>JAOYFF010000040.1:1747743-1768606 GCA_025773925.1 Cryptomyrus ogoouensis | reverse complement strand
CCCCCACCCTGCCCCCGACCCCCCCTCCTCCCCCCACCATCCCTCCTGCTTGGAAAGGTAAGGAGGAGATACGTCGGAGTGTAACGGATTTACTTTCTGAAGCCACATCGCCTTTGGGACGTGACTCAGCATGCTTCTCGAGTTTAGCTGCCTGCATTATTCCAAAGATCTAAGCAAGGACAATTCCAAACCTAAGGCAGCACTTAATGAACCACACATTACCCAGGGAACACTAGGGGAACTGTGGTCTGGGAGGTTGGTTTGTTGGGCTGCTGTTGAGCACATGCACAAAACTGGCCCCCAGTCTAACCTCAGTGGACTTGTGGGTAAAAGCAGCCACCACATGTAGCACAGCCAAAAGCACTCAGCTTATTTTGTATTTTTCTGTAAACATTAGGCATTGTATTCCAATTTATGGTCTTGGAGAGATGTTACAGAAGACTGCAAATAGGCCACACTGTGCTGGATAGATAGAGCACACATTCTGCCAACCGTTTGCAAAAAAAAAACAACTTCGTCTCCACTATTTATGGTCTGCAGTTGTTGTTTGTCTATTTGTTTGTTTTCTTAAGAAAAGTGTGAGAATTTAAAAGAAATGTGTCACGCTGGTTCATTGACACTGAGTTCTGAAATTTAGCCAAGATCCTTCTTGGTTTTATTGTCCCGTCTTCAGTCCCAGCTGCGGAGACTTAACTGACTTCTTCTCATGCGCAGTCTGCAAGGGCGCGAAAGCGGATGTAGTCTTCCTCATCGACGGCTCCTGGAGTATCGGCGATGACAACTTCAACAAGGTTGTGCAGTTTGTTTTTAACACCATCGGAGCCTTTGACATCATCAACCCTTCGGGAATGCAGGTATGAGAATGAGGCTTTTTCCGGCGACTTCGTACAGCACAAAGGCCCACAAGTGCGGACAGACCTTGTCATTTACTGAATTTTTCTTTGGAAACAGGTGTCCATTGCGCAGTACAGTGATGGGGCCCAAACTGAGTTTAAATTGAACAGTTACAATGACAAGGGTGCAGTCCTGGCTGCTCTTCAGCTTGTCCAGTACCGCGGTGGAAATACAAAAACAGGTACCTGTCTCACTTGTCCTCAGCATCTGCTTGGTTTTGGTTCAGAGAGATAACCAATCAGATTGTAGTGGAGGTGGGTCCAAGCAACTAGAGGAGACGGGACAAACAATGAGATGTCTTGGTCCCGCCTCCTCTAGTTGCTTGGGCCCACCTCCTCTATAATCTAATTGGTTATCACTCTGAACCAATCATTTTTCAATCTGCCCACAGAACATTTTTTGTCTAAATAGAATTCCCACAAGCTCCAAATTCAGCCCTGCAATTTCAAGTCACTTTTTAGACACAATGACAGTCTGCTAATGTAGTGCTTCCCATCTCGGTCCTCGCGGACTCACAGACATTCCATGCATTTGCTCCCTCTCAGCTCCCTGGCAGACAGTCTACGTTTTTGCAAAACACCCACCAGTTATGCAGCAAAAACGTGGACTGTCTGCAGGTCCCCAAGAACCAGACTGGGAGCTTTCTGCCTGATTTTGACTGTTTGTTGCCTCTTCATTGTTCAGGCATCGCTCTAAAGCATATTAGTGAGAAGGTCTTCACTTCAGAAAATGGAATGAGGAGAAACGTGCCTAAGGTCCTGGTCGTTATCACGGATGGCCGGTCTCAGGATGAAGTCAAGGTCAATGCGGCCAAGCTGCAACAAGCAGGCAAGAGAAGACATCTTGTGTGAAATCGGGTTTTAATAATGTGCTACTGGGTACAGAAATGGAATATAAGGGACTTTCTTGTGCGCTCCCTGCAGGCTACAGCGTCTTTGTTGTCGGCGTGGCTGACGTGGACTATGCTGAGTTACAGAACATCGGAAGCAAACCCAGCGAAAGACACATCTTTGTGGTGGACGACTTTGACGCCTTCGCCTCCATCCAGGATAACCTCGTGACATTCATCTGTGAAACTGCCACTTCAAGTAAACTTATCTTCATGAAAACTTCATTTTTCATTGTAGTTGTTTTGTATTTGTAATCTTTTGCCTTCATTGAATAATTTTTATTATATGTTTTTTTAGGTTGTCCTTTGATCTACCTGAATGAATTTACATCCCCTGGTGAGACGCCATACAGTAAACGTTTCAGTATATGCTGTTTTTCTGGGATCAGTGAATTTAACACACCAGTGTGACGTTGTGTAACCATGTGTCTTCTTTTCTCCAGGCTTCAGGATGCTGGAGGCTTTCAACTTAACGGAAAAGACTTATGCCTCCATAAAAGGTGTATCAATGGAACCAGGCTCGTTTAACAGTTTTACAGCCTACAGACTCCACAAAAATGCATTTCTGACCCAGCCAACAACGTGAGTTGGACTGTTAATAAGTTTTCTGCCCTGCAGGCTTTAGTGTTGTATGATTTTTAGAAATTATTTTAATAAGCAGAGGGCTTTTAAAAACTCTAAAGGCAGTGGGCAAGCATCAAGATATTAAATACATACTTCACGTAAATGTAACAACTAACCCTAACCCTAACCCCTAACCCTAACCCTCTACATAAAACTAATCAAGTCCTCAAAATGCTCATGTTGCATTTATGTATTTTTAAGCTTTCAATTGGAAATGTAATTGCACTGAATATGACTTTAGTCTCGCTCTATGTGTATGATGAAATGAATGTATGAGTAGCCATTTCCAGACAATGAGACTAAATCAACCAACTCAATGTGTAATAAGTGGCTGACCTGTCAGTTCAGAACTTAACATAAAAAATACGGATATTCCCAAGTCGTGTTCTCAGTTGTACTAAAGTGCTGTCTTAGTTTGTGCCTTAAGAAAAATCTTAAAACCTTAAAATTATAGATTGCAAATTCTGCTTGTCATAATTTCTGCCACCACTAATATATATCTATAGTAAGTATGTCCCTGGTGTATATTTCACATAAGTGGTTAATATATACAGAAACCTCTGTGATTGCAAACACTTGCTTTTGTGGCGGCTCTAACGCTTCCTTGAGTGGGATGTGGGTTCTCCACATTCCTTCCAATGATCTGTACCCCTCTTTGTGTCAACAGAGAAATCCACCCTGATGGTTTGCCACGAGCCTACACCATCATCTTGATGTTACGTCTCCTCCCTGACTCACCTACTGACGCTTTTGATATCTGGCAGATCTCCGACAAGGCCAACAAGCCCGAGACTGGCGTTACAGTGGACAGTAAGGCTTTGTCTTCTCAGAAGGGTTATGAAGTCATACGACCGGCAGTGTGGCTTGCTGAAGTTAGCTGGGCTTGCTGAAGTTAGCTCGGCTTGCTGAAGTTAGCCGCATCATAAAGCAGTGGTCTTACAGCATGGTTTTTAATGAGATCCCAATGCTACTCTGGTTCCTCTTTAGTAATCACTCAAGAACATAGACTGTCGCCATGCATGTCCTACAGTTGACCAACTCCAGCTGCCACTCGGGAAAATCCAAACTCCTCTGCCTTGTGGCAGGTTTCGGTCTGCATCCCTCCCGGCTCGCCTGGGTGCTTGTTTGTGTGCAGGCGTTTCTGTCCCCTGGCTCTGTGCCACCATTTGAGTTTTGTAAGCTGAGCCAGACAGACTGAGTAATGTGCCACTGGGGAGTCACCTGAAGGTCTTCTCTCGGGGCTTTCTTTTTTTCCAGTTTCCAAAAAAGCAATATCATTTTATAACAAGGACACCCGTGGAGAGATCCAGAGAGTTATGTTCGACAATGACAAAGTGAAGCAGATCTTCCATGGAAGCTTCCACAAGGTAAGCAAACAACACTCCAATCGCTTTATGCTAAGCACAGCCCTCAGAACCGCGGGTGAATTCTTTATGACGTCCCGAGGATATGGAGAAACCTGCGATGCCTTACATTCCTAAGACATTATATATTCCATTTCTTGGAATTGGGATACAGCTTTGGACATGTACAGGGTTGCAATCCTTCCATGCCTCCACTGTATGGCTTAAATTTAAAACTGTGATTGCATTCCCACTGTGTTGAATAGGTTGTACTTGGTTACCATGCAATACCTGCATTCCCGAAGGGCTTTTGGAAGTTACAAAACCCATCGTTAAGGCTAGCATCATTATAGAACATTGCATCATGGAAAGATGATCAATTGTTGATGATCAATAGCTTCAGTTGTACTTCGAGGTGAATGTGAAGTGAATGTAAGTTGATTCAGTTCATGACTGGAATGAGGACATTTACTAAAATGGTGAGGAATCCAGTATTTTTCTCTCTCACCTGAATGAGTGTTATTTGTTACAACCATATGGTGTTGGCTGTGCCAGCCAGCTGCTGTGGGGTAGTGAGGGCAGTTGGCCAGTCAGGCAGTGACCCTTTGCTGAGCAGAGCGAGAGGGCAGTTTGGCCAGTTAGGCTGTGAACCTTTGCTGAACAGAGTGAAAGAGCAGTGATGCCAGTCAGGCAGAAACTGCTTGCCAAGTGCAGGCCACTTCGCTCAAGCTACGGTTTGGTGGTCCTTGTTGGCAAAATTATTTACCAGGCTGTGTGTCTGAAGCCCTTCTAGGTCGTCATAATGAACATTTCAGTCCAAATAATAATCCCTTGTAAGACTCCATTTTTGCCTCCCAGCACTTGAGTCGGGACCCAATGCCGATATAACAGCTAGCATGCAATACAAATTTTCATTTGTTTCATTTTTGAAGGTGGCCAATTCGAGAGAGTTTGGAACATCCCCCCTTTAGTTCTGTAGTTCAGGACCAATGTCACTGAGTGCCTATAAGAGGCACAGCAGAGGGGTGGTTGCCGGGGTGACCACGTCACACACTTCCAGAAGAACCTATAAGAGCTTTCCGTTAAAAAGCAAGGCAGCTCCTGGCTCTTCAGTCTGGAAAATCTTGGGTCACCACTCCAGCTATTAAGCAATTACATCAGAAAGCCTGAGGAAAGCCAGCTTGAAGGTTTATTATTATTATTTTTTTTTTACTCTGCCCTTGGCTCTCACGCAGCTCCGCTGCCTGGATTCTGACTTAGCCACGCTTTGGTAGCTGACCGCAGGGGGCTTGTTGCGGTCACTCCTCTGCTCAGCCCACACTTCCCAGCGAGCGGAATCACTGCTGTGTGTCTGTCCACTTGTGTGCCATGGTGGGGGGGGGCACGTCCTGCCAGTGCTGCCGAAGGTCATAACTCTGCTTTCGATAACTGTGTCACAGCTGGGAAGCGTTTTTAGTTTTCTTTTATTGGCCCATTCATATAACTGCTAATTCCTCAGGCTCAGCAAGATCCAGAATGCCTCAGGTCACTGTTTATGAAATACTGTACTGAGTACATAGATCTGAATCAATTAAAGGTATCTGCTCACTAACAGTATGTCTGGACTGTGTTTCTAGGTTTCAGATTTGTGGAAAACTTAAAATTACACCACATCAGCTCTCTGGGCCAGGATCGGTTACCTCTGTGGTCCCTAATGTACCAGCCTTTAGCAAGGATTCAACTATTAAGCCAGATGACTGTTACATTCTAAATGTTTAAAAAAAAAATAAAAGAAGCAGGTCATTTTAGAATTGCAACCATCTAGAATTTGTGGAAGACACATGGCTTTATGTTTACATGATGATGTCTTCGGCTTATTCCAGCCTAGCAACGCATGTTTTGTAGGGAAGATTTGTTACATAGGACATTGTTTTGTTGTGCCGTCACCATCCTCATTTCACCGGACTGGGGATGAGGTACTATAATACTTGGGTGTCATGGAGCCTTCGTGGGTTGCGGTATAGCCTGGTTAGGTGAACAGGTGTCTGTGTGTGTGTGTGTGCGTGTGTGTGAATGTCAAAATGTGACCTGTCATGGACTGGCATCCCATCAAATCACCTCTGCCACATGCACTGTGCTTCCTCGGTGAGGGTGCAGACTCACTATCCTTCCTCGGGGAGGCTGTGGACTCCCTGTCCTTCCTCTGTGAGGCTGTAAACTCCCTG
The DNA here is from genome assembly GCA_025773925.1 of Cryptomyrus ogoouensis. Classification (NCBI taxonomy): domain Eukaryota; kingdom Metazoa; phylum Chordata; class Actinopteri; order Osteoglossiformes; family Mormyridae; genus Cryptomyrus; species Cryptomyrus ogoouensis. The sequence goes on along the minus strand of JAOYFF010000040.1, from coordinate 1,762,652 downwards.
TCCTTCGTTGGTGAGGCTGTGGACTCACTTTGCTTCCTCGGTGAGGCTGCGGAGTCCCTGTGCTTCCTCAGGGATGCTGTGGACTCACTTTGCTTCCTCGCTGAGGCTGCAGACTTCATGTCCTTCTTCGGTGAGGCTGTGGACTCGCTTTTCTTACTCAGCAATGCTGCAGACTCCCTGTCCTTTCTCGGTGAGGCTGTGGACTCACTGTGCCTCTTGGGTGAGGCTGTGGACTCACTGTGGTCCTACTCTGGAAAAGTGGCATTGTTGTGAAAACTTTAAATGATAAAGTGTTTAATTTAACACAGTTTCTCAAAGTATATTACTTAACCAGCAGAAAAAAAGCATAAAAAAACAAAAATGAGAGTCTGGTTGAACCACATATCTTAATAAAGTTGTTCATGTTACAAAGTGCAGACATGCAGGCATTTGTTCATCAGAGAAGGGATTAAACATCCATTCAGCTTCGATCAGTATGACTCACATTCGCCGGCACGTGTGGGAGAGCTTCATTGCCACTGTTATCCCTGCTGGAGGAACATGTTCATAAGTGTTGAGACGTCTTCAGAGATGCGTTCCCAAGGAACAGACATTTTGCCCTTAATTTACCAACCTGCTGTCTCATTTGTTATGTTTAGGTGTCTGGTAGAGTCTTACGTGCCTGACAACAGGAGTATTTGTAATAAATGGGTTTTTACAGCTCTGACAGTTTTGTGGAATGTACAGTATATCCAGTTTTTTTAATCTTTACATTCAATGGACTTTTATAAACATCTACTGCCCTTTGAAGGTGGATCTCACTCAGCAACTATTAATAATTTCCATGTTTTTTTCAGTTACTTTTATTTTTTCTGTGCCTGTGACATACAGTGTTAGTCACAGATGCTTTGGTGTTATCGTATCTCTCACAGTATTAAGTGATACATTTGTTTTACCATTGATGAGATGCCTATAGTGCATAATGACATCCTTTTAGACCACAGCCTGTGTGTTCAGTCATAATACTACTGTTTGTAGTTTTTATATTGTGATGCTGTACTCAAAGTGACAAACAAACAAAAAACTACAATACCCATGAAGGAAAACTCGCACAAGCAGCGGACAGAGAGAAAAACCTAAGGCAGGTAATTTGAGGTAATACAGAGTGTAAGAAGAGAGTGGCATTGAGGGCCGAGGGGATGCTGAGGCGAGGAGATGAAGCGGGTCGTGTACGTTTGGGGTAAATGAACTTGAGAGTTTGGAGATGCATGGGTTCACAGAAGAGATTTTCAGGCACTAGGTCAGTGGTTCCCGACCCAGTCCTCAGGAACCCCAGACAGTCCATATTTTTGCTCCCTCGCAGCTCCCAACACCTGTGCCAGGTATTCGGTGTTCCTGATTGGCTGGGAGCTGAGAGGGAGCAAAAACGTGTCCAGGGTTCCCCGAGGACTGGGTTGGGAACCACTGCACTAGGTCATTAGATCACCTTACAGGTCTATGAGGCAGCTCAATGGCGCGGGAGAGTGTTTTATATTTTCATGGGATGCAACATAATAATTATCTATAAAAGTCTATTTTTATTTTGTGATTCATGAATCCAAATTAAATAATGGGTGGTACACCCCTCCTTCTCCGAAATTACAATGCCCCAGATTGTGTGCATGTGTAAAGATGGTCAGGATTGTATTATTAAGCTTATGAGGTTTTGTGTCTTGGTTGGATAAATCTTTGTGCCACTGAGAGTGACTTTGGTCAGCTGTCACAAAACGAGCGGGAGTTCGGACCAGGGAAACAGGGGAAGGAGTCGGGAAGTTGGTTAACGAGGGATTTATTCGGAGAACAACACGGAACAGCAAGGTACCCGGGGCATGACAGGTAGCAACAGGATTGGGGAAACATACTCTAACGCAGACAGGAATAATGAAAACAACTCGAAACAGCTGACGACACGGGGATTCCTCACGAGGTTAACGAGGGGGTGTGGCACACAGAAGGATCGGACGAGCAGGGCATGACATCAGCTCTGCGTGTGCTGTAGTAACCACTGCTGAAAAATAACCGCTGATACGTTACAGTTATGTCAGTAACTGCAGTGGTGCGGCACTGGACGCTCAGAAGTTTCCTCATAATGGTGTCGTGCTGAAATGGGGACGGAGTCAGCAGCACTGACTATACCACAGAGTGACAGCAACACTAAATGTGGTATGAAAATTGAGAACATGTTCTCATAACGAACATTATACTGTGTCAGTCTAGAGGAAAAGACTCCCTGGTTTTCCAAATGTAGTGCTCCGCATATTTGCTGTGGCCCCGACATAAAAAATGAGGAGGCCTAATTTAAATCAGTTGTAAAGGCATGTTTTCCATTGTTCCAATTACGAGGAAGGTATCCCCATCTGATGTTTCCACTTCTTCTCGTTCGTTACCCCTTGTGTTTATTGTTTTGCGTGTTTTAACCAGTAGTTGCCATGAGTTTTGATTGTGATTGTGTTTTGGTTATCACTATGTAAGATGAATTTTGTCATTTTTTTTACATTTTTTTTTTTTTAGGAAAACGCACACCATTGTTTTGAGGAAAATTTAAGATATCTTAGCTATAGTACTCTAAATATTTTCCATTTTTGTTCTGTAGAACTTCTGTACAAAAGTACTGTTTCTTGTCAACATTTTAAATGACTTATCATGGGATATAAATGAAAAAAGGAAAAACTTCTTCTGAATATAACAAGCTGGAGTGTGTAAGAGTGTGTAAGATTGTGTAAGAGTGTGTAAGATTGTGTAAGAGTGTGTAAGAGTGTGTAAGATTGTGTAAGAGTGTGTAAGATTGTGTAAGAGTGTGTAAGATTGTTTAAGAGTGTGTAAGATTGTTTAAGAGTGTGTAAGATTGTTTAAGAGAGTGTAAGAGTGTGTAAGAGTAAACGAGTCTTACTTTTGCAGCTCCATATACTCGTCTCTCCGGAAAGCGTCAAACTCAACGTCGACTGCCAGGAAGTAGCAGAGAAGCGGATAAAGGAAGCTGGAAACACTTCCTCCGATGGATACCAGGTGCTCGGCAAAATGTCCAAGTCCATTGGAGCCAAAGGAGAATCAGCGACGGTCAGTAAAATTGCCGTTCATTGTGTGCCGGTGCTGTAAACCACTGCAGGCCCCTTTTGCACAGAACTTGGTGGGATGCATCATTCTCATTATTGTTCATATACCATAGTATCCAAAGTGCTCAGCTTTGCAAGTCAAATGTGTCGTGTTCCTTGGCATGGATCCGTGCTCACTGTGATCTCCGAGCATGGGCCCATGGCGTTTAAAGTTGTTTTTCTGCTTTTTTTGTCCTGCAGTTCCAGCTCCAGATGTTCGACATTGTCTGCAGCCTGGGCTGGACGAGCAGGGACAGATGCTGCGATATTCCTTCAATGGTAACAGGACCTCTGCTTGACCTCCCTTCCAAAAGTCACACGTGCCATCAGTGTTTGGGTGTGCTCAGCTCAGTGCTGCCGTAACCGCAAAATAACATCTCCAGTGCATTAACAGGGACTCATTATCGAGGGGCAGAGAGAGAGGGAACACCAACATACTAAATCATTCAAGCTTAGTATTGTAGAAATTCCTGATGCTTTTCCTAGGGGTTATCAGTGGCCAAATGATGAAAGTCCAAGTGGACTTTCTTAGAAAAACAACCAGTTTGCAGCTCTTGGGTGTGTTTTTTGAGCTGTAAGGCAGTGGAGGATAATGACTATATTTAAACAATCCAGCTGCAGCTTCAAACAGTCTGCAGATGAAAATGATGTCACTCATTGGCCTGGCCCTGCTCTAGTCAGCCTCCGAGGCATCTGAACAATGAACTGGTTTGAATGCGTAAATAAGAAAAAGACAAGATTGTGGCAACATAATGTTGTTAACCTTACATGTGTTGCAGGGGGATATTGATGGACTTTGCAGTGAACTGTGATATTTTGACTAAACTTTGTAACCTTAAAAAGGGACCAATTCCACCAGCTGATGTTCATTTTCATTTTCTTCTCTTTCTTCTCAGCGTATATGATTTTCTGTGGAGTGCCACTGTTAAATTGTTTATTGCCAGTGTTTCATGGGTTTTCTTTTTTGATCTGATGCGATCAACTGTTCACCTATTTTCTTTATAAGATAACCAAAATGGTGAAATTTTAATAATTGCACCCGTTTTTAATGTCTCCCGTTTTTAAGTGCTGCCTGAGTTAACACTGAATGCTCAAAATTCTCATCTTTCAACAGCATGTTTGTCTGACCTTCAATATCTTACTATTTAGCTGAATTTTTTTGTCCAGTCTCCAGTATTTATCTTTATCGTCTCTTTGTATTTTCTTCATGATTTATTTTCCCCCTAATGTCTGTAACCCGTTACACTGGCTGTCCCGCGGAGCAGTGCGGCTCTTTGGTTTGGAGCAGGAGCAGGGCAGTGTCCTTACCCCACCTGGGAGTTAATGCCCCGCTCCCTGGTGGCACATCCCAATGCCCCCCACCACACCATCCGGCACAGGCGATGTTCACGTGCCTCTTGTGGTTCTCTTCTTCTTTCCGTTACTCGCAGAGGGACGAGCTGAAGTGTCCGTCCCTCCCCAACGCCTGCACGTGCACGACGGCCAGCACAGGAGCCCCAGGCCCCCCCGGCCCTGCGGTAAACATTCACCCCCCCCTCCAGGCTGCAGCATGACACAGCTGCATTATACTCCAATTGAAAGAGTGTTGGCCACTTGTGTATAGTTGTACAGAATGAGGATGTTTTCATAGTTTTGGTCGTGATGTACAATTGGTGTTCAGTTTTTCTTTCTCTGCTCAGTAAGGCTCCCAGCTTTGTTGACATCAGAAACGATAATGGCCGCAGTTACGCCTGCGGAGGGCTTTCAGCCTGATGTGAACTATAACCGCGAACGACATGGTGGGAAATCTTTGGCTGCCTGGAAGCCGCCTGCTTTCAGGGTAACTTCATGGAATACGCTTCTTGTTCCAGGGTGGACCCGGCAGTAAAGGCCCTCGAGGTGAAAAGGGAGAGACAGGCCCAGCGGTAATGAATTCCTCAGCACGACTTTCCCGCCAGGCCGCAGCCTTAGCGCTGTTCCTCAATGTATTTAAACCAACAATAGCTGCCACACAGTATGTCAATATACTGAGCATTTTACTCATGTGGCAAGAAGGGCAGAATGTTTACTGTGGCTGTGTAGCTACAAAAATTAAGTAGGGGGAAAAGGTACAGCTGTTTCACAAAACCGTGAACTCCTTACTTTTGGTTTTTGTTATCGTGTTTGTGATTTATGGATGGCTGGACAGATATATATTGAGAGACATTCCATGGTTTATTTGTAGCCTTCCAGCAATTTGATGTAGATGCATTCAATGTTGGACGGCCCACCAGAGGTGTTAGCAAATGTCTTCCATGTTTGATTGATTTCATCCGTTTTGTCTCTGCTGTCCTTTTTTAGGGCCCCATGGGACCACGTGGCGACCAGGGATTACCGGGCCCCATGGGATTGCCGGGTCCCCAGGGGCCCAGCGGCCTGTCCCTTCCCGGAGAGGCGGTAAGACTCCAGCTGCAAAGCGAGTGCTGAAGCATCCGTCTGACACCTCTGTGGCATCAGCACACCACTTGCGGAGCAAACAGGAATCATGATCCACTTATTTTCTGAGTGATATACAGACTGAGCACAAATCACGGCAGGAACTTGGCTTCTCACAGTGTTTGGTGTCTGAAGTTAACTGGAAAACGCTGAAATCATTTAGAGTTCATGCAGCCAGATAAAACAGCTCGACCTTGTTCCTACCTACCTTCCAGACTCATTCTCTGAACGGTGCTAGTGAAGAGTTTGGACATTACAAACTGATTCTGCATGTCTGTGGCACAAATCAGTCAAGCTCCACACTCATAAATCCTATGATGATTACAAGCGACTAGTCCTCATATACTCTTGATGATAAAAGCGGGTTATTGTATGGTATGGTATAGTATACCAAATGTTAAATAACATCTGATATAGATTTGGGGTGTGTCATTTGAGTGTAACAACATACACAGAAAAGTCAATTTCACAGAAGTATTTTAAACACATTAAAATATATTGCCTCTCTACTTCAGGGTCGTCCTGGACCCAAAGGAGATCCTGGTGACTCTGGGTTACCTGGGCCTTCCGTGAGTATTTCATGACATTTTTGTCCTAAGTATGGTTTTGAAACATAAAACACGTCAAGTGAAACAGGTTAGCCTGAGGATCAGTACAAGTGCAGAGTCTACAAACGAAATCACTGCCTTTTAATGAAGAGCGCAAAAGCCATTATCTTTCATGCAATTCGGATATGAAGGGATGTCACCTGTGACACGGAATGCAGAAGATAATGATTAAACGATTTATACATGCAAGATGGTCAAGAGTCACATGCTACATCAGACTGAAGGCTAGCTGGAGAAATCATGTCCTTCTCCGATAGATGTTGGCAGCAACCCTAGCAGGAACGAACAGTGGAAGGTCTGAAATAGACACACTGTTTAGTCTGCATGTGGCTTCTAAGGAAGAAAGACAAAAGGCCAAAGGTCCTCTTCTCTCAAGGGCCTTTCATGCAAAAATACCTTTTATGGAATCCGATTGTGAAAAAGAATCAGGTTCAAAAAGGAACTCAGTGGGATCATGAAGTGCTTTCAATGTGTCATGTTTACTCATATGTAGCATTATTATTATTATTATTATTATTATTATTATTGCCTGGTCTTGTCTGGTCTGGTCTGGTCTGGACTGGTCTTGTCTGGTCTGACTAGATATGGGATGACACAATACTGTTCACATAATTTTTTTATCAATTAAATTATTATTAAAGATTATAAATAGAGACCAAAAATACTTGTTCCTGGTGCTAAGCAACGCAAGCGCTTCGGTTGTGATGTTGCACAAGATCCCAGAATCACAGCTACAATCAAACCAGGGTACGTTTTCCAAATGTTCCCGTTAGCAACATACATAATTGGACTTATTCAGCTGCATGGATCTGACTATGCTGTTAGGGAACACACCTCCATTCAGTTGGCGACTCCCAGGGAATTTGATGGAGGGGAAAGGTAGGAATCATTGTTATATCTCACAAGTGGTGAGATCTATATCTTTTTGTTTCTTTGTTTTAGCTAACTATGACTACGTTTATGCTAACTATGGCTGTGTGTACATGTGTTTTTAATGACCTGATTACGGAGTTAGTCATGTAGACACAGTAATTGTGTTATTAAAAACACATGTAAACACTTTAATCAGGTTATTGCATTTAAACAGATGTTAACCAGTATGTTCCATAGGGCTGGACGATAAGAACCAAAATCCATATAGGGATTTTTAGGCAGAATGTCAATACATGATATTTTCTGTTAAGTGTGTTAAATATTAATTTTTAAATAAAAACCACATGTGAGATAAAACAGTTTTATTAAAACAACGTGTGGGCTTCCTTGTTTGCAAATATACAACAACCATTCAGTATGGACATATTCTTTATTTAACTCAAGTCTCAAAATAAAGACAAAGATCAATGTATGCCTATATTTGCTGTATGGGTTAAATAAAGCAGCCATGAAATAAAAGCAATTCACTCAGCTATGTCCACCAAGAGACTCATTTTTGCTCAGTTTTTACTCATTTTATGACACTGACCTCAAAACATAAGGTGAAGGTTTTTTTCTGTCCATAAACTATATAAACTACATGGGTTAGTGTTTAGTGGTTAGTGTTTTCTGAATTTGTAGCATATCGACACATCTGTGACCATAGATATTGGTGTCAGAGGCGCAATACTGCCCCCTGTGGCACGGAGCACTTCTGCAACACATTAGGAGAGCACAACACATTTAAAACATTAAATGTGCTTAATTTTTTTTGTCTTTAAATTTTTGCGTCTACTTCATGTTTTTGTGTCGTGTTCATGTCCTCTGACCTTTCAGGGCCCCCGTAGATCTGGAATATATTACATTCCAGAGGGTTGACGATAAAAACCAAGCAGTATTTGTGAGCAAATGAGACATAAAAAGAAGATTTACTGTGACTTTCAGAGCAGAAAACCAATGGGGAAGCTGGTTTGATTCGGTTAGCGAGAGGTGCAGTGTGTGCAGTGGAGAGAGAGAAAAAGGCTGCTGCTTATTAAATATGCTTCCCTCGGCCTCCCCAGGGTCTCCCTGGACCCGCTGGCATCGTCGGCCCCATCGGCCCGGCTGGTGTGAGGGTAAGCTGTTATGGAGCTACTTCAGAAGTGTGCGTGTGTAATACAAAATATGGTTTTACAGCCTTATAGTTCATGTACCTCATTGGCTGAATACTCTCAAATTATGTTGAAATATTCTAAAAATTATTAGAATTGAAAAATGCCACTATATTGTATGCATTTATTCAATATGATATAATGTAATAAAAGTTTAATGTAATAAAGCACACACACACACACGCTGGAGCACCATAGTTATTTCTCATGTCTAAATAACCTTTGTACTCTGGTGGTTGTTCAATGTAGGGACCTCAAGGCAAAGAAGGACCTGCTGGACCGCGGGGACCGCCAGGACCAATGGTACGCTGGCAGGCGTGGGCCAATAGCAGCATCACCAAGCACTCAAACGAAAACATGAAGGAAACATTGTACATAACTGAAGGTGTCTCTGTGTGACACTCAGTGAAGCAGGGTTATGAAAGCGTGGCATTATGGGTATCTATTAGCGATTGTGACGCATCAGTGTCACTGTGATGTTAGGGATGTTAGTTTGAAACTCTCCATCACACAGGGTCCGCCGGGAGCTCCAGGAGTGCCTGGACCTGAAGGAAAGCCGGGGAAATCGGGAGACACGGGTGTCCCGGTAAGTGTCGCTTGTAGTTCTGGAGACCAAGAGCTTCCCGGTTCAGTGTTTCACCAGCTAAGAACGGGCAAACGAACTGTGGCTTGGGAGGGCAGGTCATGCAATGATAGCATGTGAAACGTCGAGTAATAATAATACTATAACGCTAAGGTGTGCTGAGTCATGCTTTGAAGTGAACTACAGCTGCGTATCTCAGAATAGTCCTCTGAAGACTTACATTAAGGTGCAGGGTATATAAGTATATAAGGCATCTACTACAGTCTTTTAAATGAAGGCGCAGTTTCAATGCAGTTCTATACAGAACCTTATTATATATGTAAATAAGATATGTGACATATACATTCAGTTATATTTAGACCCTGCTCATTGTCGCTGGCTTCGTTCTTATGCCTGCCAGTGTTTTCTGTTGTATAACGGAATCATTCTCAGTTTTTCCCATTCTAAAAAACTGGGATTACTTTAGATTCTTTCTTGCCTCTGGGGATAACTTCTTGAATGTTGTTAGTTAATAAATCCAGTCATAGGAATCTACTAACCATAAAAATGACTCAACATGATCCATTTGTCAAAATTTATTTATTGGTTGACTGAAGTTGAACTGTTTATATCTGTGATGATTGGTGTGCCACTTCACATGCATATTTCACTGGTGTCAGCTGCATCTCCCCATACTTTCCACAATGTAATATTTGTCTCTTCATTTCCACAGGGAGCACCTGGTTTAAAAGGAGATAAAGGAGACCGGGTAAGTCAGATAGCTGGGAATGATGTCCCGAGGCTCATTGATGATTTAACTATACTGATAAGGAGAAAATAACACTTTTAGAGACTTTTCTTCAATCCGTCCGTCTTCCAAACACTCTTCCTGATCAGGTCTTGGGATTGGGACCCTTCCAAAGACACCTCATGTGAATTCTTAAAGAGCTCATTTCAGTCTAGACAGTTGGATGTGGGCCTTCTTTTCAGAAATGCATTTTGACTGAAGGAAATTCTTTTTCAGGGAGACTTTGCTTCTCAGAATATGATGCGCTCTATAGCTAGACAGGTCTGTGAGCAGCTGGTCAATGGTGAGGAGTCATTTCTGACTGTCTGCATGTGTTCTGGGAAGGGGACGAGTCAGCAGGGCACTCGAGGAAGCTCTGCTGAATTTTATGGCAAAATGTAACAACGAATAAGCAAATTATTGATTCTTCTAAAAGGAGACCCTTCAAGGGTCCTGTGATATGGTGATGTAAGGTATCATTCATCATTGTTTTTGTTTGCAGTCTGTTGGCATCATTTCGAATTGTCTGACTGGTGCTGTCCTGTTTCAGTCCAAATGGGCAGGGTTAATGAAATGCTGAACCAGATCCCCAACGGTTACCGCAGCAACAATCCCGGGCCCCCTGGTCCTCCGGGCCCTACTGGCAGTCAGGGGCCCCGTGGAGAGCTGGGTCCAGCTGGACGGAATGGATTCCCGGGAAGTCCGGGTTTGCCTGGCCCACAAGGAGAGAGAGGTACCTGCCCCTCATTTGCTCACCAGTTTAAAAGCACAAACCTGATAAATATGTACAACTTAGAGCAATATGTTGCATTTTACCATAAATATTTCAAGGAAGTAGGTTCTCCTGCACTGGTTGCTTTTTCTTGATTGAATTATGAATGAAATAAATCTGTCATGTTGATATAAACCCTCATAAAGGAAGGTTCAGCCCCTCTGCATGTTGAAACACCAAAGTATGTTGATTGTTGTCCTGTTTCCAGCATAATATCCTGTATACATTGTGATTTGAATGCAGGCAATTGTACGCATGCCCTCTAACGCATGAATGCAGGCAATTGTACGCATGCCCTCTAACAATGTCCCATTGGTGTTCATGCGATTTCATGATAATCTTCCAAATTGTCACATGCTGAAATTGAAATGCTGCATGTGAAATGCTGCACCAACGCATTATGCATGATTCTGGGTCTGGAGTTGAGGAACATCTGTCTTCTGCGACACACAGGGCCAGCAGGTGAGAAAGGTGAGCGGGGAAACCCAGGATCAGGGCAGAGAGGACAGAGAGGATCATCCGGACCCCCTGGTACGGTTCCCTCCGTACATTTAGAAGCATAATAGACGCTGAATCCTGTTGTTCACCCTGCGGCACATAAATCTTTCACGGTGAACTTTAACATGTCACATTCTATGGATTAAAAAAAATGCTATTCTGGAAAATTGATGTATTTATCGCTACATCTTTGAGCTGGATGTCTCACTGGGATTTGAGTGTATCTCTGAGCCGAGCCCCAGTCTTAGAATGGGAGTTCTGGGACTGTGATCTGCGGAGGTGTTTCATGCATTGGCGGGCTGCCAGCTGTGCTACATAAATGCGAGTCAGCATTTAGACACTTCACCAATTATGAATATAAATACCAAAATGTTAGTATTTCCATTTACACTCTAAATTATGCCATTATTTAAAAGTCCTGTGAGGGAGCCACATTTTATAATGGTACTTTAAGTTGATTAAATTACATTTTTATGGTTAAAAGAGCTTAAAATTAAAGTCATGGAAAAATAACCTTTGTGTTCAAGCACATTCATTTTTTATGCTGCAGTCTTACTGTTCAGACGAAGAATTAATTAGGTATTTAAATTGAATTAACAAGGTCATGGTTCCCAGTTTGACATTAAGCCACTCCTCCCTGTCCTGTCTCAAGAAGGCCATCAGTATTGGATTTCATGGATATTTTTCAAAGAGGCCTTTCTGGCCCTAGTTTACAAGACCGAAAGCCATGCAGCATCCTCATTAATTTTAAAACTCCTCCAGTCTTTCAGCCGTCCAACAAAAGCGTGACTTATGCAGGCGAAGGGTTCGGGAGAAGTGGAAAAAAAAGACGTCCAGTCTAAGTGTGATACAGCATGTGGGTCTGAGGCCTTGGCTCCGAGGAGAAAGACTCGCAGAATGACACGCAAATCGCAAAGTGTCATGCGGCTCGCTGAGGTCCGGTCTCGGCTCAGACGCTTCCAGGTCTGTTTCTGCGAATAGAGAGAAGCCAAGCGGCTGGCGGCTTGGGGGAGGCAGCTGCTGGCGAGTCACAGCTCAGGTTCCAAACGCATCCTGGTGCTGTGACTCGCCTCTTGATTGGCAACACATGTATGGACATGGAGGAGTGAGAGACATGGAAAATTCCCAAACACAGCTCATGCAGTCTAGACAGAGGAAGCAAAGTATCACGGTGTCGGAAATTTTATTTATTTTTTTTGTTTAATCACTGCCGCAGAAATCAGTTTCCCGTTAATGTGAAAAGGATGAAGTCAGAGAGTCCAAGCGCTTTTCCCCCTTTTTTTTAAAATCTTCTCTATGGTTTTGACCCCTGTCTCCTCAGGCCCACCAGGTGAGGCTCGGACTGGTCCACCTGGGTCGCAGGGCCCTCCGGGGCCTCGTGGTCCTCCGGGTCGTCAGGGCAGCACTGGGGTTAGGGGCCCGCCCGGCCCTTCTGGCTATTGTGACTCCTCCCAGTGCGTCGGGATTCCCTACAACGGACAAGGATATCCAGGTCGGTCTATACTATAAATTTTCTGTAGATCCCACATAACAAAATGATTATGGCCAATAGTACAGCATTGCTTATAAATGAATTCACTTTTTCAGATGATTTTTTTATAACGTTGCAGTTGCTGTGCACTTTAAAATGCAAAATAACAGTTTTTCCTATTAAATGCCGATGTCCTCTTTGCCTGTTACAGGTTCAGCATAATACTCTTTCTAAGTCGCCTGTACTGCTTCCACTCTGAAGTCCTGTGTTTGAGATATTTTCTCACATGCTTAAGAGCCCTGTTTACGGATAACCACCACGGATACAATTAATGAACATTGTTGACCGTCATTAAAACAACAAGCAAAACAGTGGAAAGTTGTGGTACTAACAACACCTTCCAGCAACTAGATAAGACAAGCGACAGCGATGGCAGCGACATAGCGGCCTGTTTGCATCTTGAAGCCAAGCGGTGAACAGGAACAGAGCTTCTTTTGGTGGAGGAGCATGTAAACACTACTAACAAGGTGGATTTATAACCAAGACAACAAAAATGTTAACCTGGCAACGTCGAGCTGACACCTGTAAATAAACTAATAGTGCCTTGTAAATGATGATTAATTCACATCCACTAAAATCAAATAACATTTAATAAGCTTGTGACTGATTCCCTGCCGCTTGCTGAATGCCCACATAACCTCTTTTTAATGCCTAAAGCAACCTAGATCTCTTCTCAGGGCCACGTTTAAGCAGCCGCAGTTTTACGCCTGACCCAGCATCAGGCAGTGCACCATCACATAATCCCTGTGAACTTATTTTTTTCCTTATAAAGAAAATTTGTTCTTCCACCACTAACTGTTTCTCGGGATAAAACGAAGGATAGTACCTGATTCCGAAATGTGTAGCAGGCTGCTAGTACAGTGTAATCTTTGCTTTATGTAATGTTGTAAATGAAAACATTACAGTCAGTGAAGCTCAATGCCAACAGTTGTTTACAAATTCAGTATTCAGACTTTGTGCTAAGAATCTTTGCACACGCTGCACAGCCAAAACACAAGCCTGTAATATGACTGCTTATCACAAATATCATATTGTGTTCCAAAGGTTAGAATGCAATGGAATTTGTGCTCAATTGGCCCAAAACAATATCTTTAACTAGGCCCATATCTGCCTGCACCTGAAATCGCCGTAGTCAGCATCCCTGAGGAGGAAGACTATGAAACCGGAATCTCACAAACGCAGCGCCGAAAGAGGTCACTGTCAAGGAAGGAATCCAAGGAGATGGTCATATAAAGCTTTTCCACATTTCAAAGCCATTTCTATGTGGCCTTATCACATATGACTGGTGTAAATGTAGGTAAATCCCCGCAGGAAGTACAGGGCTGATTAGCTCCTTGTTACATGCATTCAGCACGTGATAGTTACGTACAGACTTGGGCTTAGCAATGGGGCAGATGTATCAACGGAAACCGCAAAGAAGAAAATCAGAAAATCTTTAAGCTTGCTGTTCATTCCATTCCATGTCTTTGCTTGTAATATAACGGCTTTAAATGTTTACCAAAGAATCCAGTCCTAATGCTCTCATCCTGGCGAAACCTGCATTCCGCCAAAATGTTTCTGCACAGGAGGTGAAGTCTCGTGTTACCCAACACGGCACGATCCTGCGTTATATGCATCACAGTTCAGCACAAGTGTTGAATAAAGCCGTATCTTGTTATATTGCAATTATACATGTTGACCTCTTTCTCATTGTAAAGAGGACTGTTGATCTGAGATCTGCCTACAGATTTTCAGACTTCAAAACAGCAGTTAAACTTAGTTTCCATTTTGTTATTTTAAACTAAATATGTATTGGTTTTATTATATCAACTCACACACATTTTAGCCAAGGTGCAGTTGCATGTCTGTGGTGTATATTTAGTGAAGCTTTTAAAAATTCAGAATATACTTGTTGTTTTTATCAGTTTCTATTGCAGTTGGAAATTGTCTGCAAGGCTATGAATATAGAACTATTGCACCATGTCTTAGCTGCAAATTGTGAATATTCCACAGGCTTGTTTTCTTATTTATTTCTGAAACAGAAGGAGGCATTTTTCAATAAAACTACTGAAAATATACTGCCTTGCCATTATTGATTTTGTTCCGGTAAGACGGAGGCTATGCGATACGTGACGGCATTACAAATGGTGCATAATGTTGGCGTTTTGAGAGTGTCCCTGCAGTCGGACAACTGCAGGACAAACCAGGTGTATTGAGGACAGACACACATATATACATGCATATACAGGCACATCTGCATATTCCCTTTTACTCAAAAAATGAGGATTTGGTGTAAAATCTGTATTTGGTTTAGACATAACAAAATGCTCAGGAGGCCTGGAAATTCAGCATCTGGAGGTCAGAGACAAATTCGGTTTTTCAACAGTTTTAGACAAATGAGCAGTGGCTTCCAAGGAAGTCAAGGATGTGGAGAGGAATTGGTGAGGCTACATGAACTGGCAAAGCCTTTGTCTGGATTCAGGGTAGCATGTTTCCAGTGAAGGGTGTCTGTAAGCGACTTGCACAGGCTGAAATTTGAGACTGT
>JAOYFF010000040.1:1729990-1746867 GCA_025773925.1 Cryptomyrus ogoouensis | reverse complement strand
TACACACATCTTCTCATGATTTAAGGTAGTCCTTCACATCTAAGAAGAAGTTATGAAATCTTCCAAGCTCACATCTGGTATTTAATTCAAACAGCTTGGCCGGGATAGAAGATACTGTCACTTCCTTACACTCGTCTTACCAATAGGATCCCTTTGAAGTTTGTTAAAATTGAAGCATGTTAAAGATTTTTGATAGTGGCAGAATACCTAAGTAAGGAAAAAAAATCTGATAAAATCTTTGTATGTTACAATAAAATACAACCAAAGAGGTGCCCATATAAGATTTGGACCTTAATTACTTTGATTATGATGATCAAAGAGCCACGCAGAGGGAACCTGTCGCCCGGTGGGACACAGTGGGCATGCGAGCCTCCCAATCCGCCGACAGCCAATCAGCATACATGGATAGTCGCGGAATGTGATGCTGGATAGAGTGGCTTCTGAAAGACTAGCACATTTCATTCTGCAGGAAACCAGCAGCACATATCTAGGTTCTAAAGTAACCATGGCTGACTTAACTTACACCCTACACCAGGTGTGATGAAACTGTTACGAGTAACTCACGAGTATGTTCTGCCGTCTGGCATTTTAACTACAGTCCAGGTAGATGGCTGAGTTACTTGGCAGTCCCCAGTTTATAGCAGTATGTCTTTTGAGTACACAAAACAAGAAAATGTAATTGCCTCAGCCAAATGTATTTCTTTGAGCAAAAGACTGCTGTTGTATTGGAGAAACCATCAAGTAAGTAGCAAATCGCAAAAGGTGAGGATCCTACGGCATATCACAGGCCAGTGTTTACGTCTTCCTGCGAAATGCCCTAAAACCGATCTTCTGTCTCATTTTTGCAAGGCATTTAACACGGCTTAAATTTGCAAATAATGCCTTGCCAACTATGACTTCATGGAAAGCACAGTGGATCAACTAAGTTCTTCCTCGGCTCCTGACCAGAGCTGTAGTTTAGTCACGAGGTGTTTTATAACAGGACATATACAGCTTCCTGTAGCCAACTGAAAACATTCCCAAAAACATAGTTCTGAGGTGGATGGATGGATGGATGGATAGATAGATAGATCATTTGTCTAGCTAGAGCTGCATGGTGCTACCATGGTTGACACTGCTGCCTCACACCTCTGGGACCAGGGTTCGAGTCTCCCCCGTGGCTCCATGTGTGTGGAGTTTGCATGTTCTCCCCGTGTCGTCATGGGGTTTCCTCCAGGTTCTCTGATAAGGTGAATGGTATGTGAGCCCTCTGATGGGTTGGTTTCTTTGTCATTTTTTTAAAATGCTACACCATTAAAATTATATAGGAAGGAAACATGCATTTTTAGAAAGTTGTAACTGAAGAAAACAGATACGCCATACGCGGCAGACTCATTAATTAAACGTATAGCCCTAATTCACCTGATACACACCACATGTCCACTTATTCCACTAAGGTCTTGTCCATTTGTCAAAATCTCCATTTCCAGCCAAAATGACTCTTATAGTGGCCTCAATTCCTCTCTCTGCAGAATCTTTCCATCTAAAAAGTTACCAAGAAATGTATCTGTTTTTAAAACACTTTGGGAGCTGTGTGAGCCCCATTTGGAAAACCTTAGTGGACATGTTATTGTACTCTGTTGTGCTGAAGTAAAAAAAAATTAAATTAAAATAGCAGACTCAAAATTAATGTAACCAATTTTTGTAAGATATTTTCATGTTCAGATACGAAAGTGGGCTAAATTGGTTGTCTGTAAAACTGTTTTCTGGTTTTCAATTTTTTTTAAAATTGGGAATTCTAGAAAAAATGTTGTTCTTGCAGTTATGATCTACAGTGGTGACCGTTGGGCACTAGAGATTTCTGAAATTAATTACAATTGTTATGCAGTTCAGATACAGTATTCAGTAAATTATATTACAGTTTTTCTTCTTTTAAAATAAAAGAATCATTTTGAATATGCATACGACATGTTCAGGATTAACTTCCCATATGGTATTGTGAAATTAACTTCAGTATGCTTCTAGCCAAATACCTCTAATACAAAAAATTTATTTTCAAATATATGCAAAAGCTGGTAAGAGTATATGTCTAATGTACTGTATGCATAACACACTATTTGTGTGCATGAGTTTGTATGTGAATTTAAAATACGCATGTATATATTTACTAGAGGTATACGAAGTAGTGAAGGTTTTTTAATTAAAAAAACTGCGTAGTCCTCAGAAATTATAGCTTAAAATATTGTTAAGTGCTTGATAATTCTGATAAGTTGAGGTTGAAGAGACAGCTGATATGGGTATGTGGGTATATAGAGAGCCAAGCAGGACCCAGTCATGCCAGCCCCGGTCATGTGATTGAAGGGGTGTTACTCTTTGTGTATGTAGGAAGAGCCTGCATCTTAAAAGGTTAAGTATGAGCTACTTGATAACTCACTGACACTTGACAGTGGTGTGGAGCAAGGTTTTAAAATGATTCTGGATCTGAGTGCTAATCAGTGGTCAGTAACCATATTACTCCATGGCAACATGGGCATCTCACATCTTCCACATGCAGCAAAAACAAAACGCACATTAGGGGAGTATAACCATGCCAGAGCCCCTCGCTTTGCCTGCTGGGAACTGGAGTTCTTTTTTATACACAGGTATATTTCAATAAGTGCTTTATCTCACAGGAGTGCAGCTGGTTTCCATCTCAAACGTAAATTGGTGAGGCACAAGAAGTTGAACATAAGTAGTCAGGTTAGGTGCATTTCATCTGCTCGCTGCCCAGCCAGGCACAGGGCCGACTGGCAAACAGCCAGCAATCACCAGAGCTTTTCCCCTGACCTCCCTGAGCCAGTGTTTCCAGCAGCGAAGCCCTACTGGAAATGCCCCAGTGGGTGAACAGTAATAGCATGGGAAACTCAGCAGCTTAATCCCAGCTTAACCACAACTCGCAGGATGTCTCCATAAATACATAAAATTCCACCTAGATATTGTATTTTTTTGTTTAAAAAAAAAAATCTACAACCAGCATACAGAGTTATTTTTCTAAACAATTTTCTGGTTGGCCAAGTGGAGCAAGTGAAGTATACCTGTATAGACCAATTACACTTGTCAAATATTTGTAATGATATGAATTAGAGTGTTTTCAAAGGTAGCTATCATTTACTAATTGTGCTTACACAGAACCACATGTAGAGACACCATTATTGAAACTATACTAATCTCACTTTCAAGGGAGTGAAATAGAGAAGTTCATTCCACCAAAGTATCTTGGATGACCACAGCATAAGCAATGCCCAGTCAAACAAGAGTGTGTCCTTTGTGTATAAACAAGGTAATTTTAAAAGTGGGTGCATTAAAAATCCGCTTTTGAGGCATTTAAATACAGAAAGCAGATCCAGTACAGATTTGGATATGAAGGAAGAATTCAACTGCAATGAAAGTTAACAAAAGAGGAAAATCTTATGGCAGTAAAACAGTGGAGGTCCCCGAAGAAATTTAAGCCATCAAATTAGGCTGAAAATCCCACAAAAGCATAAAATGAGGCTAATGTGAAGGAAATTGAAATGTTTTGCTTTGGTTATTTTGGATGGAGAGCGCTATGAGGCGGCCATTAATACTGCATACACCTCCAGTGGTAACTGCCTCAAAATGACAATATGCAAACTTTATGACCTAGAATGTCCATCCATTTTGCTTTACAAAAAAGGACCAAAGGCAAGATATAAGATATCTTTAGTGTCACTGTACACTGTACAATGAGATGAGGTTTCGATCATCGTTTAGAAGCCTCAATAAAAATTACACAATCTAAAAGAAACATTTTAGAAAAAAAAATAGCATATATCAATGCACAAATACAAATACACAGATAAAAGTGTAAGAGGAATATTGTGCATGAATTATTGTACAGGAGATATAGGATTGTACCCGAGAAAGGCAGTGGTTGAGAATGGCAGGATAATGATCAGTATCAGCAATACTGCATGGCATAATGGATTATATGGAACACAACTGTGGGACTGAGATGAGTGTGACAGCAGCAGTGATGGATAGGAGCCAGGAGAGTGCATATTCTGCAGTGCCTGATGTGTGTGCTGTGGATAAGTCTCAGTACAGTTCGGGGTGATGCTGTTGTGGGGTGAGGGGGGCAGTGGGCCCAGTGTGTTTAGCAGTGTGAGAGCTTGGGGGTAGAAGGTGTTCTGCAGTCGTGCCGTGTGAGTGTACAGGACTCTGTGGCGCTTGCCGGATGGCAGAAGCATGGGGTGAGTTGCATTACTGCAGATGTTCCTGGCTTTGCAGCTGCAGTGGATTCTGAGGAGTTCCTCCAGGGTAGGAAGCTGTGAGCCAGTGATTCTCTGGGCTGTACTGATGTTGCACTGGAGGGCCTTCCAGTTCTCAGAGGTGCTCCCTGGGTACCACGCTGTGATGGAGCACACAACCCAGTGGTGCTCCAGTGTTATGACAGTGGAGGAATACTTGCCCATGCGTGCAGTCTGTAGTCTGCTGGTGAGAAAGTCCAGAATCCAATTGCACAGGTGTGTGTTGAGGCCCAGATCAATCAGGTTTGTAGCCGGCTTACTTGGGGTGATGGCAGAGCTGCAGTCAATGATCAGCCTCTGTAAGTAGCTGTCTTTCTGTCCCAGATGCGACAGGGAAATGTAAAGGGTCGGTGAAACAGTGCTGCCTGTCTTGGGACAGGGATGATGCTGGTGGTCTTGAGGCAGGTGCTCTAAGGAGATGGTGAACAGGCTGGTGAACATGGCCACCAGCTGTACCACGCAGTACTTCAGGACCCGTCCAGGAATCCTATCCAGGCCGGTGGCTTTGTTGGGGTTGATGTAGCTTAGGGGGCTTAAAGAAGTCAGGTGACTAAAATTAAATAGCATTTTCCTCAAAAATACTAAATCAAAATATGCTGTCAGAATTAGCACTGGGTTACAGTCATTCTGTAATCTTTTTAGAAGAGTTTTCACACTGTCACACACTATACTCACACAGTTTTCTGGTCAGTTTGTTAAAAAAAGAAAAGAAAAATTTAATCTTCTACCCACAATTCTGCATGTTTTTATAATACAACCCAAGGCAATCAATGACTGACAACTCTCACAGTAAAGATTATCCCTGGGGAAGCTACACTTTGTTACATTTTTTGGTGTATTGCCTTTTGTCAGTGAACATGCATTGGAATTTGATAAAGGGATGAAAAAACTTGTTGGAAGTAAGAAAGGATCCTACAAAAAATGGCATGAAAAAGCTTAGTTTGTTTAAAACATGTGCTGAGGCCCTCTATGCTTGTTAAATGTCAGCGTATGACTGCATGTGTCAATACGTGTAGCCTGGACTGGACGGACATCCCTTCTGGGGTGACCCCTACCCTGTTCCTTGTGTGAAAGTGTCCAGACGCACCACAACCCATTACTGGGTAAGTGGTTATGAAAGATGGGTGGATAGATTACTCACTATTCTGTTTTGTTCAATTGCACAGAGTATTTGACAATTTGGGATGATAAGTAGCAAAAATAAATGTAATGGTCCTCTCTCCATTATCTCAGATACTTATAGTAACTGAAAACTCAATAAAAGAATTGATTGCTTTTAAGTAGTTCATTTTTATATAGACCAACTTAATAAACATTTCTTGAATAACACCATTACTTAATTAATTAAACAGAATGCTGAAAAATAAATCCACAAACATCCAAGAAATTGTGATTTAATGTGTGTACTGATTTTTTAAAAGCATGTTTAAAGAGAAATCGTTTCCAACAGTGACTTATGGCATTCTGTAACAATTCCGAAACTAAAAGCCTTTGAAGCACTATCAAAACAGCTGGGTTATTGCATGACCACAGTTAAGTCTTTACATTAAATCACTTTAGGAGAAATGGCGTCATTTTAGAGACCTCTTAAAATACTGCCGGGCCTCTTTTCACGTGCTAGTTCGATCTCATAAACTTACTGCATAACTAATAAAAATTGCTTATTTAGTGTCAGTGTTTGGGTAATTTATGAAACATCATTTTAGTCTTCTTAGATGCTACATTACATGATGGGCACTCAAGTGCAATAATTCACATGACGGGCACGCTTTGTTCCATGCATAATGAGCAAATGTGTCTTACAAATCACTCAAACCTGCAATTTCTATTAAATATTACTGTCAAGACTTCCTGCATTTTCTACGCTATATGGACAAAAGTATGGGGACACCAACTTCTCCAACATCCCATTGTGAAACCCAGCAAATTAATATGAAAGGCTTTCCATTACATATCGGAACACTACTGGTGGGATTTGGTGCCATTAGGTATTAATGTTCGATGAGCAGATCCCTTTCTGTGATGAACTCACTCCCAGACATTTCGCAGATGAACTCACTCCCAGACATTTCCGCTTCACATTCACTCCAGCTGACCAGAGCAGAAAATTAGCAAACTGCAGTCAGGGCCAGTGCCCGTCTGACCCTGTCCTATGTGTCTTGTTCCCTTTTGGCCAGCAGGTGTCGCTGGCCATGCTGCTTCCCCCTCTCTGTCTGCAGTGTGTGTGTCTGAGGCTGAACCCCTTCAGTCCCCTTACCTTTCGCTGTTGTTTTTCTAGGTCTTTACTTTGTGTCCCCATTTATAGTTTGTCCTACCTGTGCCTTGCTGGTTTATATTTTGCTTGTACTTGTTTCTAGATTTTCCTTGTGTAGTAAGCCCCGGTGCTGGTAAACATTCTCTAGTTTCTTCTTAATTGTAATGTATTCCACCTGCTGCTTGCCTTTTCTGATTTTCAGGTTGATTTTGTTATGGGCCACACCTGCCCCTTGTTACTCCTTGTTTCTCCATGAATTTAAGTCATTGTTGTTGTAGGTTGGTCACTGTTGCTGTTACTCTGTGTTGGTAGCTGTAGTTGTATGGTTCATGTAGTTCATGTAGATCTATAGATTGTAGTAGTTCTGTGTGTTTATTGTTGTAACTTGGTTGTTTCCCAGTCTTGCTCCCAGTTTTGCACGGTTCCCTAGTGTGTTACTTTGTGGTCATTTTAGTCAGTTCTGGTTTTTTCCTGTTTTGTTCTTGACCCCTTATGGTCCCTTGTTCCGTTTCTTAATAAACCCTTTTGTTGGAGACACTCTATGGACTGTTCCTCCTTTTCCATCCCTTCGCCAGGCCTCACCATAAGAACTACCGTAGTGGAAAGATGGTGTCTTATGATGGTGCCAAGTTTAAAGCCAGCAACCTCGTCTCTATGGCCACTCTTCCTGCTGCCTATGTTTGTTACACCTGCTCTACCAATGGATGTTGCTTAATTAGCTAATTCTTCAAATTAATAGAGGCAGCTACATGTATATGGCCTTATAGTGTATGTTATGCAATAAGAACACGGACAAAAGTTAATAACATGTGTGTTAGTCTGTATTAGACTGTTGCTCCTCTCACAACTTAAAATGAACAAAAAAACAGCAGAAAAATCAAAGCTCAAGACTTCATCTTAAGGTACTTGATATTACCTTAATCATTTTCAATAATGGTGTTTAAATTTCAAGACCCATGTTTTAACTGCTGCAATAAACTTTGGAAACCTATTAAAAATGTGGTATATGAAACTATATTTAATCAGTAAATAGTACTTCCAAAATCTTTGTGGGAAGAGGAATGTTATTTTTTTTTATTTAGTGAAAAGCTATGATGTTATGTTTTTCATAAACTGGATTCCACTAATTAATTTACCATATGCACTTGGTTTGACTGCCTGCAAGCCATTGACATTTGAAAGACATTTGATTGGTCTTTTGACTAATCCATACCACTAAATTTAACAAAACGGTTCCGCTAATCAACACCTATTTTTCGGCCTGTAGTCTTTGTTGAGTACACTAGTGAGAGATAAACGGCTTTTACAAGAGAGCCCACAAAAGTTTTATTTCACAATACACAGCCTGAGCACCAATGCGAGAGCTTAGATCATACCTTCACACGCCAACACGGCACATCTGTTTGTTATGTGTGTGAGTGAGTGAGAGACAGGAACAGCGAAGCTTGGACTTGTGAAACAGATTGAGATTTTACTCTCAAACAGGGAGCTTATATAATAGTAGTGTGGCAGCTTGCTGCATACCTGCAAGACTGTAGGCTTTAATGGCACCTCTGTCTTTTGTGTGTGGAGCTTGCATTTTCACTGCCTGTTCTGTGGCCGTCCTCTTCTTTTTGTGTGTATATGCTCTGTGGTGGACTGACATCCTGTCCAGAGTGTACCCCAGCTGCGTGCTCGGTTGAATGCAGACTCCAGCTCCACCACCCTGACCGGGGGCCTGTATCATGAAGCTGGCTAACTTGTTGGATTTAAGGTACCTCACTTCAAATGCCCTTTATCTTTGTTCACCTATGCGTAGCCCAGACCACCTTAAATCCGACAAGTTATCTGGCTATGCATAGAATCCTGCTCTGTGATACAGGCCCCAGGAGTAAACAGTGGACTGGAAAAGTCCTGCCAGTGACCACGAGCTTTGCCATACATTTAGCAAGGAGATCTGAGGACCACATGTATAAGACTGTGTGTGTGGCTGTTATGTTAAATTGCAGATAAAACAGTAAGACTGAGAAGTGGAAGGTTCAGGTCCAGAAAGTACAAATCCAGACCAACACTTTTACCCAAACTTGTACCTGCACCTAAGACATGACTCTTTGATAATGTCATTTCGTTCAAAGTCTTCAAATCTGAAATGTGTTAATTCGAATGTATTAATTCTATAATGTATGTCTGTCTATACATATTATAAAATGAATCGCAAATCGATACTTCAGTTGCTTTTAATACATCTGATCCCAATGGGGCTCATGTTTAAGATATTTCTGTCCATCTAGAAAATTGTCGTCTGATGGTAGCAAAATGTACTTTGTGTGGCATCCAGCTTTTATCATCTGGGAGTTAGATGATGTTTGAAAATTCAGTGATTGCAACTTACCTCAGATTACCCATCCACAACCAACAGTGTGAAGACCAAGAGCAAACTCTGAATGACAGGCTACTTTGACAGACTTTGGGATACAGCATTAGATACATTTAAGGACAACAAGGACAGCATGTTTATTGCTTCAAAAACTTACAACTGTAACCAGCTTGCTGACATTTACACAGGTGAATGTTTCTAACTAAAGCTGCGGAGGTTGAATAACTTTCTTGGGGCAACAATGGACCCCTTACTAAGGCCTAAATCTGCAACAATCTGCAGCTTCCAGGAGCGATTCCATAACACGGCAAATCTTCCTTATCATGGGGGATCTGTTACATGATGTACGTTTTGCACTGTGAAATATACCTTATTAATCTTTTCATTTTTAATGTGTTGGGTATACCTTTAGCCAAGGCAGCATGGTGGTTAAGTAGATGGTTCTATTGCATGGGCTTCATGCAAATGAATAACAATCATTTGTCAGTCCTACTTATGCTACGTTGACCTATTGAATACAAACAGGAAATAAGTCAGTCAAGTTTTCCATCCATCACATTTTTGTTGCTCTAAATGAATAATTTGCAATGAAGAATCATCACCTAATGGAGTACTGTCTTTATTTTAATATTTTATAAATATTTAGTGTTCATGTTCTGATCAGAAAGTCAAATTTTGACACCAATAATCCCCAGGCAGCTCTCTCAGTGGGTTTGTAACATTAGCATCGTTTGCATTGTCTCTCCTTTTGTACCTCAGAACTACATCCTTCTTCAGTGCTTTGCTTAGATTTGTTGAGACCATTTCATGAAGAAAAGGCATTGAACAGTTTTTGGAAGATAGATGAAAGAAAACATATCACAAATAAAAAAGCAAGTTATTCTCATAAAATTATGATGCACATTTATATAACAGAAAGGTTTAGAGAATAAGATATACAGATAAGAAAATAACAGAAATCAATTCATAATTTAAACGAAAATGCCTATGATTCGGTGAATGAAATGATATTTAGTCACAATATGAAGTGATGAAATGATGAAATCTTGCATTTTTATTTTCTTTGTTACATTCCATTGCTGTCTTGCTTGTGGGTATTGTTCTGAGTTTTTGGGATCAACAATCAAGGCTCGACTGGGATTAAAAATGGACCCTGGACTTTCGGGTTCCCTTTCAGGGGGGTGAATTTTTCCAGCCCGCAAACCCATTGGGATCCCCAGCATGCCCAGTATGCCAGATGTTGGTCTGCCCTGACGTTCCATTAATGTTTCACAGAAACTCCATTCTGGCAAGATCTTTGAAGATTCTGTATGTTATTAATCATACAGAACAAATTGATCTAGTCATGTTTCAGCCCTGTTAGCAAGCAGGGCCATGTCAGCTCGGGTACAGTTCGGGTACGGCTCAGGTACAGCATGGGTACGGCTCGGGTACAGCATGGGTAAGGCTCAGGTACAGCATGGGTACAGCATGGGTACGGCTCAAGTACAGCATGGGTACAGCATGGGTACGGCTCAGGTACAGCATGGGTACAGCATGGGTACGGCTCAGGTACAGCATGGGTACGGCTCAGGTACAGCATGGGTACGGTTCGGGTATGGCTTGGGTACAGCATGGGTACGGCTCGGGTATGGCTTGGGTACAGCATGGGTACGGCTCAGGTACAGCATGGGTACGGCTCAGGTACAGCATGGGTACGGCTCAGGTACAGCATGGGTACGGCTCAGGTACGGCTCAGGTACAGCATGGGTATGGCTCGGGTACGGCTCAGGTACGGCTCAGGTACAGCATGGGTACAGCATGGGTACGGTTCGGGTATGGCTTGGGTACAGCATGGGTACAGCTCAGGTACAGCATGGGTACGGCTCAGGTACAGCGTGGGTACGGCTCAGGTACGGCATGGGTACGGTTCGGGTACGGCTTGGGTACAGCATGGGTACGGCTCGGGTACGGCTCAGGTACAGCATGGGTACAGCATGGGTACGGTTCGGGT
The DNA here is from genome assembly GCA_025773925.1 of Cryptomyrus ogoouensis. NCBI lineage: Eukaryota > Metazoa > Chordata > Actinopteri > Osteoglossiformes > Mormyridae > Cryptomyrus > Cryptomyrus ogoouensis. The sequence continues at coordinate 1,735,978 of JAOYFF010000040.1, read as the reverse complement.
ATGGCTTGGGTACAGCATGGGTACGGCTCGGGTACGGCTCAGGTACGGCTCAGGTACATCATGGGTATGGCTCGGGTACGGCTCAGGTACAGCATGGGTACATCATGGGTATGGCTTAGGTATGGCTCACATACTTTACAATGGAAAACCATCAGTTTGCGTTGTGGTTCAGGTACAGCTAGGTTCTTGGTGACAGTGGCAAAGTGCCTTATTGCTCAGTTAAATCCCAGTTAAACTCAGTTCTCTTTCAGGTCACTTAATATATACTTAGCCAACAGTTTAATATGTGCTACATTATGTCATTTGTGATGAACTCAGAATTACCAGCATCTTCAATTTCTGTGAATCTAAATATTCTGTGGAAGCTGTACTAGCTCAGTATCCAAACAGTTCTGTGGGCAGAAGTTGTTTATAAGCAGATTAGCTATGTTGGTAACCCATGCAAATTTATTATAACGGGATACGCTAAAAGTCGCATTGAGGTTGGACATCCAGGCGCATGATGGTTTATCGTGTTTTGAAGGGCTTTCCATGACTCATTTGCCACATCACAGGGCTGAACATATGTAAACAAAGGATCTGCTCTAGGATTAACAAGGTCCATGTGCTAGCTATTGACTCGGTTGGTTTAGCAGCAACACAGAGACGCACGACCGAGCAGACTAACACAGAAGCAGAAAAAAAAGAGCTGACTCTGAAAATCTATTCATTAAAAGCTATAAATTTCTTATAAGGGTCTTTTTAACTTCCAGGTGTTGTCAGCATATGTCCCTTTAAAGGCTTTTATTTACACATTCTTGCTCCTGGTAACTCTTTGTATCTGTTCTCCTGTTTTTTGTTTCAATCAGAAGATTCAGCATAATCAGCGAATTTCCAGGCCCAGCAAAGGAATTCCTGCATAAATCATTTACTCAAATGAGGATCACATTTATGAAAGTTTGATGTCAGAACGCTCTGTGCGATCACACTTAATGAACACCTGTGAACCATGACCTTGTATCTTATGTCTTGTAAATGTGTAATGACTAAAAAAAAAGACATCAAGATTATCATTGTGCAACATATTGTCATCCCCATAAACTCACTCAGGTGCAAGAGAATTCCCAGATAATGAGACCATATCATCACCTTAACGAGGTTTTTCATTAGATATATGGATATAAACTCTGATATCTCAAGCAACTTCCGTTCAGTACCCACCTAACAGAATGGTCAATGAGCTCATTAAATATCAACTAATGGCAAATGTTAATTACCTCAAACCAATCAGTAACGTAATTCCAATATACCAGCCTCACCATTAAGGATGTCAGTCAATTAGCCAGGTAGTTTTAATGGCATTAGAATGCGTCAAGTTGACCCAACTGATGAGCCTCAATGAAGATCTGAGAAAGGCAGGAGACCTTTACAATGCGGCTATCATCATTAGCTGTGTAAGTATGCAGTTACTGAAAAGTGAAATTCTCATTTTCATTGCTGGTGTTATTTAGAGTTTCATACACAAAGGAACTTTAGAATTCCACATTTATTTTCTGATTTGTAATTTCAATGGAAATGTCTTTGCTGTCCGTGTAGCATCGTAAGGTGGTACGTGCAAGTGCACACACACACACACACACACAGATGTAGGGTATACATATCCTTATGGGGACCGCTCATTTCAATGGGAAAAATGCTAACGCTAACTATGACAACCTTAAGGGTGAAGCGATGGCACAGTGTGTCTGTAATTCAGGAGCTGAGGAACGGCTCACAGACAGGCACCCGGGTCATTTCAGGATGGGGATTCACCCACAAGGAATAGCAGAGGGAGGTTCCAGGGCCGAGCCTCAGTGACTCACGCGCTCCATGGGGGAAGTGCTCTGGAGCCCAAGGGCACGGTAGCTGTGCCCTCCTCAGACCAGGAGCGCAGCAAGGACCTCGGTGCCACTGGCGAAATGTCACATTGGGCCCCTCGCTTCTGCTGTCTAGGGGCCAGGAAAACTTACCTGCTTCTCCACCCCCGTGAGCACCCTGCTCAGCCTTTCGTTCCACTCATATGGAAAGTCAAACAATTTAACTTTGAAAAGAAGATTCCGTCTCTGATAGGAGTGTAATCCCTCCATGGAGATGAGCGGAACCATACTCCAAGGGGCGGAGCGACAGCCGCCACATTTGTCAGTTGGTAACCACCCTTTTGGAATAATCCCCGCCCCCCCCACAGCATGCAAGCGCCACACTAACTCAGGGGTAATAAGCAGAGGCGGGCTGTACCAATTGCAAGGCTGCTAGTGTATGTGTAATGACTTCTCTGTGTCTGTGTCGCAGAGATTAGTTCAAAACAGAAAAAGAGGATGTTTTAATGCATTGGAACCAATTTGGAGGAATGGAGAAATATGCCATTAGAATCTCATATAATCCAATGTCAGTAATGGCTGCTGAACATATTCATAAAATGAGAAGGAATCGTATCTGGATGTGGGCCGGCGCAGTGGCGCAGTGATGAGCACTGTAACCTCACTGCTATGGGACCAGAGTTCATGTCTCTGCCATGGCACCGTGTGTGTGTGTGTGTGTGTGTGTGTGTGTGTGTGCCCTGTGATAGGTTGGTGCCCCATTCTGGGTTCTTCTCTGCTTTGTGACTGTACCATCTGAGATCTGGACCCCCCACAACCCTGAATATGAGTGGTTACAGAAAAGGGATGGATGTTCTTGAACATAGTATTATTGCCATTAGAATATTATGCATATCATTTTTTCTAAAACAAGTTGCATATATATAGACATGTTGTATTTCTTTATTAATTCGCTTGGTTGTTTGTTTGCTTATTCCTCCGCGATCCTGAATTGGACAAGCAGTTACAGAAAATGGATGGATGGATGGATGGATGGATGTTTGTTTAGTTGTAATGTTTTTCCAAGATGACTTGCTTCTGAATGATTTGCCCAGGGTACAGTCTGTTTACAAAAACATCATTTTCCAGCAGGATTTTCAGTATCACACAGAGAAATACTATAAAGACAACAACCCAGCTGTCATTTTTTTGCCCCAGAAATGTACTGAAGAATACATCTTTTACTTCATTTCCAGGAATAGTTCAAATAAATTTACAACCAGAGGATTTATGGTAAAGCTCAACCTTTCTTTCTGACTCAAAGATGTCAAAGAAAGTTTCTTTACAGTAAGCACATTTCTGACCCTCTCTGGAAAAGCCTGCCAGCGAAAGGCTAAAATGTGAGAATCTACAGAGACGGAGGAGTGAACAGAGGAGTGTGTTTCTGAGTGGTTCCCCCTACACCAGCGCCACCACCTGTGTAATTCCCCACATCGTCAGCGCTAACACCAAGGCATGTTCATGCACAGCGCTGACTCAGGGAGACTCTGTCTGCCTTCCAGAAGTCATCCGAGCGACAGTGGAGTGTCCAGCAGGCTTTGCTCCTCAGCTGTGGACACGAACAGGCAGTCACGCTGCTCCGGAAAGACCTTCCCCCACCACGGCAGCCCCTTAGGGTCCATCTGCTGGGGATTTGGCCTTGCATGCGACTTCCAGCCCCACTCAACACCCACCTTCCTCTGTCAGCTTTAGGTCGTCTCAGTTAAGTCCCAGCAGGAGGAAGAACTGACACAATAAGAAAAAGATACCCCAAAGATTCCCTTTCTTATATAAAAAAACTGTGAAAAATGAAAGTGGCTCTGATTTTGGACTGTGAACCATAATGAGAACAGAAAAAATGTATATCCTGCATTGTCATGATTCATTACATGAAATATTGATATGCATCATAAATTTTTATCCTAACCAGCTGCAAATAATTTTTCTTTTTTTGCTGAGCTGATTTTGAAGCTTTTAACACTAATTACAGCTGTACTGACAGATACATAGATTTTAATTTTAGCATTGCGTTATCAGTAGGGGAAGGGAGATAGGGTTAGGGTTAAGGTTAGGGTTAGGATAATTGTTAACTTTAGGGTTAGGGTTAGCATAATGGTTATGGGTAAGAGATTAGGGTTCTGGCTAAGGATCAAGTTCTTCAGTTCTTGAGAAACTTGATCGACTTACATAAGAACCAAATATGGTGTGCATCGGTAATAGATGCTGTGTGCCACTGATTGGCAGAATGCCCCGAAAAGCAAAGCCATTGAGATGCACTTATGTTATACGGAGTTCCTACAAGAAGAATAACACCCAACTAATGTTGTCTGTGCGGACGTAAGCTCTATTACTGCACTTTTCAACTCTAGTAAACAGGAAAACGACTTTTCAGCAATATATCCACCACTTCACATTTTTTTAGAAGCCCTAAAACAAATTATCCGGTTATAAAAATAAGATTTAAGCAATGTCTCAATTCCCAAGACATAAAATATTTTTTAAAAATGTTGATATTAATCATCAGTTTTGCTTCTGCATACTCTGCTCTGAACAACTTGGATGCAGCTGGTACACTTTCAACAATCTCTCTTAATTGTGGGCCCTAATCTGTAGAAAATCAATATAATATTTGTATGTTTACAGTTATTCATTACCAGGCGAACCTTTTAATTTCATTCCAGATGAATATTGAAAATAAATTAAGTTGCAGTTTCTAACATCGGAAACGATCTGAAGTGTTAATTGTCTGTTTTCTTTTCAATGCACTCTTCTCAGTGACTGTGTGTGTGTGTGTGTGTGTGCGAGTGGGTTTACCTATCCTTATGGGGACATAATGTTACAACGCGTGGAGCGGGCGAGCAGTAAGCAGGCGAGAGGAGCCGGACTGACGGGTAAACGGGGTTTTAATGGTAACGAGAAGGCAGAAATCCACGAACAAGCATAACAATACAATGACGGATCTCGGGAAACTAACTCAGACGTGGACTAAATACACAGGACAAGTTGAACGTAACAGGTAATTACAATCGGGAATTAACATGAGGTAATGAGGGGGCGTGGCACACATGAGGATCGTACGGAGCCGGCGTGACACATAATGTCCCCATAACGTGATAAATATCCGTTTTTTTTCCCTTATGGGGACCTGGCCCCCATAAGGGAAAACTCTATTTTATAAAAATCGGTGACTGCTATGAAAAAACTAAAAATGCAAAAACTCTTGTATTTTGTTTGGTTACTTATGGTTATGGTTAGGGCAGGGTAGGGGTTAAGGAAAAGCCATTTGCATCGACAGTCGATAATAAATCTCAACAACAACCAATACATCCTTACAGTGTTTCATATGCAAAAGTATTACATATCACACAGCATGATTTATTTCCATATTTAATTACATACATAAAACCTTCCTTTACATACATAAAATCTGAGTATTATACCCAAAATGTTTGCAGGCACATGTCTCACACAAATAGGTGTGAAAAACAAATATTCATAAAGTACAATATATGGCTAATGCATGCATCATTCATGATATGAGGGTTAAAATGCATGGTAATTTGTTGTCATAACAGAAGAAATGCCCAAAAAATATATATATGTGCATTTGCGCTGTTACGACAAGAAATTGTGGCCCCATTGCTTTATACAGCGAAGACGGACTTGTGTAGTATAGTTATGTGCATCCCTGGTATTTTGTGGAGAGGATGTGGTCTCACTTTAACAGACCACCGTTATTTCTTCCATTCACCATAACATTCAAACTGTGGTTATTAAATATCTGGCCTTGTGAAATTCTAAGAATGTCATGTAACTTCAGGGCGGCTCAGTGAGAAGCTGGAAGTTTCAGTGACAGTAACAGTGAAGATGCTTTATTGCTGTTTGTATTTGGAGTTCTTCAGTTTTCACACATCCCATTTTACTCTCCGATGACACGTACATACAGCTGAGAACAGCCTGAGGTCTGAGCGCAGGGTCCGGCCGTTTATCAGCTCAGCTGGAAGCTTCCAAAGTCAAAGTCATATAGCCAAATATCTTTATTGACATTGCATAAAACAATGAACATAAGAACATAAGAAATTTACAAACGAGAGGAGGCCATTCGGCCCATCAAGCTCGTTTGGGGAGAACTTAA
>JAOYFF010000040.1:1694337-1717414 GCA_025773925.1 Cryptomyrus ogoouensis | reverse complement strand
TCCACACACCTAGAGATATAACCCAACATTCTATTGGCCTTTTTTATTGCTTCCCCACACTGGCGAGAATGAGACATGGAAGCATCAACATACATCAACATCAACATCAGTATATCTGTAATACTTGGAGATATTCAATCAGTCTTTGCTGTGTTGATACATCATGTAATTAAAATGCCAATTTTTCATGTTGTAAAGTAATATAATTCTCTCCAAATTGTTTCACAACTTATCTGTCTAAAAACTGCCCCACTGAACGACATATACAATTCAGATAAAAGGGCTTCTTTTAGCTCACTGCAGGATGTTTTCTCATTCAGAATAATGCCCAGGAGTTAATATTACATGTTACTTGCATTTACACCTGGTTTAATGAGACTACATTCTCGATATAATCTGTTTTTACTGCATGTGGTTTTTGTTTTGTTCTGGGAAGCACTACCCAGAATAAAGTCTGACTAACTAACAGTTAAATTTTCAATATCTTCCTGGAATCTGTGAACTTTATTCTCTTCTGTTGACTGAAATGTTCCAGAAGGATTTGCGTTCTCCATGAATGTGGCAGCAGATCTTAGTCTTTTTTTAAAAAATACTTTTGAGCGTGGTGACTCAGTACTTCTGCGGTGAGGAATTTTCCTGTTGCGTCTGAACAATACAGCCCCTTGTGGAGTAAATGAAGGTCTCTGTCGTCTAGCTGGTCGTAGTTTATGGACTGTTTTTCCTCTCCTTAATCCTGTAGCTGATGTTAATCATTTCAGTGCATGCGCTGTGCTGTTCCTCTTAATAATCTAATTAAAAGCTTTAAATTCACTGTAGGCTCAGTTCAAGTAAATTGATAAATGCAATGTTCATGGCCCCAGTTGAATTTAATGATTATGAAGGGAGTCTTAAGAATTAATGCAAAGCCAATTATGCAGTACCTTATAATGGCATTAAAGACAATATTACACCTGTATGTGCTTTGGGTCTGTGACTCTGAAGTGCAGTTGCATGTAATTCCAAAACTTACACTCAAGCATATTAGGCAAATCAAAATGACCTTTGATCTTAAAATAATGCCAGTGAATCTTATCATCTCGTGATGACAGGTGTACATTAATCAAAAACAAGCAAGTAATTCCATTGAATACATTTTGATATTCACGATCCCTTTTATAAAACATTTTTCTTACACGAAAACAGATCAGCTTTAAAAAGTCCATCTCCAAGGAACTTACAGTGATTCTCTGATGGTTTATGGGGAAACTGAGTGCATGAAATTCATGAAAAAGCCGACATTAACGCCATTAATGAGTCCTGCCTCAGTAAGTGCTTGGCAGGGACTGCTGTGGAGTGTGTGTTGACGGTGAGTGACACAGAAGGTAGTGGTAGACATGGAAATGGATTCATAGCATCAGGAAGGACACACGTTTTTTGCTTTCGTTGTGCATTATGCTACATCACTGGTTATGAGACCAGGCTCCCTGTCCTGTTGGTTTTACATGAAGCCATAAATGATATCAGCTGTCCTTAACAATGACAGCAGTTTGTTTCTGAGAATAAGCCTTTCCCCTGTTTGCAGAGACCTAACCTGCAATGCGTTAATGTGACACAGGAAGATGTGCTCGAATTGCACATTCACCCCAGACTGCCTTTCCATGATTCACTTTCTTATTTTCTTGCTGCAGGCTTTGAAAGGCTAGTTTTAAAGCCATTTAAATTGATGTTTTGGGGAAAAATAGTAACCATGGATTTACATAAGGCCAGAACAACCTCTAAGTGCTAATGCTACGTATGTGGAACATAGTAGCCAAGAACCATCCTCATTGAGACGTGTTTTTGACTTGGCAAAATACTGAACAATGTAGACTAATCTACAAGAGCAAGGCTCCAGAAACCATGTGACTGAGTACTTTAGCAGATGATATTACCTTTATGAAGATACCCTCTGTCCTGGGCTCACACAGCATTTCCTGAAATGGTAGCTTGAAGCCACCCAGTTGCTGTTAGAAACTCCCTTTTCGCCTCCTGCTTTTACTTAGGGCCACGTGGCCACATCCTTATTGGCCCCTGAAACTGAATAAAGCATCTTGTGAAGGAGTCAGACGTCGGTGTGTCAGCTCATGGCTGGAGTGTGAAATTGATTCCATCTGATTGTCTCTTAAGACTAATTTGTACTTCCGTGTCGAACCTGAGCAGAGCTCACGCTGTAGCCTACACAAGTGGCCTATGCCGTGCCGAGCATCTATACTTGTTTGATGGTGTTGGGGGTACATTTCACCTCCATCACCGAGGCCACTGTGATACACATCTCGATGCATAGCCAAGGATCCCATATATTAATGATACATATGAAGAATCTGGAATGTGATACCATATGATTCACCTGGATTGTAATGTTGTGATATTGAAAGAGATACAATGTGATTCTAACAAACACAATGATATGCAATTCAATATGGTACAGATAGTTACATTTTATTTCTTTGGTTCTTCTTCTGCAAACAGCAAATAATAAACACATTTTCAAAGTGCCATTTTTATGTTGCATATTTATGCCTCTAATATTACAACTTAGTAAGCATCTCGTTTATACCTAATTATAATATTATAATTAAATATTAATAAATTGGATTTCAGTGATGCAAAGATATTAGAAACAATGCATCCCAAGTTCATCCCAAATTGTATCCAGTGGAGACTTTTTAAATCGTGGTGATTGCATCGTGAACATTTATGCCAGTGTGTGTCTGTGTTGCTCTGTAATTACACCACCCCAAACCAAGAGGACCAATCGAGTTGTGCTCTGCGTTGTCATGACACGTTGTTACATTCCTGGGCTGTTGCGGACCAGGCTGCAGTTCAGGGCTTTGCAGCTATGCCGTTCTGATGCCGTTGATTCGACGCATAACTAAAATCAGCGTTTATGCGCCCTTTGGGGACACTTGGGGACGGGTACTGCGTTCATCTACTGTGTGACACTTATGGCTGCTTCCTCCCAATGGGAACCAATGAGACTATCAGGTGATCTGTCAGCGACTGACAGTGCACAGAAACGTCCCTGCTATGTATAAGATGGCTTGTCTTTGCATCTTCCATTTCTTACATTATGTATCATGTCTCAAAGATCTCAAAGCAGTTTATATCCTCAATGCCTGACGATGAGTATTTTAAAAAAGACTGTGTAGTTAAATTATCTACTGTAAACTTCTGTTTACAAATATATCGTCTGCGGTAATGAGGACTTATGTGATATATTCTTGCTCATATTTCTCCTGATGTGTTGATTGCATTCTGGCCGATTCTCAGTCGAGGAATTAGATCCAGATGTCTATGACCAAAAAATGAACCAACGTTAGAAATTAGTTAAAGAAAAGCAGAGTGCCAGGTTAAAAGTGCATCCAAAACCCAAACTGATGAATCTGATGGAAATGATATTCTGAAGAGACCCATTGGTCTGGGAAATAAAGCATGATGCTTGTATCTTTAATCACTTAAGTATATGAGTTTACTCAATTTAATGCCTCTTTTCAATTCAATTTGATAATGATATTAATTCATTGTTTTCTTATACACAAGCTCGACTGGGAGTACTTTCCGTGAAGCTGTACTTTGCAAAATGTTAAGGCCAAAGATCCTGCACAATATTGCTAAAAGGACAAAGAGAAACAGCCTTAAGGTCATCACAAGTGCTATTTTAAGAGTCACTGATTCACCAATAATTCAACACTAATTTATTGTAGGATTGTTTGAGAATGTGTTCAGTCTTTACCTGTAACAAAGCCTAGGAAATAGTTTCCTGCCTCTTCACAGTTGTTCAAATTTTATAAGTGAAAGATTTAGAAATTGTTATTTTGCAACAAGTTGTCACATTTCCATTATGGCGATTATCACGTCAGCCTTTTCAGATCTGGTTTCTATTTCATATCAGAAGTTGAAAATCTCTTAAAGTGCTTTTGTGCAGGATGTATAACTCCGTTCCAGGGGTGTTTTCTGGTTCCCATTTAGCTACATTGTTATAATACCAATCACAGCACTTATTTGGTTTAATTAGAGAGGAAGGCTATGTGCTTCAGTTACTTAATGAATGGCCGTTAGAGTGAAGAGTCTGTTGGTAATTATGGCCACAGAAAGAAGGTTTGCAGATTTCTGATTTGATTAGAATGGCGAGTAGTCACTTCTCTGATTTCCTAAAACTTAACAAGTAGACAGACAGTTTCCTTGTGATGTCTTCTGAACAAAAGTGTGATCCTTGATGGCTTTAAATCAGCAGAAGACGTTCTGTCAAAGTGCCTGTCGGCCATCTTGCTGAAATTTCACAAGTTTGAACTCAGGAGGCCGCCTCGTGTTCCCTGGAAAGCTGTTCACAGCTGCAGCAACGCCATCACCAGCCCATTTGCACGTTATAATCACTTTATTCTGGATAAATCATAGCAAGCAAGGGCACCAATACCGTGACGGCTTACAATGAGTGGAACCATGGTGACATGAAAAAGATCACATCATATTCTTATCAGAAATATTCACTACATTGTGCTTATTGATAACATTTGCCTTCCTCTTGCCCCCAGCATATCAGCACTCTAGAAAACAGAGACACTCATGAAGATGTTCCTGGAATGTTCTAATTTCTTTTTAAAGAAGATCAGATTTTTATCTAGCATGGTCTCTTCAAACGGACACACACCAGAGTGAGTACAGAAGATTTTTTGCGGGTTTTATGAGTCATTTTATTTATTGCGTCTATATATGATCCAGAATTGTTTATAGAAAATATGTTGCATAAAGCTGCAAAACGAAAAGCTCTGTTCATACCATGTGTTGTGTTTTTCTTTTTTACCTTTGCATTGCAACTCATCCAGCTATCATAACGGCTAATTTAAGCCCATTTTGCTTTTATACAATAGGACGGGTGAATCAGTGAGTCAGCCTTGTCCATTACATACTTAACCTAACATATAATAAAAAGCACTTGTGCTAGATAGACTGTAAGTGTGACGCAGTGCTGCCAGTGACACTGGGTCATACTTCTGCTGTTTAGACTTCACTGCAGATTTGATGTGTACTGAAAAGGAATCTGAAACTATGGGCGATGCCTGGACCTGCTGTTCTGTAGATGAAGAGGAATCCGCAAGATTTCACTGGATCATTCTGGGAGGAAGTGGAGAAACACGGATTTTGAGCTAGAATTAAAATTTGAGTTAAACGCTAATGTTTTGTGAAATATAATGCAGAAAATCGAAACAGTACTTTAGTCTGATTAGGCGAACATAACTGAGGTAAAATGGAAAAACAGCAAATTTTGGTAACTCATTGCAACAGAGATCTTGTGTGCTGCTGTTGCAGTGCTGGTTGAACCCCTTCCCCCCGCAAAGTTATGGCAATAGCTTGACTGGGGCTAATAACTGGAGCATTTCAAGGTTACATACTGTGGACAAGACCTCTTTCTTGCAGATCTCACTGGTCTCTTGTAAGACAGGCAGTAAATAAAACCAAAACTTTCCAGTTTCCAGTGTTTTACATTAACGCAATGTTTCTGTTTGAGTTGAGTTTTTTTGGGGGAAAAAAAACAGAACAAACTGCTCAGTGGATTTAAAGAAAGTATTATTGAGGGCAGCTGCAGCACCCCTAAATCGCCTGTGAAGCCCCCTAAATCACATGTGAAGCCCCCTAAATCGCCTGTGAAGCCCCCTAAATCACATGTGAAGCCCCCTAAATCGCCTGTGAAGCCCCACAAATCACCTGTGAAGTCCCCTCTAAATTGCCTGTGGTATATACACATTGCAGATGTAAAAGCTTTATTGTTCCTCCATGCAGATTTTAATTAGCATTTGCTAATCTCGGGCATGACAAAGGGAAATCAGCTTATTGCTGTACCCATGTGTCATATCAGGAATGTTTATATCTGAAGAGCTTTAAGATAATACAAGTGACCAATCTATGCACGTCCAAAGCTTCTGAGTCATTGCTGATCTCTGCATGTTTGTATTTGCTTGCACATGGAGATGCACATACAGAACCATAAGGTTCTAACTTTGAGTCAATGAGTTCAAAACTCCTGGTCTATCTCTACATTGTGCATGTCAGAATAACAGGTATTTAATGGTTAATTTATGAATATGAAAAATTCAAAATAGAATGTTCATCTTTGATATTAAACGAATCAAATGGTAGTAGACTTTATTTATTGGTGTTTATTGTCTTTCCAAAATTTTTTTGGATCCATCGCAATTCTGGAAATGCAAATATCAAACTGGCAAAGAAATTAATCCCTTCTTGTGAAACTTTCCACACACATCCCAGTAAAACCAAAAGTAGCAGTTGAGAAATAGCAGAAGAGTGAGTTTGTGTTTGGCGTGTGTATCTTACTGCAGAATGCCAGACTGCCACTGAAACTTTGTATCATTAATGATTTAAAGCCCTTCCTCACTTTATCATCTACCTCATTCTGTCATGCCTTGATCTCCTTTTTTAATTGCAGAATAATCACAAAGATTTTTCCTCAAATGTGTTTACTACATAAGAAGTTCTGTGTGGCAATTTTAGATGTAGCTTCTGTTTTTAAGATTATTGTGACCCAATTTTGAATATTTTAACAGCTGGACAGATAGAATAGTTCACCTGTCCTTTTGGGACATATAAATGACTAATGTTGTAAAATCCATTTCTGTGCCATTATCGTCTCTTTATCTGTGTCAATATGACCTACACCCAGAGGTTACTGGAGATGAATGGATGGGGGGGGGACTTATATGTAATATATAAAGCTATTCATAACTTAAGCCAAATAAATAAACACTTTATTATTTATGTATTTATTTTTAAAAAAATCTTCTGCCTAATGACACATGCATACATCCATCAAAATATCAGGACATTTTGGCAGAAGACAAAGCGGAATGATAAACTGGTGGATGTGAATGTCAAGCTTGTTCAATTATGTGCTAAACGTCCCGAAACAAGCAAAGAGCGCAGCAAACCATAACAAATTAGAATGAGACTGAAAACAAACTATCATTTATTTATTTTCGTCAATGTATTTTCCATTGAAGTTTCTAGCACATATGACATAAGTTTGGAAGAGCGCAACTGTCAGGTAACTATGACCACAGCAGTAACACTGACCTGACCGGCTAGTTTGCTGAAAATAATAAAAAATAACACTAGTGAATTTTGTAATTGTTTGGATGTGACCATAATGTATGCAGATATAATACTGACACATGAGTAATGCATTGAAACAGAGTCTGATTGCTAAATTATGAATGTGATAAAAGAACAAAGCTGGAATGTTTTAAACATATTTTTAGGATGACATTAAAACTCTGGGGGGAATGTTCTTAAAAGCCCAGTATTTTTGATAGAGCATTAGTTGTAACCTATCTATGGTGAACAGAAATGCCCTTTTTGCCCATTAAACTTTAGAATTACCTCTCAGCTGAAAAAAGAGCCAAAGAGTTGGTTAAAACATTGCTGTTCATCTGTTTGTGATGCCCTGTTAATCCTGGCCTCTGGTCTGAGCTGCCTCAATGCTCGACCTCAATATTGGCCTTTCTGTGTTTGCCACAGTCCCCTTACAGTGCAGCTGGGGCCAAATTCAGGTTCCCTGGTGGTGTTTTAACTCCCAAGGACTTCCCTGACCCCAAGCTCTGTCCTCCATCCTTCCCTGACCCCAAGCTCTTGTCTTCCATCTTTCCCCGATCCCAAACTCTCTCTTCCAAACTTCCTTGTCACATGTCATCATTAAAACTGTCTGATTGACCAATCAAAGGAGCAATATATGGAAGAGCCGTTTGCTGTTGCAAAGCCAGTAGGACCTGCTGTGGCTTGTATGGGTTAATATGTATGAACATAATTGTTGCATGCTAGTGATGTAATTCATGCCAACAGATCATGTGGGGGGGGGGTGGTCTTCACAGTGTGCTTTCTTCAGCCAACTCATGTTCCACGCAAATGGGTGGAGCAAAAATCCAAGATGGCTGTCTTCTGCTTTGGAATGGCTATCTTTGTTTGGAAAAACTTAAATTTTCCAATTTTTCTGTGGATGCACATGGCACAGTTTTTCCCTTTCAAATCAAAAGTCAGATATTCAACACATATTAATTTATGGAATTATATGAGAAAAATCTGTATCACTTTACAATAATGGTACAAGAGATAACATTACTTCCAAGCATAATTTCATGCATGAAAAAATCATCAGTTACTACAAGGAATACATCATGAGTCATCAGGAAAATGCAGAAAGCATCCATGTGTCATTCACACCATAATACAGGGGTAACATATCAATTGATGCAATAACTAAGGTGTCCACCTGATGCATTCTCATGAGTTAGTAATCATGTCCATGTGTTCCACATGGTACTTTACACTTAAATGGGCGACTGAACAATGACTCACCACTGCTTCACAGAAAAAGTCCTGCATTCAACATTATTGAAGCATTAATATTTAATGAGTTCGTGGTGTTTATACTGTCATAATATGGATAAATTCACTTCTTTAATAATGAAATAATTCAGGAATGTCATTAATTCAGCAACACTTTATTCAGTGCTCGATCTGCATGGTGCCTTCAACCAAATATGCCTTCAAAATAACACAATCACAAAACTAATGTTCGATTCGTTTAAAACGAAAAAGGTATTCAACTGCAATACTTTATTCCATTCTCAGTCTGCAAAGTGCCTTCAAAAAATACGTCTTCAGAATAAAACAATGTTAAATTTGTTTAAAACAAAAAGGCATTTACTGCACAGTACACAGTCAACAGCTTTGATACTCAGCTTTTGAATACAAAATGCTCAGTAACCACAGTGATAAAAATTTTAGTTTCTTAACTACACTGATTACAGCAGTTATGTAAAAACTTACAGATACAAACTACTAAACACAAAAACATCACCTCAAACAACATACTACAAACAATAAGTTTTTTTTTAGTGCAAATAATTCTGAAACAGGGAACTGAGCCTGAATGGCCTTTAACAAACAAAAAACCCTACTAGACCCTGCCTTATGTCTTACTAGCGTAGCTGTTTCACTCGTATAAGACCTGACAGGCTAGAGAGAGAGATGAGGAATGGAGGCCCAGTTTTTATAAATGTCCAGTAAACATCCTTCTTCCTTCTTTTTGAGTATTGAAGTAGCTGTGGGCTCCTGCTGGCAGAAGCTCCTGCAGGTTTCTGCAAACCGCCTCAGGCTGTCTTTTCTTTTAAATGTCGCCCTGAGCGTTTTGAAAATATCAGGACTGGCAGCTGCGAGCTCGGCGATAGGGGCCTGAGACACGATGGTGTTCCTGTCCACTCCGAGTTTAGCATAAGCTTCAGCTTTGCTAATGTGCTCCTTCTGCACTTTCCCCAATACCATGTTGTAGCGACGGATGGAATCATCTGGAGTTTTTACTGGAGGCAAAGAACACATCCACCATTAATGACCGTGATGCATGAAGGCGATCAAAATGAAAGCAAAAGATTAGGAAAGAATATTCGAGAAGCAGTACACTGATCCAAGTGTGCATGAGTATATAAAGGAGAATATGAGGGGTGTGTGTGTGTGTGTGTCTATGTGTGTGTTTGTATCTGTGGGTAGTCAGCAGTGATGAAAGGCTTTGGTAAAGACTACAGTGTAAGGAGAAGCTGCGGTGGTAGAAATTAAAATATGCAAACATCCACATGTTATTATAATAACAGGGTAACACTTTACTTGATGGAGCATAAATAAGTGCTATTACTTATGTATTTGTTAACCAAAAAGTTAGTTACATACTGATCTCATGTTTATTCATCATTAATGAATCACGACATTTTTTATCAAGCAGTTACTATATTTTACTTTCTGCAAACCTGTTAATTCTGTGAACTGAAGGAACAAGTAATAAACTGAAATGCTGATCTCATATTCGTCCATCATTAATGAGTTGTGACGCATCGTTTGTCCCAAGTAGCTACTATATTTGTTCATGATTTGCCCTTCAGTATTAACAGAGCTGTTACTATGCATTTCTGCCACGTCAAGTAAAGTGTTACCCATACTTTCTACATTTGAAGTATTAAACGTAGAAACAGGTCAGTATATTTTGTTATCAGATGAGCATACCTCTCATTTTCCTAACTTTCTTAGGCTTTTTGGACTTGGGCCGCTTCTTTGACTTCTTCTTTGACTTCTTTTTGTTGTCCTCGGAAGAATCCTCTTCTTCGGAGTACTCCGAGTACTCGGGTGACTGCGAGGATGAGGAGTCCTCCGTCTCCTGGAGACTCTGCTTCCTCAGCCCCGCTGAGGTCTCCTCCTGCTTCCAAGCTTTGAGCGCCAGAGCTGTTAAGGAACAAAGAGCAAAGGGAAAATGGCAAATGGAACACAAAGTTTCTCAGACAGGATCAACCACTGAGAGGTTATTTACTTTATTCTTATTGTCATACTGACATGAACAAATGTTTTTCTACATAACTTCCAAATTCCATATCATGCCACTTTCACACAATATAAATAACTGAAAAGCTTTGACTGATATAGCCCTTGACTGTTCCAGTGCCACAGTTCCTGTACACGCACTGGCCACTTTGCTAGGAACCCGGACACTGTAACTCCACCCTATTTAAGGACTTGTTAACTGCTCTCAGCCTAGCAGTGATACTGACATGTACAAACCCCCCCAGCTTTGCCGCTGTGTCTCATACAATCATACCAGCACCACATGCACCAGCATGTCAGTATCACTGACATGTTGAGAATGAGCCACCACCTAAATGATACCAAGTCAGCTGGGCCCCTGAGGTGAGACGCTGACCAGTACAGTACAGCGTAGAGGGCGGCTGACAGACTCATCATGACACCAAATGGGTCACAGTCTGTGATTGGACACTTACAAAGTGCAGCAATAAGGTAATTTTTTGTTAAATGGCCACTGAGTGTAAGTGTAGTTTTTTAAGATAATCTTACCCTCTTTAAGTCTCTCTCTGAGGAAGTCACGGTCTTGCGTGAGCATATCAACCTTCTCCTTTAATGTTGCAATTTCTACCTTCTGGTGTTCTATCATCTGTCTGGCATTCTGCAGAGCCACCTGCAGGGTAGGGGCTTCTGAAAAGAGAAGAAGAAAGTATCAATACATTATGGAAAATAAACACAACAGACTTCAAACAATCCTGTAAGCAAACTGGGCCTAATTAAGCATTTTCCAGCATCGCAGGAGGACAATAACTACTAGGTATTCATTTACTTGTGTGTGCATTTGTTTAAATATGCCTGTTTAGTCTGTTCAGTAGTAGTTTCACTATACAGTACTACTCTTAATGAAGCTAAAGCAACAACACAACTTTAAGTTATATTTAAGTAAATGTTATGGCTGTCTGTTTTATGCGTTTTTAGACTTTTAGAAAATGTGGTCACACTTCGAGACACAAATAATGTAGCAATATATGCTTATTTAGTGCATTAATTAACCAGTAACTAAGTGTTAGTTACATTCTGATCCCATGTTCATTCATCATTAATCAGTCATGATAATTCATGTATTTCACTCAGGAACTATTAGTTAACTAATTAGATAATAATTAACCAAGTTCCTGCATAGAATACATGAATTGCGATTAATGATGAACTAACACTGAGTTAATGGTTAATTAATGTTACTAAATTATTTGTGTCCCTTTAAGTGTTATAGAAAATATTCTTCATGGGAGACAATAAGGCAACACAACTTAAGGGCACACATATAATGTAGTAGCAAACTTTGCTTATCATATTAATTAACCTGAAACTAAGTGTTAGCTACATACTGATCCCATGTTCATTCATCATTAATCAATCATATGTTTCATGTATTTTATGCAGTTTCTATATTTGTTCATGATTTGTACTTGAGTAGCAACTGAGTTGCTGAGTTGCATGTGTTACTGGAAAAAAACATAACAATACATGGTTTACCTTCGTCTGTAGTCTTTTCACCCCAAGAAGTTGTAGGTTGGTCAATCTGGCATTGGCGTGCTGTGGTTGAGTGAAAATAATAATAATAATAATAATAATAATAATAATAATCACAATAAACCTGAAGAAATACTCTACGTAGAACAGAGTTAATGAGAATGCATTCTGGCATGCTTTAAAATTGTTGACTGTCTAATGTCAAACATATCACCTTTTCTACTGTCTGGTCCTGCTGTGATTTTATCAGCAGGTCGCTTTGTTGCAGCCTTCCTCTCTGTGGACATATCTGAAAGGTTTCATAAGGATATTCATAAATACCTCAGTAGGACAGTAACAGTCATGAACTCATCACAGCAGTTTCATTCAGTTGTTTCTAGGCTGTAGAATTTGCAACATAGTTACAATGGAAATACGCATGTAACACTGAAAATAAAAAGCCTAACACTGTACCTGACGTGGCACAAATACTTAGTAACTACGGAAGGGCAGATCATGAACAAATATAGTAGCCGAGATAAAAGATGCGTCATGTTTCATTAATGATGAACAAACACGAGATCAGTGTTTCACATGTGTTATTCATTACTTGTTCCTGCAGTAGTTCACAAAGGTTTACAGAATTAACAGTACACATACCAACATAGAGTAAAACATATAATAACGTATAGTAACAAATATAGTAACTGCTTGAGATATAAAAAAAAAAATGCGTCACAATTCATTAATGATGAATTAACGTAAGTTCAGTATGTAACCAAGACTTTAGGTTGTGGTTAATACACAAGTAATAGCATAAAACTATATTATTATTCCCCGTCAAGTGTTACAAAAATAAATAAATGGTGTAAAAACAATTATGGCAATAAAACGGCAATATAACAGTGTAGAAATTACACCAACAACAATGCATCACTATTGAAATAACAGCACTGAGAGAACACAAATAGCGGTGCAATAACAGTTCGTATTTCCCTTGTCATTATAGTTATTGTCAGTAGCAAGTTTGCTAACGTTAGATAGCGTGTGATTTCTGAAAAAAATGGGAGACATAAATTATAGCTATAGGCAATCTGTCAACCTATAAAAGTGACAGGTTTGAGCTTCAGGAAACCAAACACGAATTATGAACTTACAAGATAGATTCGGCTAAACTGTCCAAAAGGTTTTAACTTATAACGAGTGTAAATTTAAGCCTCTTTTGCCTGATAATAAGCCGGTGCTATATTAACCCTAGCTTTTCTAAAGTCAGCCAAAGCTAGCGTTACAGTAGCACTGGCTAAGTAACGCCAAAAAATACTGTAATATAATGTAAAAGATAATATTGACTAAACACATACCACACACTGCCGTGTCCCACATGGATGGTGCTTTAAGCTTTCGCTCCCTTGGCTTCCTCGCTAATGCTGCGCTCCATTTACCTTCGAGGCCGGAAGTCGGGGCTGGGGATGACGTCACAGCCGCGTTAAGCATGTTCGGAAAGCCATTGTTAATTGTTAGCCATTGATAGCTATGCCAGTTGATAACAACGCATTTACGCGGTATTTTGCGCGAACAAACACCGTAGCACCATGTCCACAGAGGCTAAATAGTACTGTGTGTACGAATGATTTAATGAGAAACATATAAGACATAAGTACTATTACACTATACATAACTACAGCTTTCATTTCTGTCGATGAAGGGCGCAGCCATCTTAAATTCTGTAGGCGGGGTTCTAGCCAGGTTCATTGATAGCCATTGTTAGCAATAGCAGTTCTGGCCAGGTTAATGGTTAGCCATTGTTAGCAATAGCAGTTCTAGCCAGGTTCATTGTTAGCTATTGTTAGCAATAGCAGTTCTAGCCAGGTTAATTGTTAGCCATATAGGCATATGTTACTGAATTTTTTAAGTAAGAAACAACGCATATGCTATATAGAAATTAACCCCATTGGTAACACTTTACATGATGTGGCAGAAATACATAATAATGGCTCAGTTACTAATGAAGGACAAATTATGAACGAATAGAGTAGTTACTTGATAAAATATTAGGATGTTAGGATTCATTAATAATGAACAAACATGAGATCAGTATTTCACATGTTATTCATTACTTGTTCCTTCAGTAATTCCTTCAGTATTTCAAAAAGGTTTACTGAATTATCAGATACAGTAACAAAGATAGTAACTGCTTGAGATAAACCATGCGTCATGATTCAGAATAGAATAGAATTGAATAGAATAGAATAGCCACTTCTGTCATTCAGAAAATACACCGGTTAGTACACAACAGAATGAAATTTCGTTGAATTTAATGCTCACCATCGGCCTGGCAGAGCGTGTGAAATATATATATATATAGAAATGGAGTATAAGTGACTTTTTTATGACTTTTTCCTTCACTGGTTCATTTAGTAGTTCACAAAGGTTTCTAGATTTATCAGATATATTAACACATATAGTAACTGCTTGAGATAAGGAACGTGTCACAATTCATTAATGATGAATTAACATGAGATCAGTATGAAACTAAGACTTTGTGGTTAAAAACAGTCTGGCGTTTTAGTGCTGTATGAAGGCACAGTAACACTATACTTCACAGGGTACAAATAATATAGTATTACGCTATTACTTATGTGTTAATTATTTATTAATTAACCCCAAACTCCCATAGAAATGAATGGGCGTTCCCCACAAAGATACAAATACAAATGTGTGGTAGTTATAGAATGCCTGCAAGGTCCTTAAAGTGACTGTTACTCCTTCTAACCTTTCCATTCACATAAGTATATGAGCAGTCAGGTATTAAATACATCCCATAAGTACACCTACTGGAAACAACTTCTATGTGTGTAGCTAACAGGACTAGGAGGGCTATGGGCCGTAAGAGCATGCTGGGGTTCTAGCTACCGACATCTTGGACCCGACATCCAGCCTGACCACCTGGATCGGCCCGGGCCTCAACCTCGAGGCCGGCCCCGGTGCCTGTGTCACCCTCCAGGAGGTGGCCGTCGGAGGGGTTCTGTCACACCCACGCCGTGAGCCAGCCAGCAGATCAGGGAGCATGCCCTGCATCTGCCCCCAGCCTTTTAAAAGGGGCCCCCCGACCTGCCTCTGGCATTGGCAGAAATGACCAAAGATTTGGCTACAGCAGCCTGACCGTAGATATTGACCCTGTGGAGCCACCAATGAACAGTTTGGTGGAAACAGGAGAGTCGAGGTCTGCATTTAATTCTGCAGTGAGTTGGGCAGCTTTCATGTTTTTTGGGTACAATACAGACTAGTACCCAGACATCCCTTTCAGACAGCCTCTTCTTGCGGCCACAGTTACTCCTGTTGGACACGGTCCATCCTTCGTGGAGGTGTGCTGACATTACCCTGGATACTGTGTCTCTCGATACACCACAGAGACTTGCTGTCCTGGTCACAGATGTGCCTGCGAGACGCACACCAACAATTTGTCCTCTTTTGAACTCTGATCTCCCATTATGTTGTGTGGATTGTAATATTTTATGTACAGCTGTGCTAATGCTCTGCTAATTCAACCTGACTCATGATGTATTTGTTGTATTAACTGATGATTTTTCATACATTAAATAATGCATAATACCATTTCATGTACCATTATTGTAAAGTATTACCAAATATCATGCAACACAACAGATTTTAATAATATACATTTCTTTAGTTCAATCTGTATTTATTCCATAGTTGAATTCAAATTAATTTGAATTATTCTGGGTTCATCATTTGAGTTGGCAGACTGTAGACGACTCTGAGCCGGAGGGCCTGTAGCTGAGCTCCGGCACAAGCTAAGCACTGGTTATTTCTGCGTAATGCTTTGCTATCGTTGTCTTAGTGTATTTTTAAAATCCTGACCAAGTTTTTGAAGACTAGGTGGGATACTCTGATGGAGACTATAACATTTTTTATGTATTGATCTGAACAGCAGAAGAAATTAAGGAGAAAGACACTTTCTTTGGCAGATGCCATTAAAGCAATGCTCGGGGAATAGGAGACCGTGAGCTTGTGCAGCCAGGGATGGAAAAGGTACAAAAAATCACACTCTGTCGAAAGTACTGTTACTGTCACATCCGCAGTGCAGACGAGCGGATGGACAGAGGAGTGATCACAATTGGGAAGTAACACGAGGTAACGAGGGGGGCGTGGCACCCACGAGGATCGGACGAGTCGGGCGCGACAGATACGTCAAAAAATGATGTAACATTTTTTTTTTTAATGCATATTTATAGCATTTGTTATCGTCAGAATGTTTTCAAATACACTTTAATTTCCCCTTTTGTGCTCATAGTCCTTGTTTTCCTTGTCTGATGTGGTATTTAGGCTGCAAATAATTTTACCTTCACCCCCCCTCCCCCCCCCATCCTTTTACTGCTGTCAGGTTTGTGCACGATATTTTAAATCAATCAGCAGTAATGAGTCTCAAGGCCGTTCAGTAGGTGCCAAAGACTGGCACTCGCTGTGACAGACCACGAAATACTCCTGATATAACAACTTCTCCCTGAGCACCGTCACAGCAATGTGTTCAGTCCCTGGCATTTTGCCAACGTAGTGGATTGACATTTGTGAGGTTACGCATAGTTGTAAAAGTTCTACATGTAGTTAATTTAGCTTACATCATTCTTATAAAAGAGCCACTGTACATTATTATTATTCAGTGTGTTGCTGGTTAATAATAAGTGATATACTTGGTGATTGTTGGGCTAATGTGCGGTATATTTAAATTCAAGCAAAGCCTGGGTTTTCAGCAAGTGGTTACGAAGCGGAAGTGTGAAGGCTGTAGCTGTACATGCCGCATACTGCAGTTCTGGACAGAGAAATTTATATTCTAAATGGAAAAGTAAGACAGATGGATCACAGGAGACCGGGCAAAATTGAGGTAGCAGATTTCCTGTATCTACAAACCACAGATCTCCCCAGAGCCCTCCTACAACCGCATGGCCCACAAGATGCTGTTTCCATGTTCTCTGCTGACTCTAGCTGTGCTTGGAGTAAATCCAGGTCCTCCATTTACTCAATGCTCCTTAGGATTGTTATCTGCTCTGCACTTTCTCCTGAGATTTGCAATGATCTCTCGACCCAATTTTGAAATTCTATATGACTGTCAAACATTTGTCTTTAAATCTGCTCTTATTAACTGCTGTATAGTTATAGGGAAGTTATGGGCTTTGCTAAATTGCAAAAGCTAAAGTAGTATATGCTGTAAAGTTTCTGCCATGCATTACAATTAATATTTAGGTTTACTATGTTATAATAAAACAGCTGAATCTATGTATGTCCTCTTCTGATTCGTGTGTACTCTATGCACACTAGAAGCAAAGAGAAAGATGAGAAAGTCTCTGAATGTGTTTGCCCCGGTAAGGCCAAAAGCCTGTTTTTCCACTTGAGCATCTGCGTCTGTCCCGGGGTCTCCTCCCAATTGGACATGCCCAAAACACGTTTTCAGGGAGGCTTCTAGGAGGCATTCTGGATTGATGCCCCACCAACTGAAGCCAGACAAGACACCCTGTGAAGGGAACTCTCTGTTGCTTGTGTCCACATTCTCATTCTTTTGGCCACTACCCAAAGCTCATGACCATTGACGAGGGTAGAAAATACAGCTACCGCGATTACTTGATTAAACTCGATTACTCGATTATTGAAAAGCATCCATTAAGATTCTCCTTTTTGATTTCTCAGCAATATAGTGGAAGGAAAATGGCGGATAATGGATAAGGGGTCTAATAAAAACCGAGAGCCTCAGTTGTGTGGAAGCACAACTTACATTCGACATTAAAAGTGATTGAAAATGCAGTCGTCTGTTAGTATTGCAAAGCAGAACTTAAAATATCACTACAGAACAACTGAAATGCAAATACACGGACAAAAGTACTGGGACACACCTCTTGATCATTGAATTCAAGTGTTTCATTCAGACCCATTGCCACAGGTGTATAAAATCAAGCACCTGGCCATGCAGTCAGGTTTACAAACATTTGTGACTGAATGGGTCGTTCTGAAGTGCTCAGTGAATTCAAGTGTAGTACTGTCATAGGATGCCACCTCTGCAATAAGTCAGTTCGTGAAATTTCTCCCTTGTAAGACATTCCACAGTCAACTGTAAGTGGTATTATTGCAAAGTGGATGTGTTTAGAAACAACAGACAATCAGCCATGAAGTAGCAGACCATGTAAAGTAACAGAGAAGGGTAGCTGAATGCATGTAAAATTCACCAGCATTCTATTGACTCAATAACTGCAAAGTTGTAAACTTACTTTGGCATTGACTCCAGCACAAACACGGTTTGTCGGTTTAAGGGTTTCTTTGTACATCCATCCACAGTGATATGTAGAGGCCAGAGTGGACATATGATGGTGCTTCTAGTAATTTTAAAGTTTGGTCCTCAAATGTCTTCCTCGCAAATCAATCAAAATCCACCTAGCATCCTTAATTTCTCACATTAGAAGAGAAAATTTCCAAAACTCAGTGCATTTTTTGTGGTTTTGACCTGTAGTCAGGCTTCCGCTTATTCTCTCAGTCACACTGCAGAGTTCCCACTAACCTTCTGCTTCTGTGAGCCCCTTATTCTCTCAGTCACACTGCAGAGTTCTCACTAACCTTTCACTTCTGTGAGCCCCATATTCTCTCAGTCACACTGCAGAGTTCTCACTAACCTTTCACTTCTGTGAGCCCTTTATTCTCTCAGTCACACTGCAGAGTTCCCACTAACCTTTTGCTTCTGTAACATTTCAGATGTCAAGGTTAAGCTTTCCTGTTTGGGAAGGTCGCCTGTTTTGTCTCTTGCTCACTTTCTGAAGTTAGCCTGAAACAAATGATTAATTAAATGATTAAATTAAATTAAATGATCTGATAATACAATCAGTACTAGTCAGTTTTAATAACAGATTATTGTAATAACAAAAATATATTATACAGACCACTGAGAAATTGAATTAAACATAATACACTAACAAATCTAATTAAACTTTACAACAATAAATGGGTAAAACCATGTCAGGGATAATCATGCTTTATATTTTTGCCTGTGAAAATGAATAGTTAATTTTCATGTGTTTTCATCTATTTAGAATAATTATCTATTCACATTTAGTTATAGTCATCTTCTCCTAAATTTATTGTGGATTTAAAAAAAAAATAAATCTATAACTGTATGGACAAATGTACTAGGGCACCTGGCCATTATACCTATAGGAACTTTTATGACATCCCATTCTAAATCCATAGGCATCAAAATTGAGTTGCTGGAACAGAAAAGGGCCTTCCCCAAACTGTTCCCGCAAACCTGGAACCATTGTCCAAAATGTCTTGGTACGCTGAAGCATTAAGAGTTCCCTTCACTGGAACTAAGGTGCCTAGCCCAGCCACTGAAAAACAACCCGATACCATTTCCCCTCCTCCAGCAAACCTTATAGTTGGTACAATACAGTCAGGCAGGTAACGTTCTCCTGGCATCTGCCAAACCCAGACTTCTCCATCAGACTGCCAGACAGAGAAGCGTGATTCGTCACTCCACAGAACACTTTTCGCTGCTCCAGAGTCCAGTGCCGGCCTGCTTTACATCACTCCATCTGATGCTGGGCATTGTGGTTGGTGATGTGAAGCTTGCATGCAGCTGCTCAGCCATGGAAGCCCATTCCATAAAGCTCCCAGTGCACAGTTTCTGTGCTGGGGTTAAAGCCAGAGGAAGCCTGGGACTCTGCAGTTATTGAGTCAACAGAGCGTTGGCACCTTCTACACACATTGTGCACCTCAGCTCTCGGCGACCCTGCTCGCTTTACTTGGTCTGCCACTTTGTCACTTCCGCTTTGCAGTAACACCACTTACAGCTGACTGTGGAATATCTAGCAGAGAATAAATTTCAGGAATTGACTTATGGCAAAGGAGGCATCCTGTGACAAGTACCACGCTTGAATTCACTGAGCTCTTCAGAACGACCCATCCTTTCAGAAATGTTTATAAACCTGACTGCATGGCTGGGTGCATGATTTTATAAACCTGTGGAAATGGTTCTGAATGAAACATCTGAATTCAGTTATTAAGAGATGTGTCCCAATACTTTTGTCCATATAGATAGATAGATAGATAGATAGATAGATAGATAGATGATACACACTTGCAAAGTATCTCTGTGTTTTCTTTGATGAAATATCAGTGCTTCTGTCATTCAGCCAATCAGATATTGCCCAACTAGGGATAAAGTACTGAAACCAAATGTATGTGTGAATCATCAAAACGAAAGCTATCAGTGTGAGTTATTTCGTTTTAAAAAGAAAACAGAAACTTTCTGCTGCATTTCCTGGTTCTTCACCCATAATAAGAATCATTGAACCATCCCCCATAGAACAGTGTTCCTATTATGAGTGTCTTCCCTCGAGAATCATGAGGAGTTAAAACTGCTCACATCTACTCTGGGTTTGTTTGTGTATGTTTTGCTAATTTCCATGAGATTTCTTTGCCTTAGGCACATAAAAAGTCCCTGATCTTAGTGTTATGGAGGAATACATGGCTATTAATTGCATAATTTACTTCTATTGCAAGATTAAGACCCTGCACTCATTAAATCAGTAAAAACATAACATTGTTTAAGAATTAAATGTACTGATTGAGTTTGGTAACACAACACATTATTATACTTATTACTGTGAGTATATAAGATAAAAGTGTAAAGTCACAAGTCTATGTCCGGTGCCAGATTTAGTGATTTTTTCACTTTGAATGAACAACTTATAAATCTCTAAAACCAGTACAGCTGGTTTAATATAAGGACACATGGACTCTGATCAGATTTTTATATGACTTTCATTGTACTTTTTACAAATATGGACGAGTGTTGGAAAAACAGTTATGCTCCCAAAGGTCTTTCTAGAAGTACAAAACACACAAAAAAGTCTTCTCAGATCATTCAAGGATGTACCACTAAAACAAGTCTTGGCCACCAGGTGCACCAATGGAATTCTTTACTTCAGTCTCCATGGAAAATGTCTGTTTTAGCCACATGTCTTTCAATCACGCCGTAAGACCTTCAGCGCTGATGCTGCTTCATGACATAAAGGTTCATGAGGCTCATGAGAGCTACCTGCACGTGGGGGAAAGTACTAGCTGAGGGCCCACAAGCCCAATGTTCAGGCTGTGCTGCTCGTTAACAGCCTGATGCTCCCAGCTGCTGCGGAGATTAACTGGGACATTTCTGGCCTTTGTCACCTTCCTCCAGTCATTCATCAACAGAAACTGTATAAGCAGCAAATCCCTCTGTTCTTGTCAATAATGAGGGAGGGGGAATTTGACCTTTTTTTCTTTAATCATAATCTACAGACATAGAGTTCAATGACAAAGTGCTTATTTGGACATTTCTGAGACCCTACAGAAACCATTTTTTATTCTCTAACTTCACATAATGGCGTGCTTTCCTCCTGGTAAGTCATCTTAAGGATCTGTAATGAACAGTATTAGAAAGGAAATTTTTCATTGGAAAATAATGGCTACCAATATAAAAATACATCCACAGGTGGCTAATTCAGGTCCAGAAAGATTTTGTTTTGACCAACCAATTCAGAATAAAGAGTCACAGTCACAGAGTACTCAACTGAATGGTTTAACTTCCCACCTCTAAATACATCTATTAAAAATAGCTTAATAATAAGCTTATTGTCACGTTGCAGGTAAGGATGGAAGTGGAGGCAGGCATGGGGGAATCCAAAAGGGGCTTT
The DNA here is from genome assembly GCA_025773925.1 of Cryptomyrus ogoouensis. Lineage (NCBI taxonomy): Eukaryota > Metazoa > Chordata > Actinopteri > Osteoglossiformes > Mormyridae > Cryptomyrus > Cryptomyrus ogoouensis. The sequence continues at coordinate 1,695,803 of JAOYFF010000040.1, read as the reverse complement.
AATAAATAAAATTACCTGCAGGGCAAAAGGAAACGGACCTCGAGGGGTCAAAATAGGGTAGGCAGGATAAGACGAGGACACAGGACACACTGGGGAGCACATGCAGGCAGCAACATCAATGACTGGACTGGGGAGCTCGAGATAGGAAGGCACTATATACATCACTGACAAGGGAGCAGACGAGAGGCACCTGGGGTGATCCACACGAGGGCTGTGACGAGAGGCACCTGGGGTGATCCACACGAGGGCTGTGACGAGAGGCACCTGGGGTGATCCACACGAGGGCTGTGACGAGAGGCAGAATTAAACAAGTAACAGATGTGGCTCATTAGAGCCACACAAGGGAGAGAACGAGGGGGAAGGGATGCCGGGCGTCACACTTATTGCTTTAGTATTCATGGCTACAAATCTGTTTACATTCTGGGACAAGTATCAGGTTTATTTAAATTAGAAAATATAAACCAACTGGTAATACCTTTTAATTGTGTCTTGCTCTTTTCCCCGAGACAGAAATGCAATGTTCAGTTTTAAAAAAGCAATGATTTGAAAACATGCAGTCGTGCTGCAAAAAGAAGCCAACAGATCAATAGGCCCCACTGAGTAGTAGCTGTTTGCTTTGCCATCCCCCCATTCTGTTTGATTCTGTACAGGTCTGGTGTCAGGGGCTTGGCGGGGCTGCAGGGGCCCATCAAGAGCCCCGAATATGTCAGGGGGGGGGCACAGGATGTGTCTGCATGGTATGATGTGAAGACTTATTACACGCGGGGTTCCTAGCTACGATGCGTACACGAGGGCAAGTCCCCGATGTTCTTTCTTTTGAAAACAAAGCACGCGGTTCTGTGACCCCACAAGCACACAGACAGAGCGGCTCAGGAACCCGGGAACGATGTGGACGGCTTTTTAAACAGCGACATGGATTTTCCACATAAACCAGAACATAAATACAAACAGCAAACTCCATGCTGTTGCCCTGGACAGTCTGGAGTGCAGCCACCATAACAGTCAGTGTTCCTTTGAACAGCCCCTACAGCGAGCGTCGTATTCCGATACCTGCTAAAACGCTCCAGTGGCCGCTCCGCTCTGCCCGCCGTGATTTACACACCGCCCAGCCACACTGAAAACTTCTCCTGGGCTATTTAATCTCTTTTTCAAAAATCGAAAGGGTTTGTTTTTACTGATCAGGAACAATTTGAACTTAGTTTCAAAAAACAGCAACATGATATGACTGCTCTCTCGCCTTATCTTCCTTAGCTAACTGTGAATTGCTGTTATTTTATCCAGTAGTTAAATAGCATTTTGTGATGGACAGTAGCTACACAAAGAGAGATTAAATTAAATTCAGCCATCTTTTAAAATAGAATAGTGAGACTTTATTAATCCCTGTGGGGAAATTCTTTTCACTTCCATCTTACCCCATCAGACCCATATGCCGGTGACAGCGAGCTTGGGGGTCACAGTGCCGGGTC
>JAOYFF010000040.1:1674448-1694237 GCA_025773925.1 Cryptomyrus ogoouensis | reverse complement strand
AATTCTTTTCACTTCCATCTTACCCCATCAGACCCATATGCCGGTGACAGCGAGCTTGGGGGTCACAGTGCCGGGTCAGCCAGCATGTGGCACCCCCGGAAATGGGGGCTAACAGCCTTGCTCAAGGGCCCACAGATTGGGCCCACTATTCTGAAGAAGCCAGGCTGGAACCAGCAACCTTCTGAACACAAGGAGGTTTAGCCTGCTGAACCAAAGACTACCCCCTGAGCCCCTCTGATAACCACTGATCCCTGTAAGCGTGCCAGTGATCCTGGACCCTATCCCGGCCAGTATAAGGCACAGGACTGGGGTACACCCTGGACGGGATGCCAGTCCATCACAGGGCACTGGGCCAGGGTACACCCTGGACGGGATGCCAGTCCATCACAGGGCACAGGGCTGCAGTACACCCTGGATGGGATGCCAGTCCATCACAGGGCACTGGGCCAGGGTACACCCTGGACGGGATACCAGCCCATCACAGGGCACTGGGCCGGGGTACACCCTGGACAGGATGCCAGTCCATCACAGGGCACTGGGCCGGGGTACACCCTGGATGGGATGCCAGTCCATCACAGGGCACTGGGTCGGGGTACACCCTGGACGGGATGCCAGCCCATCACAGGGCACAGGGTTGGGGTACACCCTGGATGGGATGCCAGTCCATCACAGGGCACAGGGTTGGGGTACACCCTGGATGGGATGCCAGCCCATCACAGGGCACTGGGCCGGGGTACACCCTGGACGGGATTCCAGCCCATCACAGGGCACTGGGCCAGGGTACACCCTGCATGGGATGCCAGTCCATCACAGGGCACTGGGCCGGGGTACACCCTGGACGGGATGCCAGCCCATCACAGGGCACAGGGTTGGGGTACACCCTGGATGGGACTCCATATGTAACAGTACTTATGTAGAGGATCATGTATAGTTAAAACATTTTCAAATAGATTCTTGAAATAATTCATATTGTTTTGGGTATAATGCCACATGTTTCAATAGAAAAGTATTTTAATGTTTAATTTCACTTAATTGCTTGAAAATACGAATGAGTCGAATGTAAGTACATTTTAATGGGTAACGGCCATAGTAATAGACTGTGATTATAATTAATCCTGGGGGTGCGCAGGCAGGAAGAAAACAATGGAACTGGCAGGAAACATCCTCTCACGCTGATGGGATTCAACACTCTCACAGGGTAACTGGCAAGTTCTGTCGTTTATTTGGAAAGAAACTTTAGCTCAAGTATGTTATCAGTGCAATCTGAGGTGCAAACAGTGTCCTGGTCTGCAGCCCAGGTCACAGAGCCAGGCTCTCTGCAGAACTGTGCTTGATGCCTCAAGGAGAGACAGCTTAGGGGTGGCACTATGATAGTAATGGAGATTTAGCAACGAAATGAAAATACAGCATTGAATATGTGTGTGTGTGTGTGTGTATATATATATATATATATATGCTTAATTATCAAAAAAACAATTTTCCTCCGAAATACCTAAACTAAATGTAAAACCAGCTACCCTCTGAGTCTGTGGGGATTCCACATTATTTTTCAGCCACATCTGTTTAGGATGCCAAGTTTCCAATATGCAGCGACTGACATAGCGAACACATTGTATAATGGGGGCAATTTTTTTTAAAAAGTACATTTAGTACATAAAACACAGAGTAAATGTACCCTAAGCATGCCTGTTAGCTTAAAAGTTAAAAACGAAAATCCAGTGGCTGGATGCTGTTGCATTGTGTCAAGTTTTCCTCGTGTTTTATGACTGCAAATTGAATATGACCTCAGAACATACTGGCACGAAATGTGTTCGCACCAAACAATGGGTTACCAGTAAATACTATGAATGTTTATGTAATTACCCAGTCTGTGTAGCAGAGTATATAACCTTGGTTTGTCTGATAGTGACGTAGGAGCAGCAGTACCAGCCAATCCGATGTGTCTCAGCAGCACCCAGGCAACCCACCTTGTTTTCGTCCAATCAGAATCTGCCAGGTTTGACTTGAGTATTTTCACAGCATAACTGAATGCAGATTTTCCACTAAGATCTCTAAAGATCTGTGGCTGACTGAGAGTCTGCCTGGGCCCCGTCCATGTGAGGAAGATTCCAGATTATGCGGCTTTTGCCAATAAACTAACTCAGACCACATGTCCTGGCGTTAGAGGGAAGCCATCGTCCAGAATGGCTGCTTCAGAAACCACTGAGGTTAGCCTTTTAATCCCATACTAATCTCACTATTTGTATGCCCTCTTCAAGGATGAGGTGACCTTGCAGACCTGTCACAGAATGTTTTTGTAAGAAAATGACAGAGATTATACTGGCGTGCAGATCAGGGATGAGAAGGTTCATGCAGAATCATCTCCATGTTGCTAATGTCTAATTTTATGTATATTTATGCAGTTATGAATAACCTGATTTTTTTTTCTGATTCTTTCTCATTGCTTTTGTGCATGATCCCGCGCTGAAAAGTTTCCTTTACACCTTACTGGCGCAGACTCTTTGAACTAAAAGTCTGAATTTTGGCAAGTTTGCTGATCTTCTTTCCATGGTGGACACTTCAGCAGAAAAGCCTTACGATGCTTTGTGGCAGGAGGCACACAAAGCCCGTCGCTTTGGCATTAGATACAGAGGAAACAGGGGGTTGAAATGTAAATTAACTGGATATTACGGAACAGTCCAACATGGAGGAAGTTAACTTGCTTTACATTAAATGTATATTATAAAAACAATGTATATCATGCCTATTACAAATACAAAGTAGCATATTCCATACAGGATAGAAGATAGCGTAGTGATATTTTACACAGGGATGAATCTAGATGTCATCATTCAAGAATATTCTGAAGATATCTGAAAATATAATATATTGAAAATATTTTTGCTATACAAAAATACACAGGAAAAAATGATGAAAAAGCTTTTAAGCATTTTTCACTGCACCTGTCAGACTTCTGCTTGAAATCGCTGAATAATACGGTTATTTGGTCTGCCATTGTAACTTAGAGAAAAAATAGAGGCTTCAACAAAAAAGGAAGATGTAGATTTATAAGGTCTTATTTATTGTGATTCCTACTTTATTTCTAAATCCAGCATTCAAAATGTATTTTTCCTGTTGGTGATATTGTTTCATGAATATATTTTGAATAAATCTTAAACAGTAATGAAATTACACAGTATGTTATTTTAAAATATTCTGGGCATATATTTGCACAAATGTTGGTTCCTTATGAGGGATGTCCATCAAAATGCAGTGTAGAATTGACAAGAAAAAGAAGTATTAGAAGATTATGGCTTTCAGTGTGTTATTAGTATGTAGTGAGTATTTTAGAGAAACAAGGAACAATGTGACAGATTACAAATGCAGCAACTTCATGGTAATGATTACCAACAAACACTAAGTGAATGACAATTGAATAATATGATATGTGTGTGTGTGTGTGTGTGCGTGTGTGTGTGTGTGTGTGTGTGTGCGTGTGCGTGTGATTGAGTTTATATTACATTGTGGAGACCAAATGTTCTCCACAATGTAATAAAAGCCTGCTAATTTGACCTTGAGGGGACCATGTTTCAGGTCCCCACAAAGATCTGTGAATGCAATAAAAAAAGTAGAAATGCCAAAAGTCTTGTATTTTTGGTTTGGTTACTTATGGTTAAGGTTAGGGCTGGGTAGGGGTTAGGGTTGCCATGTTGTGATTAGAGTTTTCTCCATAGAAATGAATGGAGAGTCCCCACAAAGATATAATTACAAAACTTTGCGTGTCTGTCTGTCTGTCTGTCTGTCTGGGCCTTAGGTGCAGAGGTGGATAGTTCAGGTTCAGAAATCCAAATCCAGATGAGTATAAAGAGTCACAATCAGAGAGTACTCAACTGGTTGGTCTAAACAAAATATTGGTCTGGATTTGTACTTTCTGGACTTGAACTACCCACATCTGCTCAGGTAGTATTTGTGTCAAAGTTTGTAGTAAATTATAACACTCTTGAGAGGTAACACATGTGATTCTGTTTTTGGACTTTTGCTGGGACTGTGTAAGTTGACTGATTAAAGATTTGTTCCAAAAAATGTAAAGGTTCATGATACAATCATTCTCATTCAAGTTTTTCTGGCCTTTTCCTGGAACACAAAACTATTCCATAAAAAAAAAATATCCAGAATTTTAAAGTATACAGGAACTAACTAACCAATTACAAAACATCTTCTAGGGGAAGTCCTTCCAGGGGAAATGCTCTGTCTTATATACCTGCCTTCCTGTTTCACAAATGCTTCCTCTTTATTATAATGAATGCCAAGGAAAAAATGATTCAGGCCTAATGTAAGGCACATGTGGCAGCTTATGAATGTTTGAGTCTGATTTTTCTGGTCATAATCACCTTGATTATTAATTTAGAAAGTGAACCCCCAGTCTTTTCTAATAACATCTCTGTCTCAGCCAATGCTGACGTCCTACAGTGCAGAAAGCGAAGTATGGAAACAGAGCGATCAGCTTTAATTATTTTAATAATAAATCCTGGCAATTTGAACAGCTTCCAGTCCAGCCCTTTCAAACCGAGGCAGCGTTCTCCATCATGCGCTGCTGGAAAGTTGCGATTCCCTCAAAGATGGCTTCCCTTTCTTCTGTGGCCGAGCATTCGGTGTATTTCAGGCAAACCCCCTCCATGGTAACTTATGTTCTACCGCATGCATGCAAACACGGACTTTGCCTTGGATTCAAACAATGTCCTTAGGAAGCTCCTGTTATTCATGGAGAAAACACATTGTCAGCATCTGGGGTGGAGACTGAAGGGCCTGCTGTGACGAGGAGGCCTTGTGCATTGTGTTGCTGTGTCCAGTGATACATCACCAGTGAAATATACAGTCATCCTGGCAGGGTTGCATTTCATTGGCAGCTTAGCTTTCAATGAGTCATGGACGTCTGCTGGTCCTCGACCAGGGTTGTGTTTTTCAATCGCTAGATTTACTACATGACTCTGAAATCCTGAAATCCGAAAATCGCGGGTGCCTCCATTCGGCCGATTTCTGCGTTCCCAAAGTCTTGCCTTCTGCATGGTGTATAATTACCCCATAAAAGCCATTAAGGAAAAGAGGCTAGGAAGGATGTGCTGAAAAGAGGAGGCCCACGTGGGAGATGATATATGGAAACTGCAAACTCCAGGGGGCAGATAGTGGGAGGACAGGAATATGCCTGAACCAGGAAGTTGGAAATGAGGAATTGTGGCTGGGAGACCTACAGTTGTGATGTTTCAAGCTCATGTGTGATGCTACTGTCTGCTCCAGCCAGCTCACTGTCCTCAACCCTTTCTAGATACATATCTCCCTGTTAACCCCACTCTTCGTGGCCATGTTTGCGCTGGTCTGTGGTTCAGCTGTTTAGGCTGTTGTGCCTGCGATCAGATGGTTGCTGGTTTGAATCCCTCAGTCAGCACAGTGATTTCACGGTTGGGCCCCTGAGCAAGACCCCGATCTCCCAATCGTTCCAAGCCTTGTCTAACCCAATAATACTTGAGGAGGCACAAATAATACAGAATTATGCTACTACTTACAGCATGTATTAATGAACCACAATTTAACTGTTAGTTACATACTGATCTCATGTTTATTCATCATTAATGAATTGTGAGATCTTTTATCCCAAGCAGTTACTATATTTCAGGAACCTGTTCCGTGGAGAGCCGCTGCGGCTTTTGGGGATCGCCTCTCAGTCAGCCAATAATAAAGCAGTGGCTCTCAACTCAGGTCCTGGAGACCCACTGTGATTGGCTGATTGAGAGGCCATCCCAAAAACCAGCACCGACACTGGCCCTCCGTTATTTCTTACAGTATCTGCTAATTCTATAAACTTTTGTGAAGGAACAAATAATGAATTATACAAAAATACTGATCTCAGGTTTATTCATCATTAATGAATTGTGACACACCTGTTATCTCAAGTAGCAACTATGTTTGTTCTTGATTTGTCCTGCATTAGTAAATGAGTTACTAAGTATTCCCCCCCCCCCCAACTAAAGTGTTAACACTTACCCTACTTCTCTCAAAAATGTGTCCTGCTTTGGATAAAGGAAAATATTTGCTAAAATGTAAATGAGGCATTCGTCCATATACTATCACATACAGGCACCATCGTGCAATTAGTATCTGATTATGGCAAGAACGTTCTACAACAGTCCACTGCCATTCTGCAACAGTATGGCTAAGCATGCACATAAGGAAACAATTTTACCAGTTTGGCGTAACTATCAGTAAGACTGATCTCTGTAATCTGTGGCAGAGGCCATGATCCCCATAATCAGGTGACCTTTCACAAGTCAAAGGGGTGTTTTGACATGTTAATTTCTGCCAGGAATTTAAAGCAACATTCATGGTTTATTTTTGGTGCTGCGATGCTGTTAGATATGTCAGTCTGTGCATGTTGTGAATCTGCTTCTGTCACGGAAGATGCTTATTTGGGGGCTGATTGTCACCGTTGCCTGACGGACAAGCAGCGCTGCGGCTGCCTGAGGGGTGCAGGGTTAGGGTCCGGATCTGCAACAGCAATGGGACCGGACTCAGGGCCAGAGGTGTGAGGCAGCAGTGCCACGTTAAGCCACCTAACTTCTGTCAACAGGCTTAAACGTTTCCTTTCAGCCCCATTAATTCTTCTTGTTTTTGGGGTAAAACCGTCCACATGTCAGCACTCAGCAGAGTCTTCAAACTCAGGAAGAGAAGAGCGGACTTGAGGAGGAAATTCTGGGTGACGTTTTGAATTGGCAGTTTTTTTGAAAACCAGGACTACTACCATTAAGAATCGGCACCACTTTGCAGAAAGGCCAGAATGTGTGTAGGATGTTCTGCGGGACAGAAGGAAGATGACATGGAGGAATCGGTGAGGCAGTGTGAGATTTACAGATGGAGGTGATCCTCACAGAGACGTCCTGATGACAAACAGCTGAAGTGTGGCTCTGCACAGGAAGCATGGAGGGTCCTCTTGGGCATGTTGAATATTAATAAAATGCTTACATTATTGTGACGAAGCCCTCCATTAACTGGGAGCAAGAATCTTTCCTGGGGGCAGCTGGTTTCATGCCGGATTGGGAGAGCATGTGTATAAATAAGCATTTTAATTTCTAAGATATTTGAAAAATACATCTTCAAACATTATACGTTATAATAATAGAATGTATAAAGTGAAATCATTTAATGTGTTGAAAATCCTTTTAAATGTGCATAGATTTTACATAGACTGCAGTACAGAGTGTCACAGAATTGTGCTATCACCTAACCTCTCCCTGGCTTCCTGTTTGAATCCGACTCATACTAGGGTTGAGTTTTCATGAGGTTCCCCTGCACATGTGGGTTTTGGCCTCCAGTGCATGTAGGTCATGTGACACGCTGACTCAAAATAGCCTTTAGTGTGTGAGGGTTTGTGTGAATGTGTGTGTTTGACATCAAATCTACAGTGTGCACCCTGTGTTTCCCAGAAAACGCTGTTAATCGCTGGATGTCTGGAATTGTGTTTTAAATATGGATGGGGGAGTCGTGTTGTGTATATTTGACAACATTTTAGGAGAATAAAGGTTGTCTTTAATTCAGTCCAGACATCATTAATTCAGAATCATTAAATTATTCCAAATGTCACTGGATGAGTTCTATAGCAATATGAATGCAAGTAAATAATACACATTACATTGATTAGCCTCCTTTGAAATACATCATCTATGTATTAATAAGATGCATAATATGATATGTTCAATATACCACTTAGATTTCCACAAAATTAATATGTAAATAAACCTCAAATCAAAACAGTCACTTGTTTGGGGCCACAAGGAATAAGGGCCCTTAAGAAACTGCATCTGAGAGCAAAGGAGCCGCGGTACTTATCTACAGCGTCTGACATGAAGCAGTGGCTCCGCTGGCATTTCTGCAGTGTGCCGGACTGCTGTTAAGATGGGCCTCTTTCATCTCTGACATGAAGCACTGGCTCCGCTGGCATTTCTGCAGTGTGCCGGACTGCTGTTAAGATGGGCCTCTTTCATCTGCGCGTGGGTAAGTGGTTCCGCTGGAAAAAGCCCCAGCCTTTGAACGCGCTTTGTCACATGATCCACACAAGCAGTGCGAGGAGCCGACTCAAGCAGAGATGCATGAAAGAGAAAGCAAATAAAACAAAATTAGGATGAAAAAGGCAAGATTTACAACAAATGCAATATCTCCTTTAATAGGTCTCCAAAAGAGTCTAGTGATCCATTAAAGTTTTGATTGCTATCTAAAACATTCTCTAGTATTACAACAATACTTTCAGTGATAGTTACAAACAATTTAAAATCAAATGAAAAAAAAACTCATGGGGAAGTGGGGGGGTCACAAAGCTGCATCCATCGCTGCTTTGATCAGACTTTTCCCCCTTTATAAAAAATAGGCTTCGTGCACTAATGTAAGGAAAGTGACACACGCATCCATGTGTCACATAGGACAAGTTCTGTTAAGGACGTCAGTTAAACTTTAAAGTTAAAATTCGGAGAGTTACTCCTGAAATGTATGATGTTTTTTAATGAAAAACCGCCGCTGTCCTGTGTCACTATGAAGAGAAACCCGTTTTCATATTAACTGTGCCGCTGCATCCCGCCCTCACAGACGGAGCAAAGAGCTCCCCCTGTGCCGCTGCATCCTGCCCTCACAGACGGAGCAAAGAGCTCCCCCTGTGCCGCTGCATCCTGCCCTCACAGACGGAGCAAAGAGCTCCCCCCGTGCCGCTATCGTTAATCCTTCACAGGTTCCCGGCAGAAAAACAAGACGTCTTAACCCGAGTTAGCCGTCTGCGTCGGCAGCTTGGCGGGGGGGGGGCACGCTGCGACACAAGACAGCCCAAGATGACAGATGCGTGCCGGTGTGCACAGACCAGTCGTCAGCAGAGAGATGGAAAGCAGATGTGGGTGACTATGGAATATACTCCGCCGTGTTGAGTCATGTCTGCAAAGCTGAGGTCGGGGGGGCAGTGAACGTACATCAGCTGCATACATCAGTGCCGGAAGCCTATCTGCACATATGACATCACTGAATGGGGGGGTGACTGAAGGAAATGGTGTGTGCCTCAACAGGTTTGGCATCGGTGCCTCTTGTCTGCCCTTTTGTGCTCAGGCCCCAACCTTTGCTGTGTGTGTGTGTGTGTGTGTGTGCGTGTGCGTGTGTGTGTGCGTGTGTGTGTGCGTATATTGATGTATGTGTGTGTCTGTGTGTCTGACAAGACAGCACAACGGCCAGCGTGAAAAAAAAAACTTGACAATGTACCCAAGGGCATCACTTTGGGTTGAGCGTTGAGGGGTTGAGGTCTTCACCCATTTAAGGGGGTCCAGGGGGCTGCATTGGCTGGTTTTAATTATTGGGAGGTTACAACCACCTCATCCCCTCATAATTTACATCCCTGAATGCATCTGCATGTGCAGACGGCAAATAAATCACCTTTTCATCTGAATGCAGCACAGGCCACAATGCCGATACTATGCCCACTTCATGAAGGAGGAGATGGTTGGTGAGCAGAATGCATTAAGGAAGCTCTGGGTAAAGCGATGCCTTCGTGGGCATCTGTACTCTCGTGCGTGGTGTGCTTCAAAGATGTACTTCATGAAATTTTGCCGCGATTCCTATATGGAGAGATAGGATTGGAGCTTCTGGCACAGAAAAAATGTATGAAAGAGATAAAGGTATGCAGAAAAAAAACAGATGTTTCAAATTCTTCTAGCAGCTACCCTGAAATTATATATTGTATATTTATCTGATAGTGTTCAGGACTGTCTAAAACAGTTTTTCAGAGTCGCTGATTAGATTATTGCTGTAAAAATGAAAGTAATCCCCAGGAAGACGTATGAGTTACATTTTCTGTCTGTTTTCTTCATTTCTTTTGTCAGAGGTCCCTTTGCTCCGGGTAGTCGATGGTTTCCGTGACCAGACCAGAATGCGGGAATCTAGTCCAGGTGGCGCTTCTCGTGCGCTCTCGTTACGGCGCGTGCCGGAGCCAGCGCTGGCTAACGGGCCCGACGCGTGGGATATCTGCCGGATTGTTACGGCGCGGAATGCTGCGCGCCGTTGGTACCCCAAAAGGCAGGACCCTGTCCTGAGGCCTGTCCTGCCTTCTGCTCAAGCCTTCAGGAGAACATGCCGTCATGGCTCACTATGCCCCAGGAGATGCATTACTGCTGTCAGACATCAAGCTACTTAAATGGAGAGATGTTATCAAAGCAAAGAATATAACAAAGCAAATAACCAGTCAGTGATCTGTTTGTATTTAAGTCCCAAATGGAATTTACTCTTTGGGGCTGAAATTCTTTGGTGGACACAGTGGCATATCGGCATAAGATGGACATGAAACTATTGCCAGGATCTGCATCTGGGATGCTGTTTATTAAATATTACAATATTATTAGAATATTTATCCCAAATTATCTACAGATTAGGCCATGGTCTGACTAGGGTTAGATTGGCCATTTTCCCCTCGCACCCGTGGGATTGTGGGCTGGCAAAATTCATTGTAGGCGTCCCTGCGCTCGGCAAAGTTTGTTGTGGGGAACCCCGGAGTCCAGAGCCCTCAGTCAGTCCATGGTTTTGCTCCCTCCCAGTTCCCAGCCAATGAAAAATACCGAATGCCTGATACAGGTGTGACGGGACCTGGGAGGGAGCAGAAATGTGGAGTGCTGGGGAGCCTGAGGACCGGGTTAAGAAACACTGTAGAAATGCATCACAAAGAAAGAAAGTGTTTGAGGGCTTTCAGGAAATTTTCAGTAATTATGCAGGAATGTCTGTGGCTTAGTTACAATCAGAGCCACATCATCATGCAAAGCATCTAACTTCTGCTACCTATGACATCAGTAAGAGCAGCACGGTAATAACTTTCCTCTGTATTAACACTAATTAATTTCATGCAGATGATGTCATTAACCAAACAAGACAAAGAAAATAAGTTCCTTTATATATAAAAAACATATTCTGCACAAACCACCTGTTTTCCGCACATATTAATTCAAATTACATGATTGCATGGATTTATCAGCAAAAGGAAGATTACAACACAGCACAATCAAAAGCAGGACCATTCTGACATGGGCCTTAACCCAGAATTTACAACAAGAACAGTGTTAGCAGAATGTCTGAATGCAATCCCTCCTTTGTAACAGTGGAGCATGCAGAGTTCGTGCTGCACTGGTCTGCCATGAGTTCCGCCCCAGTCCAAAGCCAGGCATGTCTGAGTTGCAGTTACTTTGCTCATACACACATCTAAAGCCTTTCCTACTCACCAATAAACCGGTAATAGCAAACAGTAGGTAGTTCTCTCCCTTTCGTGACCTCGACCCAACATGCGACGCAGAACATGTGACACACAACATGCGACATTCCCTATTTCGCATTGTAGCGGCTTGGACGACATGGAGGAGTTGGTCCCTAAAACGTATTTGACGTCGGTAATATGGATTTTTTTTTTTTTTTTGGATTTTACAAAGCCAACACAATGTAAACAATAGTTATATGCAAAATTTGCCAAGGTTTGCAATCAGAACCTTTTTAACCACCTGAAAACAAAACACCCAAGAGAGTGTATTGTTATTTTTAATGTTTTGTTATTTTATACAGCTATATATTTTTTTTTAAAAAAAAGGGAATTAGCTTCGTTGTACTTTTCATTAACTTACAAAATAGTCTAACCCAGCATGAATAAGAATTGCAATAAGATCGTGATTTGTGATCTTGCCTTAAAAAAATTGTGATATGATATTTTTGCCATATCGCCCACTGCTACCCTTCTGGGTCTCTGTCCACCTTGTGCTCTGTGTCTCCTAGGATAGGATCAAGGTGCCTGTGGAGAAGGGACGACCCAAATGCAGGCTATGATTGAGCAAAACCCACGAAAGGGGGGTTTATTGAAAGGACTAGACAGGATACAACATACTGACAGGTAACAATGGCAGAACAGGAGCACAAGACTGGGAATCAGTAATATACCTGACTAACGATGGATCAAACACAAGGCAGCTGTGAGTGATTAAGAGGAGGGCAGGGACAGGAGACTAACGAGTCCCAGGTGTGGCGACTTTAGAGCCACACCAGAGGAGAAACCAGGGGATCAGACAGGCGGGGAAGGCTGGACGTGACACCCGAAAGTCTGACAGATCAGTGGATGAATGTTGGACGGCTGAGTGGGAGATTTGGCCAATTGGGGCTTCAGCTTTGCTCTGGATTACTGGTACTTCAAAAGAATTTCTTTCTTTTCAAACTTCCCTGCAAATCACTCAGACTGCTGTCTTGAAATGAGCGAGGGTAAAAACCTACACATGTACTTCATTTAAAAGTTAATCTAAGTTCCATTTATGCTCAGCTGTGTATTCTGCCAGATTTGACCAGGGTATCATAAGAATCCTGTAGTTGAAAATATATAGTGTGGTTTAAATGTAAATTTAGTGTTCTTATAACACAAATAATTGCACGTTTATGGTAGAATCAGAAGAATATAACTAAACTCCATGGAAATCCAGTGCTGAAAAATGAAAGACAGCGTATATGTTGTTATGTCCTCACGGTCCAGGATGACCAGGGGTGTGATTGGTCTTATTTCCCTGAATATTTATGAATCCCCCCCTAACCCTAACCCTAACCCTAACCCTAAACCCAATGTGTCCATACTGTTGTGTTCTTTTTCCAGTTTCTCGTCATAAAGGGATCTTTTTGTTTGTCCTGGACTGCTTTTTCTTCCCCCCCATTTTTGTTGGGTTTTTCAGCGCCTGAAAAGGGGAAATAATCCAAATACGGGTTGGATCTAATTTCCCAGATTCTCCATGCCCAGTGGGTTTACCAGTTTTTCCACGGGGTCCTGCAACTTTTATGCAGGATAAATCACCTGGCAAAGAAGTGTGTCTGATATGCAAACGCTTCCCTTGTCATAAATAAGATGTCATGGATGTAAATGACATCAAAGCTCTTAGCTGCGTAAGTAAGTCAGGTCTGGACCCCGTTACCAATGCAATGTAAACAAAACCATTAAACAAAATCATTAATCCATTCAACCGAAATCAAATATTTTTCATATGCATTTTAAACAAAAGGGTGATTTAAAACTTTTGAATGCTGCAGCATTTCAGTCCCCCTTTTATACCGTTATTAAATTTGTCTTTTCCAGATCCCAGGTGAGGAAAATTAGCATCCTCGCCATAATTCATGCTATTTTTAAACATAAAAAGATCCATGTGTTCTGGTCATTCATCTTGGCAACAGGCATAACAGTAACAGACCCAATATCCCAAAGAAATATGAATATGACATTGGCATTTAAGTAATTTTAAATGGTCATACATCGCTTGTTTAAGAAGGAATAGCTGGCTATATCCATTAACTTTGTATGTGGTCAGATGCTCAAGTAATGCTCAGGTTCAATGCTGAAAAAATCAGATAATGAGGTCGACGGTCCACGGAAAGGGCTTGTGTCTCCTGGAACAAGCTTAATGGCAGCTGTCAGGAGCTCCGTGCGGGGCAGGCCGTAAATTTGACCACTTTAACCCCTGCAGGATTATCAGTCTGGCCACAGCAACACTGAAATCCAGGCCTGAAACCCGATCCAGTTACTCCTGGCAGAAAAAAATGAGCACAAGCCTCACCAATGAGAGAGCAGCTGTTTGTGGATCTCCAGGAGTCAGAGCAGAATATGTTTCTATATTAACAGAACAGACTCACCGTGCCGCAAACAGCTTGGTCCGCGGCACAGCACAGCCTAAATAATCCTGAATCTTAAATTGCTGCCTTAATGTGTCAGAAGTACAGTAACTGGCAGCTGATAACATGATGATATTAGTGATGTGAATTCTCCCTTCATCGTATAAAATGAATAAATCAAACAGAAGAATTATTTCTGGCATCAGAAATCAGAGCTTTTAGATCCTTCTTGTAGGCATGTGGAATGAAATGATTAATAAAAGAATTAAAAACAATAATTGAAGGCACATTTTTCTACATACTTATACAGTGCACTGCGGGCTACTTCACTGGCCCTTGCATGTTATCCTGTACTTTTGAATTGCATCCTTACTGGTCTCTTATTGACACTGAAACTACTTTAAATCAATCAATATTCAGGACATTGTGAAAGTTTCCCAAAGCCACCCCAGAGTTCACAAGAATCATCGAATATACCTCCGTATTTGCTGATTTGTACTTGAGGTTGCTGGCATCGATCGGAAAAGGGTGGATTACCCTCTCCTGGTGGAGGATGAGCTAGCACCTAAGGTGGAGAGTTTACGTATCTCAGGATTTTGGAAAAAGGGAGCGGGAGATGGACAGACAGATCGGTGCAGCGTCGGCAGTAATGCGGATGAGGTACCGTTCTGTTGTGGTGAAGAGGGAGCTGAGCTGGAAGGCAAAGCTTTCGATTTACCAGTCGATCCACGTTCATACCCTCACCTGTGATCATGAGCTTTGGGTAGTGACTGAAAGAATGAGATCACGGATACAGGCGGCAGAAATGAGTTTCCTCCGCAGGGTGTCAGGGCTCAGCCTTAGGCATAGGGTGAGGAGCTCAGACATTCGGGAGGGGCTCAAAGCAGAGCCGCCGCCCCTCCGCATCAAGCAATGACTTTGGCATTAACGGCTTTAGCAGCAGATGAGAAATCTTGCTTTTATCTGCGTGCAATATTGGGGAGTCAATGCTTTGTTTTTTTGTGGCTAACATTTCTTTTAAATGGTCAAAAAATCACAAGCTGCTGTTAATAATTCACCTAATCGCTTCAGACCAAGAGAGGTATTAAGTGACAGATTAAAATAATTAAGTGACACATTCTTGGGTTTATAGTTGTATTTTGGTTCTTGGCAAGAAGCTGCAGCTCTATATCAGCAAGCAGCTGTTCCTCTGAGCCAGTGCTGCTCCAAATAGCATCCATATTTGGTCTGTTCTATTTTTTCTATTTACAAATTTGCCAGGTTAAGAACATCCAGCTTACGGACAACTCGTACTTCAGTAGAGACCGCCATAAAGGCTATATTAAAATATTCTGATGCGCGTGAAAACATTGCGAGGCTTCAATGGTCCGTTGGCTTGAGGAAGGCGAATGTCGTCCGCCATTTTGGAGCACAGTGATGTTAGCGCTGTTGCTTACTTTTTAACAAACTCAACTTATCATCTCATTAGTAACCTGGGTACTGCCTGTATATATAAAAAAACCTTTTAATATACATCCACACATTTCCATCCATACATCCATCCATCCTTCTTTAAACAGGCATTTCTGGTCAGGATCACAGCCATGGGATCACTGGAGATGCCAGGCAGCATATAGCAGACGGCTGGAATTTAAGTAATTTTAAGCAATTCTAGGTCTTTGAATCCATTTTAAGGTTATCAGGGAAACATTATAATAAAGGTAATAAAATGCTGTTCTGCAATATGCATCATCATTTATTAGTTCATCATCATTTATTACTGCATCATCACCATTTATTACCGCATCATTTATTACTGCATCATCACTATTTATTACCGCATCATTTATTACTGCATCATCATTTATTAAGGCATCATCATTTATTAGTTCATCATGATTTATTACTGCATCATCATTTATTAAGGCATCATCATTTATTACTGCATCATCATTTATTAGTTCATCGTAGTTTATTACGTCAGTTTATTACTGCATCATCATTCATCACTGAGCTTCTGCCCAGGACCTCAAGATCTCTTAAAATACAAACCTCAATTATGAAAATAATGTAAAATGCAAATAAAAACAGAACACGGTGATTAGTAAATCCTCTTTGCCCTACATTACATTGAAAATAGTTGAAACACAAGAAGTGCAATATCGTAACATCAACTTTTTTTTTATATATGCACTCCGCTAAATTCTTGCATGCTTCCTGTACCCTGCTTTGTTTTGTATTGTGTGATATCCACTTTTATTACCATTTTTAAAGCTGATTATTTATCTTATAGTGCATCCAGCCCAAGAACAATAACAAAAATCATGCTCCTGACATCCTTGATGGGATCAGATAAATACCCCAGATAAAGTCAAACCAGTGTCTTGTGCACTGTGAAGCCTTTTCACTGAGCAGACTGCCTGGGCGGCCCGTTCTGAACTGCTGCTGCTGCTGAACCTCTGCTACAGAGATGCAAAGAGGAACGATCTCTTTGCTTTCATTTCCGCTGGTCAGTGGCAGAGCGTAGCCAGTGTGGGCCGTAATTACCGATTACCCTTGTCTGTTGGTGCCAAAAAAATGGATTGTGAATATGAACGTGAAGTGATTGTGACATGAGTTGTTGAGTAAGTTGGATAGCTGTCTGTATTCTAGACCCTAGAAAACACCCACAGGGAACAGATATGGGATGCAACAACAACAATTTTTTTTTATTTATATAGTGCCTTTAATCAACCCAAGGACGCTTCACAGAGGAAATAACAAACAAAATGAAATAATAACAAATAAAAGATGGAAGATATAAAACAAAGTCGGCAATAATCCCCAACGTACAACGTAAATCTGAAAGGAAAACTGGGGCTTTAGTTTATGCTTTAACTGAAAGTTGGTAAAGTGTGATCTCTTACTCTCTTAGTAAGTGGGAGTCCCTGTACGTGCTTGGCTCCGTGCTCCTACGCCGGATTCAGCAGCCTCCTGCCAAGGGGCCTGCAGCCTCGCATCGCTTTTCAAACAGTCGCGTATTTACTGCACGCACCTTCAGCTTTTCGTTTGTGATAATGCAGCCCTGATTCGCCTTGTGAGGATTAAATATAGCTGCGATTCTCGAGTGGTCAGCAGCCGCCTAACAGAGAGGATTGCCCCCTCCCACGCAGTTTGACAGCGATGTCCGGTTTCTCCAGGATGTGAGGCTGGAATTGCATCAGGAGGAGTCAGCACTTTGGGACTAAATTGTCTTCTGTTATTTACAAAGAACACTTCAGTTGAAATCCTTTGAATGTAGCTGTACTTCTCCCAGTCGTCCATCATGCTGTAATGACTTAACCAAGGAGTTTCCTGACAGGACACCAGTTATGTGTTAAAGTGAAGTTCATGAATTTCATAAGCAGCAGGCCTTTGGACTATGGGAGGAAACTGCAATACTGGAGAAAATTCTCTGCATGCAAGGAGGGGCCCCAAGCCAACTGGAGACGGTGCCCATCTTACCGCTCTGCCTCAGAATCCCTGCCGTCAGTTACATGGCGATGGGGTGCTGTTCTCATACAAATGACACGTCATGGCAAGTTAGCAGTTGCCTGATGCACCATTTTCCTCACAGAATGTTGTATAGTCCTCTGTGTCCAGCTCAACAACATCAACTTCAACACACACACACACACATACACACACACATACATCCATCCACATGTCGGGTAAAGATATCTTTATGGGGACCGCTCATTCATTTCTATGAGAAAAATGCTCACGCTAACTATGACAACTTTAACCCCTACCCTGCCCTAACCATAACCATAAGTAACCAAGCAAAATACAGGAGTTTTTGCATTTTTAGTTTTCTCATTGCAGTCATAGATTTTTATTTAATTGAGTTTTCCCTTATGGGGACCAGGAAACTGGTCCCTATAAGGGGAAAAAAACGGGTATTCATCACGTTCTGGGGACATTGTGTCCCCACAAGGTAAAGTATACCCGCTCACACACACAGACACACACAGATATACATCTCCCTTGCACATTGGCTGGCGGCACCATTAAAAAAGGGAAGTCCAATTAGGAATCACTTATCCCCGGAGTGAAAGGAACAGATGTGCAAACATGTTTGGCTTTCCTGGAAGGCGGCTTGAACAGCTTTATGACAAACTGACTAGGAATGGGAAAAAATAACACACTCTCACACATACACACTCACACACAAACACATGTTTTGTCTTTTGAGTCTCAGTCATACATCCCTTGTGTGTTGAGGTAAACGTAGTCTGACGACTCCAGGAATGAGCATACGACTCAGAGACCTCGGACAGCTGTCGTCCCGGAATACATTCCTTCCTCAGCTCTGTTTCCGTCGTCGTCCCACACACACGCACACACACACACACACACGCACGCACACAAAGACAGCCGCTCCTCCTCCTCCTCATCTGCTGTGCATCTGGAAGCTTGTTAATTTGTTTGGTTGTGGCTTGTTTCGCTTTGCTCTATCGTTCGTCTCCTCCCCCACGATACCGTGTCATGTCTCTCATCACGGCCGCTCTGCTCCACTCGGTGCTGGGGAGACATTTCAATCGAGTGTGAATGACATCACCAGATTGGTGGACACGGTGGCCTGTGTAGGCTGCCCCCCAGGGGCGTGTTTGGAACCGGGACGGCGATTCAGCTGTTTCTGACAGAACAGGCTCTTTAACTCAAGGTGCCGTCGCCCGACAGACGTGTCGCTGGGCGATAGCGGCAGAAGGGGTGGGCTAACTTTGTAAGGTGCAGGTTCGCTCGCTCCAGGGCTGAGGTTCACATCGCTCCCTCAGTTGGCGCGTAGCCCCCCCCCCATGCTATGCTAGCCGATTCTCTCCTTGGGAGAGCAGGCTGTGAGACCGGCCATTGGACTCCATGTGGCAATAAAGATGGCTAATGAGGTATCGTCACGTACATTTTTATTTCAATAAGGAAATACTAGTCAAGGCATCAGACGTGAAACCAGGATTCAAACCCTAAGGTTGGAAAGTTGGTCCCACTAAGTGCAGAAACACCTGCCCAAATACTAGAGATCTTCCTAAAAGTTTTAGAAATCTTCTTCTGTCCCCTCTGGGTCCTTCAGGTCGGAGCATCATTGCTGGGTGGGAGGGGGGGGTCAGCACTGTTTATCTGTAGGGCAGATTTATGGCTACAGTTTGCCGCTGAAACACAGACCAGCTGGCTGTATATGTGCCTGCCAGCCGCCAGCATGGGGGGGGGGGGCGCAGCTGTGTACTAATAATCACCCTCACAGAGACTCCAGCACCTGGGGGGAGAGACAGACACGTCACCCCCGGCCGGCGTGTTCACTATCGAGTGACAGTCTGTACCGTACTGTAGTGCATCCTTTATCATGTCCATTCAGGACAAACACCAGGTTAGACCCACAACCCAACAAAAAGGCAAAAAAGAGGTTAATGTGCAACACAAGCCATCGCTCTAAGGCGACACGGAAAGCTGGCTGCCCCATTAAATTGTCTAATCACCTGTATTAGCAAACGCATGTAAATGAACTATTTTGCATTTAAAAGTGTCATTGGGGCATTTTTTGCTGAATCGGAGACTGTTTAGTCATCCACATATGTTCTCTTCGAGGTTATGACATGCTGGTTAATTAACCATGCAGTTATGGTTAAAAATGTCTAATAGCCATTTGGGGGGTGTAAATGAGTCACGCATGCGTGCATGGGCCTATAGGAAAAGGTCATACATGCTCCTAATCGCTCTATGGGCCTTTTGTTATATTTAGGCAATAAACTGGAAAAACAGTCACCAACAGCTGATGCACCCCAGAGAAGCCGGAATGCTCCAACATAAAATAATAGTCGAAAATTATGCAGTGTTCCATTTGAACTGGAAAGTCGGAGTTTCTGAGTTTCTATTTGGAAATTTCTACTGGAACTTCCCCTGAAGTTGGAATTCTGACTCGAAAAGTCGCAGGAACCTTTGCAACCCCGAACTTAGAATTTAAGAAGTGCCCTTATCCGTAGAAATGAACGCTGTACTTATACTGTATGCTCTGTATTGACACTTGAATCTTCTGTTACACTTAATAATGTATTTCTATAATTGTTTTTCTTTATTTCCCAAGTTGCTGCTTAACATTCATTATGAACAGAACATTTAGTGCATTTTTTATGTG
>JAOYFF010000040.1:1634201-1657901 GCA_025773925.1 Cryptomyrus ogoouensis | reverse complement strand
GCCTCTTTGCCGGCGCAGCTCTTGCAGCTCCAGCTGACACCGAAGCTGATGTTTTTCCAAGGTAATGATGCCTCTTTGTAGAATTGTAGTAAATATGGAGCCTTTGCTAACCATTTCAAAATGTGGTGCAATATCAACATGTTTTAGCCAAAATAAATTAGCTTCAAGGAAACCTATTGAAACAAGCTGTCTGTTCACTTGTGGGGTTAACGAATTCATAGAATATAATTAAACCGTTTTGATTAAGGGAATATAGGCAGG
The DNA here is from genome assembly GCA_025773925.1 of Cryptomyrus ogoouensis. Lineage (NCBI taxonomy): Eukaryota > Metazoa > Chordata > Actinopteri > Osteoglossiformes > Mormyridae > Cryptomyrus > Cryptomyrus ogoouensis. Next base: position 1,657,640 of record JAOYFF010000040.1, on the reverse strand, counting down.
CATATTTGCAAGCATGTCTACAGGCTTATTCATGAAAATCCATAAACCCTTATAATGAGTCTTTTTCTTATTGCCATTTATTACCCCAAAATCCCATTAGGGTTGAATATTCTCCATTTTATTAATTAAAATAGATTAAATGGCATTAAAAGTAATGAAGTATTTGCCAAATAAAGGGATCAAAAGTAAGGAGCCTAATCAAAACACAAAACTAATTTTAAACTGGTATTTAATATTAATTACATCGTTACCACAGATTTTAAATGTACCTTTTTGAGTTGAAGTCATGGTTACTTGCATTGTAACCCTTTACTGAGCCTCAGAAATGTAGCATATTACTGAGATCAAATTTCTTGTACTCAACCGCAGTCCAAGCTGCACAGACCAAATTATGTCTTTAATGCTTAAGTGTAAAATGCAAAGTGATGTTTCTATGCTACGGACACTCTCTGCACCTTACAAGCCTCAGGAGGCTACTCTGCAGCTTTCTTAAATTCCAGTGTGACCAGTGTAATGGGTCTGACTGGTGTAACAGGTGAGGAGATCAGTGAGTGAGTGTGACGTTATGGGGTTATCGTGCGTGCCGACCCACTAGCCGGCAGTAACTATACTACTCACTAGAGATGCCACATAGGATGGTTAGCGGAGAATTGGTGAACCCCTAAGCCCTATGAGCAGTAATTGTGTCTTGTTTATGTGAAATGCTACAATCACTACAGTGAGGATCGTGGAACGTACAACAGAATAAAGGGGATGTCACACACCGTGCTGTTTCCTTTCACATATGCAATCACCAGGACCTGCGGAAGGCTGGCAAAGAACTCTGTGGGGGGAACGTGTTGTAGTTGTCATGATGCGGGCTTGTTCCCCATTTGAGACACGCCTGTCACAGCAGACACGTTCCGTAATGGACCATGCAGTCAATGCCCTCTAAGCGAGCACTTTACCATTAAGTGGCTGGACCAGAACAGGACCAGAACTGTCACATCACAATTATTATTGATAAACATATTCTGTAACATGCAGCATAAAATAGTGAGGGATCCCTCCTCCCTGTGTTAGAATACTACAGCTTTGAAAATGAATTGTTTATCTATTTTCATATTCCATCTAAGCTGCTTCTCTATTCTCCTTTTTTCTGTATTTTGTGCTTCAAGCTGTCCAGCAATCCAGAAGGCATTTCCTCAGTGTGGCACAGTCCATTGTAAAATGCTCCTCTAGGGGCAACATATTTCTGAAAGCACACACATAAACCTCAAATAATAAGCCTCGTGTCCAAACAGCCTGTTCTGATTTTTCTGAACGATTTAATGTAATTTATTAAATATGTTCTTGCAACGTCTGACTGCCTTCTGTTGTCTGTTTATTTATTTATTTTGATATAATTTAAATTTACAATAAGTCACGGTCCACTTATGAGCAGTCATAAATAACATTCCTAAATACTTGCTAAAATCATCATAAAACCACAAATCCTGTGTTGTAAATTACACGGAGGGAGAATTATCACGCCATACAGTCAAAACCTTCAGAAGGCAGCATTCAAAGGCCAAGAAACAACAGACCAAATGCATCCAGAAAGTGGGGAAGCAGCCTTTCTGCAGGTTTCGTTTATGTGTTTGTTTAGGCTTTCAAGTCGGCGTTGAATCATTACCCATATAGATAGGTAGGTGGCAGGTAGAATTAATAATAGACAAACTCAACCTAAGCTGAGTTTAGGGATAAGGATGATTGTGTTAGAAGCAGATCATACAGAGCATCTCACTGGCATAAGACAAGGGTTTGAAATCAATAGGAGTTGCCAGATTTTTTGTAGGTGTGAATATGTGTGTGTTTATAATTAAACATTTGATTCCTTGTAAAACGTGTTTATTATTATTCGTTGTTTTTCCATATGGTTCCTTGTTTTGCTCCGTTTGTTTAATAGTTACCCTTGTTATTCTAGTCTCTTTTGGTGTTCAAACCTATTGCTATCTGTCGATTGCCCTCACCTGTACTTCAGTAGTCCTAGTCCTATTGTTAAATTCCTGCACTTGTTTCTCGTTACTCTTTGTAACATGTCTGCCCGTGCTCTAGTCTTCAGTCTGTCATTGTGTGTCATTTGTGTTGGTGTGTTCTGTTAGTTGCTGTTTCTGTGGTTTTTCTTGCTGGATTACATGATGACTGATTAATTTTTGGTTCCCAATTCTATAACGCATGATGTGAGTTTTGGAAATTTGCTCATCAGTTGTGTGTTTCAAGCAACAAACTGAAATGAAAAAATGATTCCATTCATATGACTTGTTTTGGAAGGGAGCCCTTGCTCCTGGTTAAGAGTTCACATATTTGAGTGTGATGCTGTCGTGACTTTGGAGCGGGGAAGCAGGTGCCAGAGCCGAGGAATCAGGTAGACTAGGGATTTATTTAGCAAACAAAATGGAACACGAGGCAAAGCAAAAAACGGACGTTAATGACCGTTCTGGGGGAAACATACTTAAACACAGACTTAAATACACAGGACTAATGACAGCAACTCGAAACAGCTGATCACATGGGGATCCCACACAAGGTAATGAGGGGGCGTGGCACAGAAGCGGATCGGAAGAGCGGGGCATGACAGGACCCCCACCCCAAAAGGTGCGCACTTCGGGCATGCCTAAGGGTAGCAAAGAGACCAGACCGGGGACACGACAGCACCTAGGGAAACAAAAACAAGAACATTAATGAGGAACGGGAAACAGCACAGACACACAGAACACACACAAGGAGACCAACTCAGACCACAAATGACAAACTACGGGGAATGCAGAAAGACACAGGGGCACCAAAAAAGGAAACACGGGACCCAGGAACACTAGAGGAAACGACACAGGGGAAACCGGAGGAATGAAGGGACCAGGAGTGAACAAAAGGCACAGAGGGACGGGGAGCAAATGCAGGGGGCACAAAGGCAGGGGGCAAGGAGGCGCAGGGCGGGGGGAAACGAGGAGCCGAAGGGAACCCCGGCAGGCGGAAGGCAGGAGCTGCAGGGGCTGCATGCGACCGCAAGGCTGGAGCTGACGGAACCCTCAGTGACCGCGAGGCAGAAGCCAAAGGGGACGCCGAAGGGGATGAGGAGGAAGGCAGAGTGACTGATGGAGGAGGCAAGGAGGGAAGAGAAGGGGACACCGCCATAGCTGGTGAAGGTGCAGGTGACCGACGAGTCGGAGCTGGGGGACCCACAGGCGACCGACGAGTGTCGGAGGCTGGAAGCAGGAGTCAGAGCCGAGAAATTGGGTAGACTAGGGATTTATTTAACAAAGAACACGGAACATGAGGCAAAGCAAAAGAGGGACGTCACAACGTTAATGACCAGACTGGGGGAAACATACTTAAACGCAAACTTAAACACACAGGACTAATGACAACAACTCGAAACAGCTGATCACATGATTCCACATGAGGTAACGAGGGGGCGTGGCACACGAGAGGATCGGACGACAGATGACAGATGCCAAGCTTAACTAATGTCAGGCCATTTAGTCGGGAAGCTTATGCTCTAACAGGGAAACTGAAATGAAGTTTCTTGAACATGTTGCTGGGAATAAACTGCGTTTCAGTGTCAGACTGTGTATAACTCAGTGGGTCAGGACGCTCTGGTTGTGATCTGAAGGTCATTGGTTGAAATCCCAGGTTCAGCAGACAGATTTCGCGGTTTGGCCCCTCTGCCAAGCCCTTAATCCCCAATTTCTCCAGGAACTGTCTGACCCTGCTGTGTCAAATGTGCATCTGCCAAACAGGTAAATTATAAGACAACCCTTCTTTTTGAAAGCGTCTTCATCTTGTTCTGATCTTGTCCTGTACCACAGCATTGGTTTTAAAAATCTGACCATTTGACTCAGTGTATTGGTTTACCTCATTCTTTTCACGTCTAGTTGCCAGTAGGACAGTCAATTTAGTTTAATAAATTTAAATAAAAACCATGGTTTTCCACGCTTGCAGACATATATTTATTCTTATTTACAAAAAATGAGAAAATTTGTTGGAATTTTCCCTATAGTACAATTCTGTTAAGTCATGAGAAGTTTGGTGGTGGAAATCAGTAAATTTCTCATCATGTAACTAAGATTGCCCCCCCCATGAATGTGTGAACTCCCTACAAAAACTGTATGAGTGATCGGAGTCCAACCGTACCCGAAAAAGCTCAGTGTGCTTGCTGTTTGCCTTGGTGGAAGTTTGACAAGATCTTTCTGGATACTCAGATGTCCGTTGTGGTGTGTGTGAGTAGTGACCTCCAAGCTGGGAAAGTAGCTCACTGTGGGTCCGTGAGTTTTCCAAATGGTGTCAGCATCATGAAAACAATCCTTGTGATGGGCCAGATTTCACACTGGGATACAGGGCTCTATTGTTCTCCTTCTTCTAATCACAAATCTGTTTTATGTTACCGCTGGAGGAGCTGTATGTGGGATATATCGGCATCCCTCCTCGTTTTAGAAGCCAGTGCTTCAGGCCTGAGCTGCGATCACTTGCACTTTGACAGAGCAGCACAGCTTCTAGGTACGTATCGCTTCTTCCCAGGGCAGCAATGTAGAGCTTTCCCAGCTCAAGATTGTGTAAGAAGTTGTGTGTTACTGCCTGGGAAATGTACAGTCAGAGCTCCTGCTGTAGAGAGAGGAGCGGAGGACGGGCTTTCCGAGAGGGAGGCCAAAGGGTACCGATTCCCAGCCCAGGGCAACGGTGCTGCAGACAACATTCCTGTCTAACACCCCCGACCCGCCCCTGAATGTCTCAGCTGAGATAATTGAGATCTAATGGTAAAACAGTAACACTTTTTTTGAGGGGGCACAATGTAGTAGTTCATGCTCACTTAATGTATGAATGAACCAGAAACTAACTGCTAATTTCAAACTGATCCCATGTTCGTTCATTAATCAGTCATAATGGTTCATGCATTTCATGCAGTTACTATATTTGTTCATGATTTGTCCTTGAGTAGTAACTGAGTTACTAAGCTACTTGTGCCCCCTCAAGTGCAATGTTACTGATTTAATGTATCAGCACTGATTCTCCACAGAAGTCGTGCAGTTTTGATTAAGGTAATGAGCGAGGGGGGAGCTGCAATCTAAAGATATATTTCAATACCAGTCAGGAGCAGGGTGTCTCGATTAATGTATTTTAAATTTATTTTGTATTGATGTCTTTCTTAATATGGTAAATTAGCCACTGATGGGTATATGAATTATACAAAAAGTAAAATACTGATCTTATGTTTGTTCATCCTTAATGAATTGTCTCAAGTAGCTACTATATTTGTTCATGATTTGTATTTGAGTAGTAAATGAGTTACTACTAAGTTACTAAGAAAACTGGAAGAGACTTGTAATCACTGCAGTGGAAACACTGGGTAAATGTAAACTGCACTTGTATGCATTCAGGCTATCTACCCATTCAAACTGTTTCTCGTTGTGGAGAAGCATCACATTTTGCTGTCACAATCGTTTGATCTGCTATGGAATGGAATAAATAAATAGTAACAAACATGTAACAAACAATTCCCTGTCCGTGCTGGAGGACAAACCTGCTCTGGTTACAATTTAACCCCTGATGCTTTATTATTGTCCACATTCCATCCGCCTATCCTGGGGAGGGTCATGGGTTTATTTTCTGGAAGTTGCTAAATGACCTTTGTCAATATACATGGGACACACTGCAAGGTTGTATTTTATGAGGTTGACCTTTGCTCTGCCATTACAGACAGTGGCAGAGCATGTAACCCATAAAAAATGACATTTTCAGTGGGTAAATGTCTTGCTTGGTGTGAATTGCTACACAAAATCTGGAGGGCAAAATTGCTACACATCTTCCACAAAATCTCAAAGTCACTAGCAGATTCAAACCAAGTATAGTAGTAAACCTTTTTTACAGAACTGATTTCATTTTCCCACACCGGCCATCTTAGGCAGTAATTATTCTGCACATTTTTAATGTCCATACAATTTAAGGGAGATAAAGTGAATTTTTGATTTATACTGAAATGTCCAAATGTTTTCTATATATCCCCCTTTTAGAGTATAGTAAAGTTTAGTATATTATATTATGGTCCCCCTCCTCTCCGTGAGTCTTTTTCAAAGGAATGCAGCTTGTTCCAAAATTTGAAATTCTTCATAATTAATGTTAGTTCACCCCCATGAAATGTCAATAGAGAGCGGCACAGTGGCAGAGTGGTTGGCACGGCTGCCTCAGACTTCTGGATCTGGGGTTTGAGTCTCTATGGTTCCATGTGTGTAAGGTTTGCATGTTCTCCCTGTGACATCACCGGGTTTCCTACAAGTACTCTGGATGCCCTCATCTGTCCAAGAATTTAAGGTGAATTGGCGTTATCGAATTGACTATAGGTGTCATCCCATCCAGGGCTGTTCCCTGCCTTGTACCAAAGGCTCCAGACCCCCATGACCCTGAACAGGACAAGCATTTGTCGAACATGGATGGAAAATGTCAATACTCTAATTAAAGGGCCGTGAAGAAATATTTTCTTCCTGCAAGACCAAGTCAGTATTTTTGCACATTATTAAAAACCAAATTTAGACAGATGAGTTGTACCGATTTATAGATTAAAGCAAAAGACACCATTTGTGTTTGTGTGTATTTGCAAGAAAGTGAAGCATGCGATCTTCATGTGTTCCCACCCTATTCATGCAATCCAAATTAAAGAATCCAAATTACTACAGTCAGGGTCAATTAGAGACAGTTTCTTGAATGTTTTGGTAAACATTCAGACATGATTTAGGCTGAATATAAATCTAGCTATGGTCCTATTGTCAGCAGACAGATTCTGTAGTCACATTGTGCCACTATCAAAAGAAATTCCAGAACAGCCCTAGGCAAGAAAAAAAATACATTGTTTTCATCTGGAAGGTGTTACAAAGCCATTTATAAGAGAAAAACCACAGTCAGGGTCCAAATGGAGAATTCTTAGGACAATAATGAATTGTCCCAAGAGTGGCAATCCTGCCAAAGCTTCCACAGCAATAGGACACAAAATTGTTCAAGAAGACAGAATGAACCCTACAAGAGCATCCATGGATCTGCAAACGTTTGTCATCTTGGCTGGAGTGATGTTTGCATCTCCACCATCAGATAGACACTGGGTAAAAATGGAATGTTCTGGAAACTGATGCTCACCAAGAAGAATATAAATAATGAAGTGTGCAACCATTTGTTTGATCTTCAGGATTTCCGAATAATTTTCAAAAAACAGATTCAAACACATTCAGAGTCAAAACAGAGACAAAAGTGGAACTCAATAGGTGACATACATCCTGTTATGTCAGGCAAGTAGTAGTGGAAGTAGGAACCGGTAGGCACTGGTATTCTGCCGTTGAAACAGATAATTATCCCGAACAGCTAAAGTAAAATGGCAGATGCACACATGGTTAAAAAAATTAAGTTTAAAAAGTTTTTAAATGGTTATGTCAGGCAAGCATTTAAATATAGAAATGAAGTACTGAAGTGGAAAATGTGTTTTTTTTTTTAACCTTCAAAGATTTCATGACCATTTACATCAGTCAAATAAAATGCATGAAATGTAAAAGACTGCATGTGGCTATTTAATTGAACATTTTGAATTAAAGAAATGTGTCTTATTTTTTCGTCCTGGGAACCATCTGTGTGTAACCATTTCCTTTTCTAAATGAGAGCTTTATTAACTAACGTTCGTCACAACGTTGCTTCAAAACTACTGGCATACGAAATTTCTGTGAATCCCTCTGTTCTTCTGTACCTCTACACAGACAATGCTGGGTGGATTGCATATCAAACCCAGTGTGACGCCCAGCCCTCTCCACCTGTCCAAACCCCTGTTCCCTGTGGAGGCGTGGCTGGTTTAGGGCCACGCCTCGTACTGATTAGTCCAGCCTATTGTTCTGCCCTCCTGTTAACCACCTACAGCTGCCTTGTTTTACCCCTCGTTAGTCCTGTATATAAGTGATCCACAGTCCTGTGCTCCCCAGTCCAGCCATTGTTACCTGTTGTCGCTTCTGGGTTTTGCATGTGTCTACAAATAAAAGCTGCCCCTGAGGGCCGGTTGCACCAGCAGTGAGCTTTTGGGTTGTTCTTCATTTGCCTGGTGTGACACTGAGATGAGACGACTGAATGCGCTGATCGCCAAATGTTTAAAGCTCTATGTAAGTGATGTGAAGATCGATTGATATTAAGTTTACCGCCATTTCTTTTCATAGATACAGACCAGTCAAGTAATATTTTACAGCTATTTTATCAACACAGATCTGCATTTCTTAAGGACTGATCACTGACAGCCTTCCATATATAATCTTGGGATCCGTACTTCTTTACAGCTCTACCAAATCTACTTAATTAAATCGTTTGTAGAAAAGGCAGCGCGCAGTGGGTCCCTGGGGTCAGGATTATGAAACATTGTATAAAAGACTAAACAAAATTACTTGCAAATGTTTTTCAAGAATGTGGAAAAGAAACAGTTAGACCAAATTTCTGTAATGGTGTTAAAAGCAGAAAAGCTGAAGAGGAAATAACAATTAAACAAAAAAAAAAAGTTTCAAAACAGAGGAGGTTGTTTGTGTTGGAAATAGGCGGACCAGAAGAGAAATCCCCTCGGGAATGTTATGGAACGAGTGTTTACTGAGAAAAGAACAACAATTTTAAATGCGCCGAACATGGAGGAATCATTTTCTCTGCAACAGGCCTTGAGTGCCGCTAAGGTGTGGGTTCTTTGGCGGTTTTACTTGTCTGCAGGTCGTGTGATCATGTATACAGCCTGGAGTCCGGGCCTCTTCAGGACGAAGGTGCCTGGACTTGCCTGCCTACTGGGAGACGCTCGCCTCTCTGCTGTGGTAACAGTATCTATAGCGGCACTTTCAGACCAACCCTACAATGTTAAAGTGGCTGATGGAGCCGTTTGTGTGCTTCTCATACATCATGGCAGTTTCGTGAATTTAACCTCGCTATTGACAGCTCCCAAATGGTAGAATCTATCCCTCAGACAGCTTTATCACAATTTTAGATTGTCTGTGCTGTAATGAGTCCTTTAAATAATCAAATGACAAAAACTAAGCATGCTTTTCTTCGGCAGTTTTAGTGTGTTGATACAACTGTAAGTGTTTTCTACTGCAGCAGTTAATTATATCTATATACTCATCAGCAGCAGTATAAAGAATGGAGAAATGGTTCATTTACTGGTTCTGCACTTGAATGCTCTCCTGTTCCTTCCAGCCTTAGGAACCAGACAGAAAATAACAGTTGAATATAAGCAGCTGTAGCTGTTTCACTAAGGATGTTCATTAAACAATTGTAATTGTCTTCATGTGTTTCGCGTGTTGGATTCAATACAGGAACAATACTGATGTCTTACCCTTTGTGGGATGTGATTGAAATAATATGTCATGTTTCCGCTTTAATAGTTTTAAGTTATATGAATATCAATGGAATGTGAAACTGAAATCAAGTTAGGAATATTAACAAGTCTAAGTGGTGCCACCAGCTAAATAATGGATTTTTAGCTTTTTTTTTTTAAAAAAAAAAAAAAAAAAAACCTACACTCAAACAAGTACAACAATAAAACAACCTGAAGACATTCTGAAGTGTGTACATCTAGCAGTGGTGGGCACAGCGAACCGGAAACTTAGCTTCAATAACCGCTAATCCACTAAATTCAAAGGTTAATTTGACAACACTAAACCAATAAACCACTAAAAAAATTAGCGGAAGGTCGTCTGGGCTAAACGTAAGTGAACAAAGATAAAGTCCATTTAAACTAGGGTATGTTAAATCCCACAAGTTATCCGGCTAAGCAAGAAGTCCAGCTTTGTGATACAGGTCCCTGTTCTCTGCTTAGTTTAAGGTACCCCAATTTAAATGGACTTTATCTTAGTACGGATTGACATTTGACAGCTAACATAAGTCTTAAATTATTTTTAAAATAGCTTAAAATGTAAACAGATGACACGATGCAGTAAAATGGTGCCTTCGGTTTAAGAAACGTCTAACATGAACCACGCTTTTCAGGTTTCTGGCAGTAATAATACTAAATGATAAACCCTTTACTTGCCGTTTGCACAAGAATGACTACAGGTACATTGGAATTCCTCTCTCTGCCTTCCCCTCCTTGCTCTCCATAGCACAGGGTCAGTCGACACGCCACATCACTGGGGGTTAAGGGCCCCGCTCAAGGGCCCACGGACATCTGCCAAGGCTGGGGCTCAAACCACCATCTTCCAGTCATGGGCACAGAGACGTACCTCACTGAGCCCCTCACCACCCCGCTATGCTTTTCTTGTGATCCTCACATCATTTTCTTAGCTTCTTACTAACTAGTTTCTGCCATTCTGTTAATGTGTGGATGAGTACTGAAATATCAGTATTATCAGTATATAAAGTATATCAGTATATAAAACCTGACAGTTTTAATATTTATATTATTTTGGAGTACAGGATATGGGCTACTATCAGACAGGGCCAAGAAGAATAGGCACCAAATATCAGGGTACCAGCCTCGGAATTTTTTGGTTGTTGCCCATCCCTGGTAAATGAATAAATTCCCTAGTGGCAGATCCCTTATTCTACATTAAGCAACATGCGCCAATATGCAAAACAATAATGACATACATGAGATGACCAATAGCAGCCCATGTGAGTCATTAAAAATTCAAACATGGATTTTTGCTGTCAGTTATGGAAACATTTTTAAAATTCACTGGGTTACCTGTTGAAAGATGGATGGATGGATGGATGGATGGAAGGTTTTATTTCTCTCTGACTATTTGACTGCTGAATTGTCTGCTCCCTCCCAGTCTAAGTCCGAGTTTGTTAAAAGGACTGATAGCTCAGGACTCGCAACTCTGAATCTAAACCTGTTTACTTACTTACAGTCTGCTTCAATGCCAAACTTCAGTACATATTTTCACCGTTTTCCCCTCCAATCAGGTGGTTAACTGTGTGTCTGTCTTTGTCTTAGGGTCATGACTTAAACTGACAAGCCTAAATTATGCTCACATGCCTTAATATTTCTATTCCTTTTGTTACTTATTCTTAATTTGCACTTTGACCAATGAGAATGACATTTCAGATCAGTGTGTGACTCCATGGATCATACACCAGAAGCTGACAGATACTTGGCTTACGATGGATGGATGGACCTTTCACATTGCATGTGTTCTGTGGAAAGCTGACTGAGGTTGTTTCACTGTAATGGTGTCTCAGACCTTTGATCGGAGTCAGAGGTGTTGGGGTTATGTGCAGATTGAAGATTGCCGACATACACGCGAGACGCACTGGAGTAAAAGACACACATCAGCAGCTCCAGTCAGCGTGCGGTGGGTTAATCCCGTGGGCTGCTGTTTCCGCGATTCCATGAGGCCTCTCCTTCAGAGGCTGTATAACAGAGGCAGTTCAATATGTTTCTTTCTTCCAGCAAACGGCTTCCCTCGCCCGACCTCAGCACTGCAATGGGCCCCGGGGGGGCCTCGCGGCCTCGCGGCCTCTCGGCCTCGCTCCCTGGCTCACTCGCGTCACCCTGGCAGCCTCGAGCAGATCGCCCACTTTGACAGGAAGGGCTCTCTCCAGCTGGGGTATCGCCGGCCCCAGGGGCGAGCTTCGGGCGCCTGCTGCTCCCTCAGACAAATGGCCCTTTCTGCAAGGTGTGGCGTTTCCAGACGTGGTCACCCCGAGGTGAGATGTGGTAGTGGAAAAAGACAATCCTCTCGCCAGTGGGTCGGAATGTTCTGCAACGTGGACCAGGGGAGAGGGGGATTGTGGAAGGTGGGAGTGAGAGAAGCACTCAGATAATATCATGAGCAGATCCTGCACAAAAGCAGCATTTCACAGCAGTATATCAACCCCCTCATGCTGGGCACCTTGCTGCAGACCCACACTGACATCTAGTGGACTCCTTGGCTGTAGTGGATCAGCGCGAACTTCACAAGCATCGTTCCTTAGCTACAGGTGGCCATAGCTGCTGCAGGGAAATGATACAACAATAATGACATCATCTGCTGGTATCAACGCATCACACAGTCATTCATGTTCACATTATGATGTCATTGTAAATCACGGGGCATTGCTGTGACTTCCTGGACATACTTGGACTGGGAGGAACACTTAAATTACACACATACCTGGCTTTAAAACCGGCTGATAATCGCATAACATCTACCACTGTAATAAAAATGTCACCGAAGAAACACTGACCATAGAAATCTGGTTTCATTTACTTATTTAGCAGACCTTTTACCTTATCTGTATTGGTGGTTCAGTGGTGGAAATCACAGCTGCCCCATGAGTGGCCTGGGTTTGATCCCAGGCCAATGCAGAGCTCCTGTCTCAGGGGTGGCGAGTCCCTCAGTGGGCTATGTCTCTCTGCCTGTATTTGGGGAATTGCTGATTCAAGCCCCAATCTTGGCAGAACAGTCCTGTGTCTGTGAGCCCTTAAGCAAGGCCCTTAACCTCCAGCTCCAGGTGCGTTGCACATTGACTGACCCTCTGCTGTGACCCCCCCTCCCCCCACAAGTTATTGAGAAGCTTGATTTATCATTTACTTACATCCAAAGCGACATACAACTGAGAAAATGGAATCAGATGGTTTCTGGGGCAAATGAGGATTTAAGGCTGTACTCAGGGGCTTGACAGTGAATTCACTCTGCTGGCCATGGGATTTGAGCCAGTGACCTCCTGATCATCTGAACCTGCTGAGCCGCACAGCGCACCTAAAAGCAAAGCGTGGCCCATATAGGAACCGATCTTGGGTTATGAGCACCAGGTTCTAACCAACTGAGCTTAACTGGGCTCACCAGGCCAAATTTCCCGGGACAGAGACTCGCAGTTTGCCAGCACGCACTTTTCATTCATAGATGTGGCGTAATCGCACATAGGCAGATCACTTACAGTGCTGGAGCACCAGTGGAAGCAGGATTTGAAACCTCAAAAATCCCAGGACGTTCCCTCACCCTCACCCAGGTCCCCCACGATTAAATCTGCCGAGAGGAGGGGTACGGAATGTATATGAACATCCAGGACAAATTGTTTAAGTGGTTTTACCATAATTCTTTTTCAGTGAGCGGAGATAAAAACATCATGTGGCTGAAGCCTCCCTAAATAGGGTCTAGGACCACCTATGAGTAGAAGTCAAATGAAGATTGGACTTGCGGCAAAATTCCCATAGAAGGCCTGTACAGTGAAAGTGTATGTGAAATGAAGGGCAACAAATGGATATTTGACCAATCTGGTGTGAAGAAGGTAGGGATGGACAAACTGAGGCTTCATGAACCACTTACTGTATTTTTTGACCCCACTAGATGGAGCTCTCTGCTCAGAAAAGGGCACAAAGCAACCCAAGAGCACCATCTAGTGGAGTCAAAAAATACAGCAAATGGTTCATGAAAAGCATCAGAGATCAACTGAAGACAGCAGCTGAAGTCTGCATTTTCAAGCCTGAAGCTCCATGTCCTTCCTATCCAATAAAATAGCTTTAATGAAACGTGGAGGTCCAGAGGCTCGTAGTCACTTCCTTGTGACATTTTTTTTTTAATATATTGTAGCGTCTGCTGGACTTCGACAGTATGCAGCAACAAGGCTCAGAGGCAAGATGCAGTATGACTAAGCTCCTTCTAATAGTAGTCCTTAAAATGATTTAGTACTGCACAAGCATAAATGAAACTCGCCCACACAGAGACATGCTGGAAAGCTCCGTCATGTGACCCAGTACTCAGCAGGGAGACAGAGGAGAGGTGGCGGCACAAACGGGGAACCGCACATGGTGCGTAATTTACACGTGGCTAAACGCATGGGGATCGGACGCGAAATGAAACAGGACACAAGTCTGTCACACATGACACGCAACACACGGCACAAATTTACATACATGACGTAGGTGGGGGCTGTTTACACACACAGCACAGCACGCCTAGGGGCATGCAAATTACGACTAGGAAATGTTTCAGGAGCTGTCCCTGTCTGAAACTGACATGGAGAAAGAAACACTTCCTACATATGTATTATCTATACATATGTCCCGTCTTAGACTTGTTTTGGAGGTTTTTTATTCTTTTTTTTCTTGCCTTAGGTCCTCGGTGCAGAGTGATGCTGAGAAGTTTGATCTGGGCTATAAGAGTTTGGGTTTGGCACCGAGACTGGTCATGGTCATGGATTATGTGATGGCAGAGTTTCTGGGGCCGGGGGGGTGGGGTGAGGGAGTTTGATGTATAATGGATCTTTGGAGTGCCTATGTTTGTAGTTTGGGAACATGATCTTTGTGTAGATGGCCAGGGCAGGGGTGAGACATGACATGCGAGAGCAAAAAGGTCTATATGGAACACAAGGGATTTTCCACCATGTTAGTAAAAATGTGTCTTTGATGGAAACGTGGGCAGGATCACACATCCTGAAAACAATGAGCTGAATCGTCATTCCAACTGTTGACATATTTTGTTTGACTTTTTTACTCATCTGATTTTATTTGTATTTCTCGATTTTAATTAGTAGCACACATTAATTATATTTTTAAAACATGGTTAGAGTTCCCTTATTTTTCCCACACCATTTGAATGGTGTTAAAAAATGTACAAATAAACCCAAAGAACAGAGTAAATCCCCTTAATAGTGACCTGTGTTGTTTACCATAGTCAGTCATGATATGCTAGCAAAATAACATTTGGAATTGAAATATCGATACCACTTTACAATAAGGCTCCATTTTGCCACTTGTAAATGGCAGTAACTCATTAATAAAAAGAAAACTGTGTTATAACTTGTTTAAAATGGTCTATTAATAATTTACAAAGTGTTACAACCTAATTAATAACCAGATTATAAACCGTTCTTAAACTCTTTATATGGGTAGCCTTATTGTAAAGTGGCACCGAAATATTAAAATCACTCTGTCTAAGAATGCCGTTATGGATCTTGACTCAGTCAGCTACACACCATCAATCAGAAGGTACATTCCAATGTGTGCACACCAGGTCTAGAATTATCTCTGTGCTCCTTGCCATGCGTGGACCATATTTGAGATGCAGAGGGGCGTACAATTATTTTTCTATAGCAAAATGTTTGATCTGACAGGTCAGGTTAGATGTTTGCCTGTTCACTGCAAGCTGCTGTCATCCGTACACTATTCACGGCACTTTGTACCAGGCCTGGGCCTCCCTCTGCTTTTCTTCAAGAAACACCAGTGAAATTGTGATTTGCAGAGAATCAAATCTGCAAATTCAAGTGTAATATTTATAACGAAAACACAAACAATTTTAAAATCCATCTTTAATTTCCTTATGACATCAAAAAAGTTTCTTCTCCCTTTCAGACTGCCAGAAATGTTTCTGTTTATATACATGGACAACATGCATGCAGTTCTGTTCCCAGGAGTTAATGCGGTATCTCTCACCACTGAATTTGACTCTCCCTGCCGGCCCCTGGAGGATGGGCTCCCCCTTTGAATCTGGTCCCTCCCAAGGTTTCTTCCTTCTAGGGAGTTTTTCCTTGCCACTGTTGCCTATGGCTTACTCACTGGGGGCTTTGGGTGGGGATGCTGTAAAGCGCTTTGAGACAATGTAATGTTGTGATAATGCGCTATACAAAAATAAATTTGTTGTTGTTGTTGAATTCATGACTGTACACTGGCATCCCCGGAAGGGAATTTGGTATTTTGATTTCATCTCTGGCGGCCTGTCTAGTTAGGGCAGTATGCTTCCTATCAGACACAACACCCCAGGAGTTACACAACACCCCAGGAGTTACACAACCAGCAGAAATGCTATTTATCATTTACTAGAACTTGTAGAATGTGCCAGTCTTGGCACCATAAATGAGAGAATCTCTCTGTGGCACTTGTCCAAGCACTTCTTTTTTATATCCCAATGGAAAAAGTTCAGTTTTTTTATAATGACTTTACCTGAAACACGCCTTCTGTCTGTCATCAGCGCTTCTCAGTCCTCAGCACTTGCCATGATTCTAATCTTCTCGAATAAGTATCAGGGCAACAGAAGACTGGAGGCTTTGACAGAAGACAGAAGCTACCACTCATAGGTCACCTTTACCTTTTGCATTGCACTGGTGAGTATCTTTCTGCAAAAGGCATTTTTGTCCACTTTAAAAAGCACAGGGCATAGGACCGTCTAAGACAGCATGCCAGCCCGCCACTGGACACACACATACAATGCCAATGTCCATTCACAAATCTACTCAACTTGTAATATTTAAATATAATGAGAACACACAGACTGCACACTGATCTGGGACTGAAATCCTAACCCCAGAAGAGTGAAGCTGTACCCTCCTCCGGAGCTGCCATGCCACCCCTCAACCTTTAGAATAATCTACAAGTAATTGAAATGTAGATCTCAGTATTTTCATGGTACGATTACGTCACGTGGGGCTAATTCAATACTACCAAAATTGGATGGAAAAAAAAAGTCTGTTTTTTTTTGTTATTCCTTGGAAGATGGCGATCATCAATCATTTACACAATGTCCCCACGATGAGATAAAAAGCTATTATTTTGACTTTGCCGGGACCATTTCTTCAGTCGCCACAAGGGGGAACTCAATTTTACAAAAACCTGTGACGGCAATCAAAAACACTAAAGTTGGGATTAAGGTTTTTCCCATAGAAATGAATTGATGGTCCCCACAAAGATGAATTCAAATATGTGTGTGTGATATACATAATCAATACTATGAATATGATTCAAAGGTTAACGGTAAAACCACTCATGATTCACATACGTAAGACATTCAAACACTGCTGGAGATTGCCTTCAGAGCTCAGCCAAATGACAGCACTGAGCATGCCCTATCATCTTTGTTGCAACAATAGATAGAATCGAAGATGCAAAAGTTGGTGTATTTCATGCAGCTCTTTCCTGGGCTCCTTGTGATGACACAAGGGCTCCGCAGGGCGTCTCCTTGTGATGACACGGGGGCTCCGCAGGGCTAATGCACGGAAATCAAGCCGTTGCTTTCTGTCCACGTGTCCTTGACTTGTAACGTATTTGTGTAGCTCAACAGCAAGTGGAAAACTGTTCAGTGCTCCCAGCATGCATTTCATCTACATGACATATAAGTCAAAGCATATATTAAAATGACATTACTAGCTGTCCAGCATTTTTTTAGACGACTTTCTCCCAGCGACGCTGGCGGGATAGAGCCATCTCCACTAGGCCTCACAGGATCTGGCTCTAATCGAATGCAGTTGGAGCTGACCACACGTTCCTGGATGGTCATGCATACACACCCATTCTGTGCTGTCTACTCATGTCAACTGCTCTGCAAACTGCTTTGATGCCCTTGCTGCAGACCCATTTTCTAGGTATAACGTCTAAACAGAACCTTTGTTCCTATTCCAGCAATCTGGACCATCTGAAGATTCTTCAAGTACAAGATCCTGGCAGGTCAAATCTTTTATGACTAAATAACATCATCTATTCTTTCATGTTTTCTAAAACAGGCTAGCTCTAAGGCCAACTTCTCATTGCGTGCGCTCGACTCAGCCGATGTCAGTTAACCACACCAGCGA
This sequence comes from Cryptomyrus ogoouensis, assembly GCA_025773925.1. NCBI lineage: Eukaryota > Metazoa > Chordata > Actinopteri > Osteoglossiformes > Mormyridae > Cryptomyrus > Cryptomyrus ogoouensis. The sequence continues at coordinate 1,640,147 of JAOYFF010000040.1, read as the reverse complement.
GGGTCAAAGTCAGTAAAGCTTAGGGGCCATGTTGGAAATGGAAGGCCTCTGATTTACGCTCCTTCTGGTGAGCTTGTGATCACTATTAAGGGGATAAATGCATGCTGCTACACTCCTCGGGTTTTCCACCACTTTGGTCTTGGGCCTAGTGATTCCAGAGATGGCATTCTCCTTCTACAGCTGATCTTCTGATTCAGACAGATCAGCTTTGAAAACTTCTGGGGTTTTGTTCTCCAATCACTGTGATAACATACAGTCTGAGCCAGTGAACTGGACAGGCAGCACAAAGGTTTCAGTGCTTATGATGTCCACCCAGTTTTTCTATCTCAGAAAACCATCAAAGACTATTGGAAAAAGAGAATAATATCACCAGAACATTTAGAGAGTTTCTCAATGAAACCATGGGTGTTCACCAATTCAAATTCTCAGATTGCCCCCAAAAATCCTGGGACCTGTGTACTGCCACTCCCCACTGGAGGTGAAAACATATCCTTGACAAAATTAATCTTGCATGAATCAACTAAATTAAGCTTCATGAACCATTTGCTGTTTTTTCTCACCCTACTAGATGCGCTCTCTGTTCAAAAAGGCTCATGGGAGTTTTACTGACACAAAAATTCTAAGGGCAGAAGGATGATTGGTTCAGAGAGCTTACCAATCAAATTGTTGAGGAGGCGGGTCCAAGCAACTAGAGGCGGCAGGACCAAGACATTTGATTGGTTGGTCCCACCTCCTCTAGTTGCTTTGACCCACCTCCTCTACAATTTGACTAGTTATCGCTCTGAGCCAATCATTGTTCCTCCCATGAGCTTCAAAAAGGCCTCAAATCATGCCCCAACGCAAACCAAGAGCACCATCTAGTGGGGTCAAAAATACAGCAAATGGTTCATGAAGTTTAATTTTATCTGTCACTAATATCGGGTTCACGGCTGGACATTGTGGTCAAAGTATTCTCATACATCACAATAGCATTATTATTATAAAACAATATTTTTCAACATGAATTACTTTAAAATGATGTTCAGGTGATACTGTTATCATGCTAACACTGACCAAACTTTTTTTGAAATGTAAAACGTATAAATGACGTTCCATTAACTTCACAGTAAGAACGTTCCCTGCCAGCATTGAGAGGACTTTCACATAACGTTGGTTAAATTTCTTGGAACTTTCCCTGTTAGCTGGGTATTTGAAAAAGCAACGTAAATACTTATCAATTCGAGGAGCAGGGACGACACTTCAAACTAACTGTAGGTATGCACGATTCAACAGCACGATTTTTATTAACTCTCAGTTCTGCCTAAATCTCTGTTCCTATCTATGCTTTAATCTTACATGAATCCCGACCAGAAAGAATGCAGTGAGAGGCTTTCAGTGAGCTGGCTATTTGCCTCTGGTGGAAGCCTGTTCCACCCAGACACGATGTTCTTCATCGGCAGCTGGCCGCCCAGATGACCGCCGTATTGGGTTCTTCAGACTCCATGCTTATCTTCATGTTCGGGCAAACAGAACAAGCGGACAACGCAGCACCGGTGCCTGTCGCGTGTTGACATCCCACACATCAAGCGAAGGGGCCCAACCCTCCATTGGCTGAGGCAAAGCTTTCCATGCATGGCATCTTCCTGGGGTATCAGTCCCTCTCCAGGCTCCAGGCCCCCTACCTGCAAACTTGTGAACTGCACCCCCAGCCCTTTTATTTCCCTCCATTTCCTTTGTTCTCATTTTAGCCTCCTCACTGGCACAGACACACGCCAAAGTCATTAGGTCACGCATTCGCACATCTGTGCATGTCAGCCTAGACTGAGCCGTACACTCTGACTACGCCCCCATGTTTACCACATGCAGAAAATTAAGTTAAATACTCAAAATTGTAAATTCTCCACACTTGAAAAAGACAATAAAGATTTACAGCTGTTTGAGAATTATATTTTCCCGCTAATTACATAAATCCTTAAAAAGTAAATGCAGGGTTACATATTTGGCCTCACTTTTAAAGATTGTTATGTAATAATTTCATAAGTAGGGCCTTTGTGACAAAATGCGCTAATTAAGCAGGAAATATCAGACTGGAATAAGTAATACCAGCAGTGTCCATGTGTTATAGCTTGTTGTAAGATTAGCATCTGCTGGTACAACAAAGAGAGCCACCTCACACTGGGACAGATGGACGGAATGGGGCATTTACCACAGCCCTGAGGGTACGGCAGCCCTGAGAGTACGGCAGCCCTGAGAGTACGGCAGCCCTGAGAGTACGGCAGCCCTGAGGGTACCGCAGCCCTGAGAGTACGGCAGCCCTGAGGGTACCGCAGCCCTGAGGGTACCGCAGCCCTGAGGGTACGGCAGGCTGGGCCTGCATCCAAACCATTGTTTAGGCTCCAACAAAACAGGGACCGTCAGGAGCAAATTCAACAGTTATCCTCTAGCTTCTGATCTCTCACTTTTGTGTCAAAAAAGACGATATACTCTACTTAAGTGTTAATCAATTTAATCAGTTAATCAGTAACTTTCAAATGAATCAATTTGAGATGCATGGAGGGGCCACACCCCCCTTACAACATACCCAACACAAACAATTATCGCCAAGGGCTGGCTAAACTTTTGTAAGAGCATCAAGGATAAAATGTCACACTTAGGAATCACAGCACAAATTATTTCTGCCAATAATGGAGCACAGCTACAAGTTTAAGGTCTCCAGACCGAAACCCAGTCCCAGAGTCTGCAGTTATAGTTGCTAGTTGCAATAAGAATGTCTCCACCGACTGAAACAGAAGAAGGGCAGTATTAGGTCACCGTCCCGCTGCCCCTGCTGCGTGTGGGAGCCCTACATGCGACTCCATGTTGCATGAGTTATGAGCAGGGATTCCTCTTCCTCCTGCAGCCCAAAAACGTGTGGCTTGATCAATGACTCCAAAGCGACCATCCCGAGTGGTCATGGCCGGGGGTGTGTGATCTCTGATAGACTGTAGGAGCATCCAACATAACATGCACCCCCCCCCCCCCCACCTCGTGGTCTGTGCTGCCAGCAGTACGATCCAGCAGGCTCACCCACTACACTGTACTGGACAAGTGCTGGAAGATGAATGGATGAATAACAGAAGAATTATCCCCCCCGGCAATGGAGACTCCATCTGTCAGGTTCACATTGGCCTGTTCAGTGAATTCACAATATCGAAATGCCAAAACTTACTGTGAAATGAAATACTGAAGACTGGCATAAAGAATTATGAAAAGCAGGCCTTTAAACTATATGGTATTACAGACACAATGTTCTCTGTTATTTTAACAAAATATATACTCAATTGTTGCATATCAAGAGTGTTTCTCTACTTAATGAATGTTCTTAGTTTTATATAGTAGAAGCAAATGTGTTACCCAGCCAGGGAAAATTAGCTTGAGATAATACACTCATATTTGGACAGGTTCTTGGGTGCTGGAAGTGCTTTACGGATTACGTCTTTGCGTGGTGAAGCTTTAAATCTGCTCTCTGTAAACATATTCAAGGCACCAGTTGCCTGAATGTGGAAGGAGTACAGGGTTGCGTTTGATGTCTCTCACCCTTTTGGAAGAACGGGGGAAATGTTTTCCTAAATCTGCAATGCGTGCAGCTGTGCTGGCATTAGGAAAGTTTTGCATGCATCGTCAGGAGGTGGGGTGGAGATCAGTAAGCCGTGGAAGACCAAGATAAAGTAGATACCCTCTTTGTTCAAAAAACAATGAAATTCTCGGTTAACCTTTATGAATCACTCCCAGGAACACGCTGTTTGCATCTATGGTAATCAATATCCATTTGTCTGTTTAACATGATAATGAAGTGATATTTTTTCCTTTCCAAAACTGTATCCAAAACTGTAACCTGTATCACTCCAACATGCACACACACACACACACACCATCTCTGTTTGATCGAAAACATATTTATCTATAAATGAATTTAGTCACACTACCGCTTGTGCTTGATGGATCTTCTCCAGTGTTTTAATTCCTCGCTTCATGTGGTTCAGACAGAGGCTGGCGTAAATCAGGACAAATCGCTGTTTCTTCTTAGCCTAATTGGCCTTTGTGGTACAGGAAATATATGGCAGCTGTCTAAATTTGTACTAGTAAACTAATGTTGGGTTAAAGTACAAAGAAAGACGATTCTTGAGTTAATGAGACACTACATTGGGCCATTGGATCCCAATTACTGGCCGTGGAATCGAAAGAGGGTCTGGAGGTTTGCAGGGAACAGCACAGCCTACTGTGTGTGACTGCAGAAGGCTTCATCTAGCCAGGCCTGAATTAATGAAGCACTGATTCAATCCAAATGCCCTTTGTTCAGACTGACAGCCTGTGGGAAACATCATGTATTTTCACTTCCTGGCATTTTCTATATAGCACACGTGACATAAATCACCAAACTGTCCAAAGGTAAAATGCACTCACACTAAAACAATGCAACATTTAACACGCATCACGGCAACTCGTGGCTGATGTGATTTCCCAGTCTCTGTCCATTTCTGCTTACACTGTACCTCTGGGTGGTCTTTGAGTTCAGGGATTTCATTTTGAATTCCATATTAGCATTTCGGAGTCCAAATATCTTGCGTGGGATGAAAACAAGAAGTTTCCAAAGTTTTTTTGTGGAGGAGAATCCCACGCCAGATGAGAACATCATTATTATTACGCGAAGCGCGGCGCTGCCGTGTTTGGCTCTGCTGTAGTCCCCTCAGGCCGTACGGAAGATGACCACATCGTTCCAGTCACTCAGAGCTGATTTGTGATTATGAAGACCAGTGTTTTGTTTTCTGTGTCTTGTGTTTTCCACAACAATTTTCTTTGATTAATATAAAACCAAACAACACTTGATATTCATTGGACTCTGATCTAACCCACAGACGGTTGATGTTGGAGGAGATATGATCAGCAAAATGCTATTAATTAATCATTATGTGGTTTATTAAACCTTTCTGCTGACTGAAAATCCTGCATTTTATTTATTTATTTTTTTGCTTTATTTGCATTGCCTTTCCTCAGACATTAATAAGATCAACATGTATGAAGCTTCTGAGTTTATGTATCTCCTCGCCATCCCCATGGAAACAGATCTGAACTGCGTGACTCTGACACCGCGTGACTCTGACACCGCGTGACTCTGACACCGCGTGACTCTGACATAGAGCATTGATTTCAGCACACATTTCTAGACCAATGTGAAAGCCAAACTATCACATTTTCCTGAATGTTGTACAATTCTGTTGTTGTAAATTGTTGCGCCAAAGACAACCAAAATAAATCTAATAGTCCTGCCATTATTACTAAAAGCCAAACTCCAAACTGCCTAAATATGTCCATTTTCTTTCTAAAAAAACATGACCATAAACTCATTTTATACTCAAACTCAGTCTTGCAACTAAGCTTACTTTGCCAAAGAAGAACTGAAATATTTAAGGACACACTTACATGTTTGATGACATATATATATTTTTTTTTTACCGTGGTTCATAACACAATAATGGTTGCATTTTAATAGCCCTGAGGCCTTAGCTATTGTAAAACCCTATGTTCTGCTAAATTCTTCTCGTTGCTCCACTCAAGCAGCATTGTGAAATCCAGCATTTGATCTGTTCATAGCCTTCTGCCTGCTGTGAAAACTTGAAAACTTATACATGAAAACTTACATTTTTGCTTGTTCTACACAAATCCTATGTTTGGTTTGCAGGTGTGTGTGATATTTCCAAGAAAACAGCAGTTATACACGTAGAAGCTGAATCATTATGACCATCCCCAACATGAAGCGTCTAATGTTGACTGTCTAGCAAAAATGGTGCATGTCGAGGTCTGGGTCATATTAGACCAGGGGTGGCCCAACCAGTCAGAGACCAAGAGCCGCATTTTTTACTGTGTTACCGCAAAGAGCCACATCATACACATGGGCACACATGAACATCACCCATCCCTTCCTCTCTC
>JAOYFF010000040.1:1604253-1627179 GCA_025773925.1 Cryptomyrus ogoouensis | reverse complement strand
TAACTGAATTGCTCTGGATTGGGGGCCCCAGTATGATATGTTTCTTGGGGCCCAAAATTTTTAGCAGCGCCCCTGAGTGTGACAGTGCAGTAATTTCTCTCTATTGCAGTGTGACAGTGCAGTAATTTCTCTCTATTGCAGTGTGACAGTGCAGTACAGGCACAAGGCATCTAAAATATGGGCTAGACTTGTTTTTGATAAGCCACTAGAAATTTATGCCGAACTCTGGTGACGGGTTCTGGCAGCTGCCTACCTGGTACAGACAGAGAGGGTTAGATGGTCCACGTCACTGCTGTTGACAACAACGTCCAAATGGAAAGCATACATTCCTGCCCCATCTTTGTGTTTGCTGGACGCTTCTCCATTCTTTACATTGTAGAACACTTTCAACTGTAATTTATACAAGAGAGTTCCTTTTGGAATCTGATTGTTGAGTTTCCCCTTAAATCGTATGACCTATTTGCGATATTCTGTAGCACATGTATCCTAATTCTCCTGATTCACAGAAATTTTCTCACAGAAAACGTGAGAACCTATAAATAAAAACGGGTGTTTTGAAGATATTTGCTAAGCAAAATTACATAATTTGTTTGCATAGCAGTTTTATATACATATTAATACATTTTGTAGAGCTGTGAAATCTTTTATAAATATTCCCCCTTTGTTTTTTTTTTTGCTAAAGCGAGAATCAAGAATGTTTCTTAGTGGTCGGCATGTTTGCTTTTTCTCTGATCTGAACACATCATACTTTTGCTCTTAAGCACTAAATCAACTTCTCTTCCTAAATAAACTACATTAATTTATATACAATAAAGCAAAGTAATAGGAATATAATAAGAAAATAATAAAATACAAACTGAACATAGAGAATAAGACAAAGCTCCCATCAGCTGAGTTGGATTAATCAATCAATGACATGTGCAAAACACAGACTTTGGCAGGTTTTAATTCCCATAAAATGCCAGCTTTGCTAATTAGCAGGGGAGGGGAAATGTTTTGCTTGGGAAGAGCCTGTAACTGGGAAAATCAGTGCCGACCCGCCAGTTGAAATACTGGATTTGCTGCTTGAAAGCGGGAAGCACTTGTGACCAAAAGTATGCAGATTTATTTGCCAGGAGTAACATTTCTGGTGTATCTCAAGGCCAATCTCCTCGAGCAGATCCGCAACATAAATATCCACTTTCACAAAATCCATCTATTCATCTATCTTCCATAACAGCTTCTCCGATATGGAGTAGAAGAGGTTTAAAAAAGTGATGTGAAGTAATAAATTATGTGAGTTTCATTTCAAACTGGGATCGGAGACGCAGACTGTGGTTTTTAGCAAAAGTTAATTTCTAAAGTAATGGAAGACCTACCTGAAGCAAGGCGAATCCTTGTCCCTCCATGGAAACTCCCAGACGCATGCTTTTGCTCGTTTCAATCTACAGACACAAAATGCCGTCATGCTCCAGTTGATTATACTAACAGAGAGGCGGTAACTTAGCCACTCAACAAACTCCAGCATTATTATTTAGTTACGTTTGTTACTGTTTTCTGACAGAAAAGAAAGCGAGTACTGTGACCTCTTTGCTCTGGTGCAGTAAGTAATTGGTGGAGTCGACGTGGAAGGTGATCGCGGTGCGTGAGGCTGCGCTTTTCACGTGGATCGTGGTGTTGATGGAATCCGCGCCGCTCAGAGGTGCGTAGTATGACAGGGCGTGCAGGGCCATTATCGTATCCTGAATGGGATACGAGACAGTCGCAGCACAAGCAGCACAAGTGAATGACGGGACAGACCTAGCTAAAGCAATATGGACATCTGACGCTCTTTACAGATGAACTCAAGAAGGATGACATTTTATATTGGCATACGGCAGCAGGGAGAGGAGTTTTATCTGAAGAGCAAGCCCCCCAGTCCCTATATTCCGGCCATGCGCATGTGCGCGGTGTCGCTCGGCGACTGCAGACACGCCCACAGACACGCCCGCAGACACGCCCGCAGACACGCCCGCAGACACGCCAGCATGCGGGACATCGCTAACTGGTGGAGGCGGCGGCGTGTTCCTGCAGCATGCGGCCTCTTGCCCGCGCTGCATCGCATGGATGTGATTGGCTCCGCCGGCCCCTGCTGCAGGACATGAGTCACATGACCCCCCCTGACTGAGCGGCCTTTGATCTGAGCCCTGCCTCCCCACCTCCACCATTCAACCATGCCTGCCCCCCCCCCCCAAATTCCAACTCTACGGGCTGCGCTGGATCTGAGAATCATCACGTAATTTATGTTGCCTCGTTCCCAATGATGGCCGTCATTTGATTAGTTTAGGTCTTTAGACTCTAGTCCTGATTTTTCTAGCATTAGACCTCAGAGGAGTAAACAATAAGCAGTTAAACAAAGTTAAGTGAAGGACAGACAGATAGGGGGCCGCGGCGGACCTCACCCGTGCTGAGCCATAGCCTCCCAGATGGTTCCTCTGCTGGCAGAGCCACTTCAAAAGCAGGATCCCTTCCATGACCTTCGCCCTCATGAAGAGGGTGAGCAGCACGTAGGATGCGATTTCGATGTCCACCGAGTGCGGCTGCCAGGAGTCAGGCGGCGGCACCTTCGAGGAGCTCCAGGACATCACGCCATCTGGAGGACAGAGGACCGAACCAGCAGCAGGTACGGTATCAGCTGTCAGGCGGAGCTCACATGGATGACTGACGGGAACCCAAGAGGAGCAGGGCAGTGAGTGTGGCCATGTGTCGGTGTATTCCAAGTTTGTTTCAGCTGCAAGCCAGCATGATCCAATAAAAGAAAAGCCTTCCTCCTACCTGTTTCCTCTAGATCAGGGATCTTCAAATCTGGCCCTTGATTCCAAATCCAGGCCGTGTTTTCAGTTCTCCCAGGTACTTAGTTTAATAATTACTGATTCTGATTGGCCACGGAGGCTTCACTCCTGGCTCACAGGTAAAGGAATGCTGGGAAATCAGCTGTACTCGGCTCCTGAGGACCGTGATTTGAACAGCCCTGCTCTAGACACAATAAACTCAAATTACTAAGCGGCTGCTGTTGCCTGGGCTTGGTTGTTACCATGTACATCTGCTCTCCTCATCAACTCGATCAGCGCCGTTTCGGCCTGGGGGCTCTTGGCCAAAGACAGGGCGTAGGCAACCAGGCTGAGGCTGTAGTTGCTGGAGATCCCAAGTCCCAGCTTGGTCTCTAGAAAGATCCGAGCGCTGGACACCTGACTTGGATAGATGTTCTGAAAGCAAGATTTGCCTTTGGGATCAAACTTGTAAGGTCATGAAGAATCAATGGGCTAGAAGATCAAAACACCTTTTGAACTGGACAAAGTGGTCAGAAAAGAATCAGAATATTTCAGAAATGTTAAAAAAAATAAAAGGTTTTCCAGACTTTGTGAAAATTGCCTAATAGTACATGAACATGTGATCATTTATGTAAAATATATATTAACAGCTAAATATATTGTTCTACAAAGATTTTAACTTTCCGCTTCAGTTTTTCTGTATATGAAAAACTCAAGAATGTTAAATTTACATGAACAAAAGGTCACCAGGACAAACATGAATATACAGGGAGTCCGCAAGTTAAAGTCTGACTTTAAGTGGAATTTGTAGTTAAGTCGGAATAATAATCATATGATACATAATAGCAATAATAATTATACGGTAATAATAAACGTAACTACAAACGGTGCTGTACTGTACCGAGAGCCACTGAAGCCACTTACGAGCGTCACAAAGTAGCTTGTGCGTTTGTTATTACGAACCACTGTATTTAACCTGCATTTTTAATATCATCGTTCGTAAGCACGAGTTCCCCGTAAGTCAGACGTTCGTAACCCAGGGATTGCCGGCATTCATGAGCATAACGCCCCCCCCCTCGCCGGGCCGTGCTCACACCATGTACGCCGGCTCCTCCAGCAGTGCCATCAGTACGTAGGCTGTCAGGGAGGTGGGGCCGTCCAGCCCCCCCCGCAGCTCGGCGTCAGTCACTCTCCCCGGCTCACCGAAGCTTCCGTCGGCCTCCTGCTGCCGGACCAGCCAGGCCGCCGTGCCGGACAGCACGGTCTGATCGATGGGGATGAAGGGCCGGGCCTGCAGGAAGGCCCTCAGCACGAAGGCAGACAGCCTTCAGGGGGGAGCCAGGGGAGGGGGGCGTCAGTCACCGGGGTGGGGCACGTGCCTCCGGGGGCCCGTCCGCGAGGAAGCCACACGTACGCACCAGGTACTGCCCGCTGAGTCACTGTCTCCGAAAGCACTGAAGGACCCGTCCCGCCTCTGATAGGTCAGCTGCTGCTGATACCCTGAAAGCACAGCGGCCATAGGCTGTAAAGGGAATTAAGGGTAAAACAATCCATTCCTTCAAATCCATCCATTTTCTGTACCCTCTAGCTCTATATAGGGTCACAGTGGTCACAGTTGTGATATTCTTTCAACTTATTTTTCATTAAATTATATTAATTTCAAGAAGCTCGTAAGAGAAGTAAAAACGTTTTTAATGGTTTTGTTTCACTTCGTTCCCCATTTCCTGCTCAGCCAGAAGCTCGTTTGGCGGCTCACCTTGCTCCATGAACGTCAGCGCTCTGCTCCGAACGTCCTCCTTCCCTCGGTCGGCTTTGGTCAGGTACTGCAGCACGTAGATGCTGGGAGCGAAGTTGATCATGTTCTGCTCCCCACAGCCAGAGGGCATCTGGAGAAGCGAGTCCAGCCCCGATATCGACGGGCCCAGAATGTCTCCTGAAGGGCGAAAGATCTTCTTAGGTGTCCACAGAGCATTTGGCCTAGCCGTCGGAGGAGAGCCGTCTTAGGGAGATTGAAAGCACATGGCTTTCATAAGGGCTGATGTTTACCACAGAAAGGAACATCTTTACGGCATCAAAGTAGGTCGCCGAGCGGATTGGCGTGACTAACACAGCGTAATGTTTTATTGCCCTTTTCCCAGACAGATGACCAAGGAATAACACAGCTGTTTGGAGTCTGTTTACCATAAAACAATAATTTGAAACATCGCCAAAGCTGCTATTCCCTCATTTCCTCATGGAAAGACTATTCGACGTCTTTGAAGACAGCTTATCTTTTCACAGATTTTTTTTTGTTCTTTTCTGGTGAACCGCTGTCTCATGAAAATCAAAAATGCAGGCGATAACTCAGCTGAAATGAAGCATGACGCGGCGTGACGTTGCTTGTGAGCCCCAGGGGTCACATACCAGCCACGGTCACATGGGCCCCCTCGCTGCCCGGCACCACATCTGCGGGGAAGGCGAACGCTATCTCCTCAGACAGCCTGCTTTCCGACAGCGGCATCTCAAGGAACAGCGACTTAGTGAACAACTTCTCCGTTCCTTCAGGCTACAAGAAGAGAAATCATAGTAAAAAGTTCTGAAGTGAACACCGAGAACAAACGATGATGCCTGCGTATTACAGAAAATTACATACAACATAACCGATAACCAAAATATTACCAACAAACAAGATATCCGCACTGTACCTTGACCAGAACCTTCCTAACAATGGCATCAGAGCCAATGTAGGACTCTGCTCTCACAGATACTGTGATCTCTCCAAGAACCTTCGGTCTTACTGGGAAGAGAACCAAAGCACTCTCCCGACTCGCTACAGACACTCTCCTTATGTTGGCCATCGATGGTCCATTTTTGTCTTGGAATATAAACTCAAATGACTTGTTCTCTGCTACTGTCACCAACACCTAGAGAAGGGAAAGGCATGTACTTATTTTAATTTAGATTGTTCTGGAGGCACCCTAGTAGGAGATTAAAAATCCAAAACAGAACAACAATCTGAATGAAGTGTGTGTAGAACATACAGTACAGGAAGCTGCCATGATATTCGCCCGGGTTCAAGCAGCGTTTACTAAAGCTCTGTCTCTGCTCCCATAACACTGAGGGTAGCCAATAGATAATTACAAATTTCTGTGATCTATAGTGTAGTTTGTATAAAGAATAAACAGAAATGAAAATCAGACGAGAATATATGTAACCTGTCATTCACCTCAAGTTGTCGTTCCATGTAATTAAACACGTTGACCTCTAGAATTAACTGTTCTCCTCGGATGATGTAAGCTGGGAGACCGAGGAACAGGAAGAAGTTCTGGAAAACTGCAAGCTGTCAGAAAGGATTCCAGTTAGCATTCTGATTGGCTGAGATCAGTGGACAAAACAGCAATAAGTGTTTCATTGTTGGGGAGTCAAAGTGCTTTAGATATCTGCAGGGGAATCGTTCAGGTAAGTATCTGCAGGGGAATCGTTCAGGTAAGTATCTGCAGGGGAATCGTTCAGGTAAGTATCTGCATAGCTCCGGTTTGGGGGCGATTTTTCATTCAAAATAGTCTATATTTTGCTCAGAAGAAATATTTTTTTTCTTGGCACAACAGTGAAACGTTCATTGTGGGTTTTCAGGTGTAATACTCAAATAAACATTCACTTCATTTAAGTAACTCTTGATGTGCTTTTACCTGTCTATTCTATTCTATTCTATTCTATTCTATTCTATTCTATTCTATTCTATTTTCTAACTTGTGCAGTTTGCTTTATGAATGTCCCGATGTGTAAAAGTACCTTTGCAGGAGTGTCGATGATCCCCAAGCCCAGGTTATCAGATACGACGAAGGCGGAGGCGGTCCAGGTCGTGATGCTGTCTGGGACTGTGACTGAGAAACTCGCTGTTGTAGATGCACTGTGTGACACACACACACACACACACACACACACACACACAGGTTGCTATAACCCATGATGATGCCAAACAACAACCATATTCTATGCTCTCTATGCTGTTGCTTTCCATCCTGCTTGCCTGCAGGGGGGGCTAGAGTACTGCTGCCCAAAAACAAAAGCTATTATAATGACCACAGGAATTTACCTAAGAGAGGCCTTTGTGCCTGGGGGTGCCCTGCTCAGCCTCGGCAGGCTGCCCCCCCCCCAATTCTTCCTGGCTCCTACCTCATGTTGGCGTTCAGCCAGAGCCAGGTATCTGGGAAGTGACTTCGAACCCGGGGCACTGGGGCGGTCATACTGTCCTCCTGAAGGCTTTTCCCTCTGACTGCTGAACGCAAAACATTCAGTCACATCTTTGCAAACCAAAACGTTCATTCCTCTGAGTCGTCACAGCATGACTCTGTAATTTATAAGACATTTAATCTGGTTTTCATACAAATGCCAGATGGATTCCCTTTTGAATATTAATTAAGAGTTTAATAGTATCATCCTGGCCCTGGGGAGTATAGTTATGCTTTAGTCTTTTTGTAACTCACGTAATTTGGCTTTAACATGATCCTTCACTCTTGACAACCGGCCATCTGTTAAAACCACCAGGTTACACACCTGGGAATGTGGGGAAATGCGTATTATACTGGTGACGTTAAAATGGACTCGCATCACTGCTGTGCTACGTTTGGCGATACTGTTACCATGGAAACGCAGTTGGTGTCGCCCGTCATCGCTCCGCTGGATGGACTGTCGATATCATCCTGGCTGTTTGCAGCCCATTCCAGCTTCTCCAGAACCTGGAAGGGTAAAAGACCCATCAAACCAGCAGCTTTTGTCACAAATCCCAAAGCAAGCAAAGAGTAGCAAATAGGACAAAAGTTCAAAACCATTACAAAGGACCCATTGTGCTTCGATTGAGTGATAAGAATGGGCTTGAGCTTCACAATAGCCATTCTTCTTAAACAAAACAAAAGGGGACGAGTCTATTCTATTATCACCATCAAGTACGTCTTGAAAATTAAGATTTCCTTGGCTTGCAATATAATGCCACCCTTTACGTTTACACGGCTCAGATAAAAGCTAAATATTTATGCCTTCCTTAAAGAGTCCTTAGCGAGATCAAGGGTCTCCCTCACCTCATACTTGCTTATGTCATTGTCAGATTTGGGCCAATCGGTTGCCTTGTCAACCACCAGAATACCGACTAGAGACCCAGGTTCAGATACACGCACACTGAGCTCCACCTTCCCCGCTGGTTTTGTCCTTGTTAGACTCCAGTCCAGAGACACCTACATAGAGTAACGTGTTAATGGATATAGGCCATTACATGCGATTACTGGAACATACTAAGCAGAATAAACATTAGACTTGATAACCTGAATGTCTTTTTACATGAACACTTAAAACAAGTAAGACTAAGGAATACGAGCAGGTAACAGAGGAGGGATCAGCTACACAAACTTTACTACCATTAACCAGCATGTGTTTGTATTAAATCAATGCATGACATCTTATTAATGGGCTGCACAGAACTCATGTGTTCTAATCACTGGCACCTAGCCATTGGCTGGAAGGAACAGGACAAACTGGGCAACTGTGTGACCAAGCGGAGCTCAGCCACGTGAAGGGATTTGCTACAAAGTGTCACATAAGTCAATTACATTGTTTCTCAGCGTCTGGGCAACAGGGATCATCAGAGTGTCGCTAACCACGTCCCCCGTGGGACAAACGACAAACGCAGTGACATAGGCGACGGGAGCCCAGGAGGCCGTGGGAAGCAGAGAGAGAGCGGCTGCAGTCCTTCTCCCGCAATCCAGCAGCCGGTCTCTGGACACGACCTGCAAAGACAAGCCGCTGCACTGGGCTGCACCTCAGGGAATCCAGATTGTTTTTACTGAAAAATCATATTAATGTTCAAAACTCCATGGTGCCCGGAGAGATTAATTAAACCCAATCAGAGAAATATCAGAAGTAATCCCAATTCCATAAATATATATAAAATGTTCCAGGCTCTAAGCTACACTCCATGTTGCTGTTTACTGTTACTGGATCTGCATCAGATGAAGAAGCATATTCACACAAGCATCCAGCAAATGCTTATATGAATTATTAAACAGCAGAGACTCTTTAAATGTCCAACAATCTATTTAATCAGCTGCAAATGTGTGTGACTCTGACTCAGTAATGGAATCGACATTCTTCGCGTCTCCTGACTGTGACTTAGATGCAGCTATGAGCATCACAGACGGATCACGAGACGTAGTGCGTAATTATCATGGCAAAGCTTTACACTCTGTTATCTCACTAATCTTCATTAATTATATTATTATAATGTGACTATTGGAATTCTTGACCTACCTGTAATGTAAACAATACGTATGATATAGTACCTACCAAATAGTGAACCTCGGTTAACAGAAAGTTGCTTTGTATAACCAAATTAATGGGAATTCCAACCTAAAGAAAACAAATGATGAGAAACATTAATAAAAGCAGAAGAAAGACTGCGACATCAATTAACACAATGAAAACACACCATAAGATGAAAATAGATGGAAGTCGTATTGGAGGATATGTAATGACACTGCAATGGAGTCAAAATCCAAAATGTACACTTTAAGTTGACTACAAATAATTCGTAAAATTTTGCATAGAAAGACTAGGATGCGAGGTATAAACGTGCCAAAGCACTGAGTAGCACGCATCCGTACACTTACTTGGAATTACAGGTAAAATCAGCAAGTTATCAGAGAATCAGAATCAGGTGATGTATGGAAATGAAAAGAGGCCAAGCAACTACGAAAAGTTCCAGCAATAGCCAGTAAATTCTTATTTCTGTTGGATCTTCCAGAATGCTGCCCCATCTACCCAGCTTTAAACTGCCATTGATCCAGCATTTTCACACCTTAAAGTCAAGTTCAATGAGCGCCACCCTTCAATTAGCAACAACGCAACCATTAACTACTATCTGATCCAAGGCCTTTCTGCTCATTCAGGCCTGCTTTACCTCAGGATGAGCATTAGTCCTGCTTAACTGCAGGTAGAAGTTGCTGGTGGAGGAAGAACTTCTGAACACTTGCAAAATTTTATGGTTCCCTTGGAAATCAGCCTGTAAATGACAGCAGCCTGTGATCTCTGATCAGTCAAGGTATTTTACAGCGCATTATGTAATATTGCTGGATTATGTAACAGCATAAGCAACAAAATGTAACAAATTTTCATCACATAATGGGACGTTACACACTGTGTAACAATGCATTATGTAATAACACCACATTTTGTAATAAAATGTTACTAATATGTAGACATTATAATTTTATACTTCATTTTATTATCATCGTTATGACTATCATAGTTCAATTTGTTACATTCTCTCGAGTTATTACTTAATGTGGCATTATTACATAATGCATTGTTACTAGGTACAGTGTACCTAGTAACATATCGCATTTAATAGTATACTGAATGGAATGGTGAAATCTGAGCAACAAAACCCACCTGAATTGTAAGAGAGGTCACATCTTCTAACAGCTGAAAGTGAATGGGTACGACCCCGTCCTCTGGGACAGGGAAGCTCATGGAGAGAGGAGAGCCCTCTGCCTCCTGAAATGCCAGGTCCGCAGCCTCCTGTGTCACATGCTCGTCCTGGAGGAAGGACCTGTTGAACCCAAATGACCCCTCGTGCCTCCAGCTGCCCGGACCAGGACCCCTGTGCTGTGTCACGGTCACTGTCACGTTCTTCATCCTCTCTATTGGTTCCCGATTATATGACGAGATCTTCAGCTACAGCCATAAAACAACAACATACCTTTCAACCTTAACTGATACAGGGCTGGTGCCTAGGGCACCAGTCTCCGCGGGGCGCCAACCACCGATGGGCGCCAACCTCCGAGGAGCGCCGACCACCGAGGGGGCGCCGACCTCCGAGGGACGCCAACCACCGATGGGCGCCAACCTCCGAGGGGCGCCAACCGCCGAGGGGACGCCTACTTGCCAGCCAATCTCACTTTGCCTCAGACGGAGGTCCCCAGTGGTGATGCTCACTTAGGGAGCCGCATTGGCAGGATCGGTACTGAGCTGATGTTCATTAATACCCTAAAACTGGCAGTTATTTACAGGAGCGAAACCCTTATCATGAAACATGACCCTTTCCACTATTAAATACAGTTTGTTACCAAACTAATGTGTTATTACTGCTTTGAATTTGTTTTTGGGAATGAATGTAATGTAACAATCTACAAAAAGAAGTTCATGCTGGCTGCACCAAATACAACAGTGTCTCTCAACTGAAAGGCCATTACTTACATAAGTGGAGAAGTTTAAAGATGGTTTTAGTGTTCTGGGATGTCCATAAAACAAAAGATGATACCCGCTTTGGACAACAGTCACTTCTGATGTAGCATTGCTTCTTAATCCTTACAAAACCAAAACAAATAAACAAAAAAAAACAAACAAAAGGAAAAACAAGGACTCAAACACCAAAAAATAGTGGTACAAATCCTAAAGTAATAGCTTTAATACTGTGTGGGCTTTCTTCTTTGATTAATTAGAACACGTATTCAGTGTTATCTTACTTTTACCAATCAGTACCACTGAAAACAACAGCACCATGATATTTCCAGAATAATAGGTCTAGGTTTATGAGGAAGAAAGATAATACGTTCTAACCTGTCAAGGTCTCTGTGACAATGACTGTGACATAAACTTTTGCCTCATTTTTAAATGGAAAGGGATCCATCGATCCATGACCACTGGTATAACTACGAAAAAAGTCCTTCTTATTGAATACAAACCGGGCGGAACCATTGATCTGCAAAAATAAATGTTACAGTGAAATTAAATAGGGTTATTAATCACTGTCTTGTGTTTTTTCTTGAAAACGTTTTTGTCCTTTATATATACAGTATATGTCCTCTATACTTTGTTTTTTCCTAATAATGTCTCTGTATCTTTGAATCTCCAGTATTTCACCAGCATTAACAATCACATAACATTTCAAACCAGGCAGCTTTGGGTTTTTTTATCTGCATGTTCCTCTGTAGGAACCAGGGGGCAGGGGACGTGTAATCCATCCCCCCCAATATTTAATTGGACTTCATTCATCCCCTAATAAACAGACCTTTTTATTTTAAACTCCCCCCCCCCCCACGTAGTTGTGTGTAACGTCCCGTATGAAAAGGATTTCAGGAGTAGACTCACCTCTTTAGTTTCGCTAGCAGTCATGGCCATTCCATGGTGGGACAGATTGGCCGTTACGGTCAGCGTGCCCCGGACAGGCTTCCCGTAGCTGTACCTAGGGGCGAAGATCCCTGACACTATATCACACCAGGATTGGCCTCATTTCTAGCACATGTTATTACAAATGAGATCACCATGCACACGCGTGACTTACTGCGCAGTGACATTTCCAGTTAGATTGTCTCCGTAGTAGGTGACAGCGGGAGCCTGCACCACCACATCAAAGGCCGGAAGCACTGCATTATTATTATTATTATTATTATTATTATTGTTATTATTGTTATTATTATTATTATTAGTTCATAATACAGCCATTTACAATCTATGCTCAAGAGTCCATCCTTCCATGATGTAATTAAATATTTTAACATTGTACTTCTCACCATAATAATCAACTGTGAACGTCTTTTCAGTCGGAATGTCCTGCAAGAGGAAAAAGATACATTGTATCTCTCTCTCTCTCTCTCTATCTATATATTTTATATATATAAACATCCTATATCAGTTTTTGTGACCTTCATAAAACATAACAGCACTTATATATCACATCATCTTGTTGTCAGAATGCTCCACTTTCATTTCAGTCAAACTGCCAGAAGCTGAACATGGTCCACGGGCTGGTTTTCCACTGTTAAATTTCATTACAGTCTCAGCAGAACCGACTACACGCAGCGACGGCCCAAACTCACATTAACCAAAGCCTCAACAGTCCACATGCCAAGGGGGGGTGTTTTAGTCAGCTGGAACTCCCTGGACACGACCCCCAGAAAGCTGTCCAGTGAGAGCCACTGCTGGATCATGTTCCCCTTGGGGTCCTACTTCACATCAGTAGAAAGTAGGAGGTCAGACTTCCATTTCATTAGTGTTCAGTATTGTGTCCCAGTTCATCCACTTACATCACCTTTACGCTCACCCCCCTCCCCTCTGCCCAGTAACCCCTCACACCCACCTTAATGACAATATTAACATTGCTCTTGCTTGGTTTTCCATCTGGGTAAACTGACACCACCCGAATTTTCACCGCTTGTCCCGGCTTGTAGACGGATTTGTCCGTCTGAATAAACGTAGATGAGATTTTGGGCATAAATTTCATCACAGTTGTGTTGCTGAAAACCACATTTTCCCCAATGAAGCCGCTGACAGCCAAAGTACAGTTACTCTGGGAAGTCAGGTCAGAGCCCAGAATCTGGAGGGGAGAGAAACAGGTAGAAATCAGGACTAGATGGGCAGAGAGAGAAACAGGTCATGACTGCTCAGGTTTGTCCCAGTCTGCTATCAGAGCAGCAGCAGTAATGCTGTGACACCGTGAACAGCCACCGTCCCCGAGGGATAATCTGTATCATTTCATCATTTTACAAAAGCTCTCCCTGCTGAAGCCTTTTCAGGAGAGAGAAGCTGAGAAGACGCCGACATACGACACCCCACATAGAAATGTGACTGAATAGATGTTAAAGTCACTGTTCTTTAGCTTACTTAGGCAGGGCCTGGACCTCAGCCGTGTCAGATATCCAGTCTCTTTAGTCAGTAGCACAATATTGTACCCAAGCAACGTAACTAGAAGAGTCACACTTTTCTACTGTGCTCTGGTCTGGTATTAAATCACAAGCGTGATCGACCTCATGCAGGATTTAAGAAGAACCTGATCAGGGCAGATACTCACTAGTAAGAGGGAGAGGCTCAGTGTCCCAAAGCTAATTATTGTATCGCCACAGTCCGTCTTATATCAGTCAGCGACCTCATTTACAATCCCTACCCACTGAGCTGGAGACCGTATAAGTGATGAAGAGACACAAAATTACAGACAATGTAATTATCTTGTAATTATAATGTAATTATCTTGCAAATATTTACATCTTCTATTTAAGTTCATAGTCATGAGTTTTGAATGTATGTAATACAGCATATAGAAACATTATATAAAAGACCCGCTATACCATGAACCACACTTACTGGAGGGAGAACCTGAAGCCCAGTAGATCCTATAAGCAAAACAATTGTTACATTTTGTTCGCAACAAAGACCAGAACCACATATATGCACTTACAGCACTTATTATGGAATTTACAACATTAATAATGTAGTTATATGGCACAACGCCCATGTTCCCATGTCTGTGCTAAATTAATTAATTTTTAGTGATTTCTTTGTCATAGCAACACGTACGATACACTGCTTTGCCTTCAGACTGACACTCTATGTTCGCTCATATTAATGTAATTCTTTCAAGTTCATTCATTCATCAGGCTTAACTATTCTAATCCTACTGGGCACCAGTTCCTACCCTAACCCCCAAAGAGCCTTATACCTGCTGGAAACGTTTTCTCAGTCTGACGCAAGCTGGTGTTTCCGTTAAAGAGCTCAGCGGTCACTCTGACAGGGGACTCGGTGAAGACCGTGACTGACAGTGAGACGGGCGTCCCGATGCGAATTACTCTGGGGACTGAGATCAGGTAAGAAGGTCTGGAGCTGGAAGAACAATACAGAGTGTGGGAGTGAGAGACAGAACCAGAACCACGAGAGACATTCACATATCGATCAAGCAGATGTGACAAAGTTCCACACCAATCATCCTGCTGCATTCTGTCTTATCTCACAATAAACTTTGAATAAGGAAACAATCATATACCATACTACTCATATATTAAAAGGGTAATCGGTGTGTGAGTGCATGCACAGTAATCGAAAGTTACGTAAAGTTACAAAAAATACCTCTGCAAACGTGAAATGTCAATTCCACACTAAAGGAAATCCATGGCCCAAGAGCAGATATATCGTGGTACCTTGAAATGTTCTGTGCTCCAGTGCAGGAGACGAAGAGGCCACAGATCCCCAACCACAAGAGCTGCTCCATCTCCCAGCTGAGAGGAGAACCGCACGGTCCTGCACTGCGGGCTCATCCAGAGGCTTCTTCCTCATCGTCTCACCTGCTTTGTTCAGACTCCACCTACGGAATCAGCCAGTCCTCCCTGAGTCGGGCGAGATGTCCCTGCAGAGGAGCCAGTGAAGCTGGTCCCTGGTATTTGTTCTTGGTGTCTCTCTCGATACCTTTAAATTCTGCTTGAACCTAAAAAAGAAATCAGAATGGAAAAACATAAAATAAGATGTATCTTAACAAGGAATATTCCAATTAGTAAATATTTTGCAAATGTTTCATACCAGTAAATAGCAGGATCTTTCTTGCATTTTAAACATATTGTTTAATCCATTTGATGACGGGAGGCCAGTCCATCGCAGGGCACACGCACACACAATCATACACTATGGGCAATTTAGAGATGTAAATTAACCTAAATGCATGACATTGATCAACAAGAGGAAGCCAAATTAAAATAATGAAAACGTGGAGGAAAAAACTTCATACATGAGTAGGTTTCAAACTCCATGTCTGGAGGAGTGACACTGCAGTGCTACTCACTGATACATACACAGGGCTGTCAGCTCTCACACCTTTCACGCTCTCAGACTGTCACACTCATGCAAGACGTCTTATGGCAAATCTATATTATTCCATTAGAAACATAAAATTATGTACATCAAAAGCATTGTGGTAGTTTGCAAACCCTACAGACTATTTACAAGGTCTGTTACATATGTATAAATGCATTTGTATGTGTGTGCAGACTTCGAATATCTCACTCCAGCCAGATGACCAAAGTTGGCAACTCTAATATACACATATCCATCCATACTTGGCAAGCCTGATATACATATCCATCCATACTAGGTTTTCCAAAGCAGGACTATGCAAAGTGACAGCATGTACCACTTTAACATTTGCTCAAGCATCCACACAAATAAATGAAAGCATGCATTAAACAATGGTAGTTGTGTATTTGTGCATCTATTAATGTGATCAAATACAGTACGTTGTATTATTAGAGTAATTATCTGGTTTGGCCCCAAGGGAACCACTGTAATCAAAAACAATGTAGTTAAAGTAAGAAAACAATTTAAACACAGTTTTTACATTTTAAGATGCATATAAAGACACAAATCTGGCAGAAATTACTTGGTTCAATGAATAATTAATATGTATAATTTTTGCCATCAGAAGGGGAACAGGAACTTATAAAATTTAGTATGACATACAGCACACAGCAAATTAAAAAATGCATTCAATTCACTTGATTAAATAAATAATACAAAGTTTGGTGGAAGCTAATGGCCTTTTATTTTTTGTTTGAAATAATTTAAACAGAGTTACTGACAAGTTTAGGTGGTGTTGAGTAAACTACATTACTTTTGAATGCTACATTGTAACATGTTTCTTATTTTCTTTGGAAAAAGCATGTTTTGTAATTTAAATGATATCTCATCACACCAGAAACCCGCTGTCACACTCTGCTGTACTACCCAGGCTTCCTCTTTTAGAAACTGAGAAATTCAAGACTATATAAAACTTTTCATGTGGACGATCCAGAAGGGATCATAGGTTTTATTCCAACTGATCTACATTAGCTGTAACCACAAACCCACAGAAAATTGATGCCATTGTTTTCAATCAAATGCAGAAAATGTAAAACTCAGCAGATTGTTACCACATGCAAATAAAAAATCCCATAAAATCGGAGCCCCCATTCACTTTTTAAAAGCATTCACACCCTGGCATTTCAAGGATGATTAGAAGAATGGAATTAATCATTGTAATATAATTATATGCCCTATGTCCAGCAAAACTCGGACATCAAAAATAGAAGCAATAGCAGAACCCAGTGCAGAGTCCTGTTGTCAGAAGTATTTGCAGTATTGATTCTATCATGTATAAAACGGTTTCACTGCACCTTTTTCATGGTATCTATTTCACAGCCTGTACTTCCGTTTTGCTTTAATGACTGAGGCTCGTAAGCTACTAATATGCATGTCTAGACCTGAGAGCAGTCTCACACATGGGGTGTTACAGAACGATGACTAGTTCAGAAGTGTCAGAGCTTTCGCCATTGCGCTTAATTGATGAAAAGTACAGCCAGTGTGGCATCTGCATGGTAACACACAGGACATACTCTATGCAAGCCCGTATGCAAGCTGCGTCACTGCACAATACTGACAAAGGGGCAAACAGCACAAACTTAGCTAAACATTTAAAGGACTGACATACAACGCTATGCAAAGAGTTTAAAGAGACAGGTGTCTTATTTCTGAATTAACAAAATACAGTATCAATCTGTATGAGCCTATTGCAGCTGAAGTAGAGATCTGACGTGCATTTTTTGTGGATTAAAACATGTCTATTGTAGTCGGCCACATTTCAGGGTGACACAGTGGAGCAGTGGTTTGCAGTGTTACCCAACACCTCTAGGACTAGGGTTTGAGTCTCTGCCATGATACTATGTGTGGGAATCTGCATCTTCTCCCCGTGTGGTTGCCTTTGGGCACTCTGCACCCCCCCGGTCAGTAAACATCCTGAGGTTAATTGCCGTTACCAAATTGCCCGTAGGTGTGCGTGTGTGCCCTGTGATGGGTTGGTGCCCCATCCTGGGTTACACTCAGCCTTGTGCCCATAGGCTCCAGACCCCCTGCAACCCTGAATAGGACAAGTGGGTACAGAAAATGGATAAAGTTAAAAATTTCTGCATGTCACGTTTCATGGAGCAGGCGAGTAGAGCCGTAAAGACGGACAAACGGGGTTTATTGAGGTATCCGGGCAGACATCGAACATGACAACATGACACTACAATGACTGATCTGGGGAACACTGACTGAGACTCGGACTAAATACACAGGACAAGTCAAAAGGAACAGGAAACAGGTGATGACAATCAGGGATTAACACGAGGTAACGAGGTGGGCGTGGCACACACGAGGATCGGACGGAGCTGGGCGTGACAGGCAATGATCTGCAATTATTTGGACCTGTGGATTGTGTTTGGCTCCATACAATCTTTTGAGGTTGTGTTGAATAGTCTTGATCATTCAGATACAAACTTGCGTGCAAGTGATAGAAGTATTAGGCTTTGAGACAAGATAAAGAAGAAATGTAAAAGTAATGTATATCTGTTCTATTATGCATTGTAATAACTAATTTTTAATCGTGTTTAATTATTTACTGCTCATGAATATCTCTGAATGCGATTTACAATGACTGCTATTCATATTATTACGCTTTGACTGTCCATTGCAAAGGTTTCTTAGATTTAGTGAAGATTACAAAAAAGTTACGAAGTTTATATTGCAAAAAAAATTCGTAGCAATTCATATCAAAGCTCTACATTTTGGTATCATCACAACACTAATGCAGAGCCTGCAATCTGCTTAAACCATTTAGGGATCTGAGTAGCATAGCTGCTGGATCCCTGTTGTTTTTTTTCTTGTTTTCCATCTGCAGTGTGTCTTCCCTTCTTTACTCTGTTCTGCCACCGGCGTCACTCCCACTGTCACTATGGCTGATGCTGCTGCTTGGATCGACGTCATTGGTCAGCTAAGGTCCTGCTCAGTCAGAGTCAGTGGGTTTCTCTTCTCGCTGTCAGAGCCTACGGAACACTGCTGCTGGTCCTATGTCTCCATCTTCTCCTGTGTGGTCACTGGTTGGCCTCGTCATAGATCTGCCAGCATTGGTTGGAGCCCCAAACAGACAAACCGAAATCGACGTAGCTGATTCAGACAGAGGGAGGCAGCCACGGTTCATTAGAGTTCTGTAGGAAAAGCTTGCAGACATGGAAGCCAGACGGTTGGAGAGCCCAGCAGCTTCATCCAACAGCTGCAAAGTCCCATCCACTAATAGAGCATTCAAAACAGATGAAACTCATTGGTGCAAATAGCCCCCACAATTTGCACTCCTGTAATTCTGCCCTATGCAGTGACAACCTGGCACTCGATATTCTTCAACAGACATTTTTCGTCTATAAATTTGTAGGAAAGTAGGGCAGTTTCTGTGGGAAAAAGCAGAACAGCGTCTCATCCTGGCGTGCTAGTTTTCGGTGAAACCCTCTCGTGTTCCGTATAGAATTTCGAAGTGACTTCCAAAGCATCTTAAATTCCAAAGACATGAAAGGGAAGTGAAACATTAAGAAGGAAACATCTGTGTTTCCAATCACACAGCAAAAAGGCTCTTTGCACTCTGTAACATGACGATTTTGAGTTAAACCCAGCTGCTGTGTGCTGCTTGTTGATGGTTTGATGGTGTGATGTTCAGTGCCTGTTACATGTGAAGGTGATGTGCATCTCAGATTTCTTTGTTTTTGTCTCCCCCTTTTACCAGATCAGTCAAGAACAGGATTGGTGCCCCTGGCTGTTCAGCCCGATCCATTTGAAATACAGGCCAACCCATCATTGGTGCTCAAATGCTCCAGTGGAGGATCTAGCCAATCCCAGCTGGTCTCGTCCTGATGGGAGGGGCCAGCTTCTAAAAGCTGACTGTCTATGTGTGTAGGAGGATAGAGATGGCTGTGTTGTTAGTATCATTTGGTGAATTGGTTGTCTTTGATTCTCTCCTCCTGTATTCTGTACCCCCCCCCCCCCCGCTCACAGATATACTGACATTTTGGTCCCTCTTTGTATAAACACACTGGGTTAGAGGGCGATCGCCACCCCTTGTATTTCAGCTCGGATAGTTAAGCCCAGTGTAGTCAGGGATTTGTTTTTCTATTTTCAGTATAAGTTAGAAACATAACTAGACAGGACAGGGAGGAGGTCTTATGTTTTGTTATTTTCTTTCCTTTTCTCTCCTTTCCTGTTATTATTTTCCCTACGGTTGGGGCCCTGCATCCTGCTGTGGTCCCAGCACCCATATGCCTGCATTAGTCACCCCCCCTGTATGTTATATTCCTCTGTAATAACCCCCCTGTCCTCCCCCATATCCCAGGCTGCCCCCTTGGTTTCTCCCATCCAGCCCATCTATAGACACTCTTACTGTCCCTCCTGATCCCATATTTGTGTCCCCAATAACTATCTAGTCCAAAGCCAGGGACAGTAACATCATGCATTTTCAATACCCGCTTGACCTGTTGTGTCTGTAGCTTTTGGATCAGGCTCCGGACCCCCTGACAGTGTCGTGATAATCTATTCTGGCTCAGGTACTCTGTTTTCCACCTTTGTTTCCATGGTCTTCCAGTTATCAGGTTCCCCAGATATGTGAAAGTTACTTTAGTATAAACATTGTACATTTTTTCCTGGGGCCCAACTTCAAACTGAATACCATAATGAAACTATTTGCCAAATGAAATGTAACTTTCCTTTACTATAGTAACACTAACATTAACTGATAACATTAACATCAACTACATATGCTACCTTTATCCAGCGTTTTAAACACTGAGGATATAATCTTGGATAACCGCAGAGGTGACCATCACAGTGCCTGGCCGTGAGGGTATAATCTTGGAGAACCGCAGAGGTGACCGTCAGACAGCGCCTGGCCGTGAGGGTATAATCTTGGAGAACCGCAGAGGTGACCATCGCAGTGCCTGGCCGTGAGGGTATAATCTTGGAGAACTGAAAGCTGACTTTCCTGGGGGAAGTTGCCTGCGTTAGTGCAAGGGATAGAGACATATTGGCTAAATCTTATCTTCATGCATCATTTGAAGTCTGGAACCAAACCTTTCGCTGGTGTCTCTCCTATTCTGGAGTTCCCCACGGTGAAAGACCTTTGGTGGATACTCACAAGTCCCAAACTGGATACTGGATACTCACAAGTCCCAAACTGGATACTGGATACTCACAAGTCCCAAACTGGATACTGGATACTCACAAGTCCCAAACTGAGGGATGAACAGTTGACTTTTTTTTCCAGTGGACAAAAGGTTTTCCACCAAGCAAATGCAAGTTAGACAGACTGCTGACTGCTGTTAGTCTGTATGCGCTGAACAGTGGTTATGGTACCCAGCCTTCTTAAAGAAAGCGGGGGGGGGGGGGGATCTCCCACAGACTCTGCGGTCCTGCAGGATGATTTCGATGCTTACATGACAACCTAAAGAGACGCCTGGAGGGGTGTGACTGGGAAGAATGGGATCCCAGATCTACTCCTAAGTGATAAACTGTTACTGGACTTTTGCACAACCCATTGTTTTTCATTCACAACCCCCCTTTTTGAACACACGGATGCTCATAATCACACGTGACACCAGAAGACCAGAGGGCGGCCTCTATGGACACACTGATGGTACCTTCGTGTTTCCAACCGGCCCTGAGTGTGACTTTGAAGGAGGAGTCTTGCAGGTCCAGGAACCACCAAGTGATGTGAAGGATGGCATCCTCAACCATTCACTGCTGAAGTGTATGTTTCCCAGATGGAGTGAAGGGCCAACTCAAGGACCAAGACCAGGGCTTCTCCATGGCTCAGTTCATGGCTTGGGCCTCGTGTTCCACGGCATTTGGTGGCTTTCAGCTACCTGGAGAGATAGATGGTGTGTTCTTCTCCAAAGTCCTGAGTCACTGATCCACTCCTGATGCTTACCTACTTTCCGCCAAGTACTGTAAAATGGCAGTGGGGGCAGTACACCTTGCTTTGTGAGTAGATGGTCTGGTTTGAGGCAGTGGTCAGCAAGGTTCCGCTAATCTGCTAATTAGTAAAGCTAATTTTTTCATTAGAAAATTAGCGTTTTTGCTAACTTTGAAAACCGTTAGTGGTATAGCTAACTTCTGCTAAATTTAGTTCCACTAACTGTAACTCCACTAACATTTTGTCAGCGGTAAAGTAAATAAAGTTTAACAGTCAAAAACGTTTGTAAACCCTGAAAGCATAAATATCTGTTCCTGTCTGTTGTGAGCATGTCTGCAGCAGTCTATCTGGCACGCTATTGGCTGACTATGTGCAAAGCCAAGACATAGCTGGTCGATAACCTGTCAGATTTAAGGTAGTCTGGGATAAATGTAGTGAATGAAGTAAATGAAGAGAAAGTCCATTTAAATTTGGGTACCCTGAATTAAGCAGAGAACAGGGGCCACAAAGCTGGATTTCTTGCTTAGTCAGATAAGTTGTTGCATTTAACTTTCTGGAGCCTGAGGCCTCTCAGTCGCTTTTGAGGTAGTGTGATGTGCCTTGACAATTTCACTTTGAGTATTTCACCTTTCTAAAAAAGATTTATCCCAACGTGCTACAAATGCTTTTATTCAGCACAAACTCAGCACCAAAAATGTTAGACCATTTACAATTTCATTCTTCTGTTTTTTGGTTGACTCAATTTTAAACATATCTTTTTCAAAGACCAATTCTCAGGAGTACAGTACTGAGAAATTGTAGTTAGAGAAAAAAACAGCAGTGACCTCTGCTGGCCAAACAGGAGCATGACAAACAGATCCTGATAGTATTCGTTTACACCACATACTGATTACAGACATGCTTATACCCATCTACCCCAAGGGAACGTTACAGCTGGAATATATTGGTGGAATAAAGAGAAAATGATGAGGCTTGATAATTGAATTCTAAAAAATATACAATTAAACTGCATGAACGAATGTGTAACAAATACAAAACACTAAACATAAGACTGTTATGAGTCAGAGAGAAACTCAAATAAAAAGCTCAAGCTCAAATAAACTTTGAACACTGAGTCAAAATATTTCAGTAAATATCTGCAATAATAAGATTAAGTTTATTGATCCCAGGGGGAAATTCTGCAATATATATATAGCAATATGTAATATGAAGGAGAGCTGCAGGACTCACTGCCCTCATTATATACACACATGATATAACTGTAGGTCACTGGCAGGCTGTAGGGCTGCCCTGTTCCTCTATGGAGCTGCTGAGAGAGCAGGGCTCACTGCTCTGCTTATATATACACATGATATAACTGTAGGTCACTGGCAGGCTGTAGGGCCACCCTGTTCCTCTCTGGAGCTGCTGAGAGAGCAGGGATCACTGCTCTCATTATATACATACATGATATAACTGCAGGTCACTGGCAGGCTGTAGGGCCGCCCTGTTCCTCTATGGAGCTGCTGAGAGAGCAGGGCTCACTGCTCTCATTATATACACACATGATATAACTGCAGGTCACTGGCAGGCTGTAGGGCTGCCCTGTTCCTCTCTGGAGCTGCT
>JAOYFF010000040.1:1541694-1569495 GCA_025773925.1 Cryptomyrus ogoouensis | reverse complement strand
CACACCTGGGTTTGAACAGCTGACCTACAGGTTATCCCAAAAACCTGCACACACACCGGCCCTTTGCGGATAAGATTAGCCACCCCTGGTTTAAAAGGTCACTGGGAAACTCAAGGACCCACAGCACTCCACCCAACAGAACGTGCTGAAAAGGGATCTGTTAAACCAGACAGGTCACATGTCACACCAAAGGCAGATCAGTATTTCACTGAAGTAGATGCACAGTCTAAATGTAGTGAGATCAAGGCTGGATTTTGCAAACCCTCAGTGTCAGAATCATAAAGCCTCAACCCTGACCCTCTCCAGAAAAAGTGGAGTGAGTAATATATGAAGAATTAAGCAGAAGCTGCATATTATCACAAAAGCAAGCCAATGGGAAGGAGCCATCGTATAAACATACCATAAGGTGCAGTACCCTCCGCTGTGGCCAGAGGGCAGTGTGGCCCTAATTTTCACACCCATGTTTTTCTTTTAACAGAACAAAACTCATTTTAACTCTCTGCCCTAAAACACACAAAGATAATATTTAGTTAACGACATGACACAATGTTAACACGCTTGTTTTAATTTCGTACAATCATTTTATATGTCCATTCATTCTTTTACACTCAGTTTGCATGTCTACCACCAGATCGGCGATTGTTTTTCACGATTTTTACTAATTTAATAGAACGAGTCAAGAATCCTCAGTCTGACTTGCTTCAGGCACTAAAAACACGAAGCTTTACCCCTAAGGATGACCCTAACCCTAACCCTACCACCATCATTTTGACCTTGACTCATTTGCCCCCCAACCCCCAAATGGGGTTTGGCTCATTTGAAAAATTATTTGCAAAGTGCTCTCCATTGAAGAACATCTCATTCACCCAGGTAAACAAAGCAGCGTTCATTTCTGTACAAAACGCACCAGCACAGGCACTGGGCATCGTCCCCCAGCAGCGGGACGGCGAGTCCCAGCACTGGGCATCGTCCCCCAGCAGCGGGACGGCGAGCCCCAGCACTGGGCATCGTCCCCCAGCAGCGGGATGGCGAGTCCCAGCACTGGGCATCGTCCCCCAGCAGCGGGATGGCGAGTCCCAGCACTGGGAATCCTCTCCCAGCAGCGGGACGGCGAGCCACAGCACTGGGCATCGTCTCCCAGCAGCAGGACGGCGAGTCCCAGCACTGCGCGTGACGTCAGAGCATTAATAAATTAAACCGTCAATCATTCCCAGGCTAAACGTTTGCCAGAGAACATCCATCAGATGAATGAAAAATATTTCAGCATTATTGGTGTCCACTGTGTCCGCGTCCCAGGTTCCCCTGCTGGGGAGTTGGCCGTCAAGACATCACGCGTAGAACACCAGCTCTGGGATCTGCCCCCCCTGCACCCCAGTGCCGTTGGTACTGTCAGAGGAACACTGGAACTGGAAGGTTACCTTCCCGCACTGCACCTCCGTCATGCCCTCCTGCCCGAAGTAGCTGAGCTCATTCCCATCCAAGATGGCGCTGACTGTGTAGAAAGTGTCCTGCTCCACCTGCACCGGGTGCTCGAACCACACCGGGAAGGTGCTGCTCGACCCGTCCGACAGGAACTTAGTCAGGTTCTGGGCCAGAGTCACTCCCTGGCGCTTCAGCTCGATGCGGACGCTGTACTCGGCCTTGCCGCCGCTGGAGCCGTACAGGCCCAGGCCCGCGATGAAGATGCGCTTGTCCACAGCGAACTGGATGCTGTCACAGCGCCCCCTATAGCGCCACTGGTTGCTGCGGTAGGCCGAGGACTGGAAACGGTGGCAGCGCTGAGGCACCAAGCCCGTCCGGCGCACCAGCGGGAAGTCCAGCTTGGGCTTAATGCTGGCCGTGTACCACAGGAAGATGTTGTGGGTCTCCTCCAGCGTGAGAACGTCCGACTGCGCCGCCCCATCAGCAAACTCCTCCAGTGTCATGGTGGGGATGCGGATCAGGTAGAGCGCCCGGCCCAGCACGCTCCGCTTGTGGCGCGCGGTGACAGGCAGCCCCTGCCGCTTGCACTCCGCCGCGGCCCAGTTCAGCACGGCCTCGAAGACCACGGCCTCCTTGGTGTTGAGGGTCTCCCGCGTGAGGATGATCTCCAGGGTGGGCCGGTCGATCTCGCAGAAGCCCTCGGAGAGCAGGGCCAGTTCGGCCTGGGCGTCGATCACCTCCCAGCAGCGCTGCGTCAGCTCGGGCTCCTCGAAGAGCCGGCTCTGCGACAGCAGCACACACGCGTTCTTGGCCTCCAGGCTGGTCTCCAGGAAGTTCACACACGCCTTGGCCAGCGCCGGCACTATGTACTTCTTGGCGGCGTACAGGGTGGCCAGCACTGTGTCGGCCTCCAGGTCGATCTCGTCGCTATACAGGTACCTGCGGGACAGACGGCGCACCGGGGAGGCGGGTAGTAGGTGTGTTGTGGGGGTAAATGGACCAAAGACCATGACAAGATCTACTCCTGCACTTTGTATCATGAAAATATTGAATTGAGACTTTATTTGCCATTTGCACAGCTACATTGGAATTATTGCATGGTCAAGATGGTCTTTGGTCAAGATTAAAAAACACTAACAACAAAATACAAGACTATGACATACAAAAGATGCCTTAAGGAATATTATACAACTAATTAAATGGATAGATAAAAGCCAGGGCCACAGGCGTAAGGTACCTCGAGTGCCAGAGGTACCTGGGGGTGTGATTTAAGATTCTGAGTCCAGTTTGACTATAAGATTTGGGTAGGAGTGGGGGGGTAAAGAAATGGAATTACTGCACTGAAATCCTACGGCGGCTTACTTGAGCAGGATGAGGAACGCGGCGGGTTCCACGTCGGGGATGTGAATTTCGGATTCGCCCTCGGCCAGGTCGCCGTAGAACATGGCGCCAAAGACAGAGCTGCCCACTGCCAGCACGTACTGAGACGGGGAGAGGGAGGAGGTCAGACGGAGGCACGGAGGCCGAGGCGGGAGGTGGGGGAGCAGAGGTGGGGGGGCTCACCTTATGGGCAGGCACCTTCTGCGCCTCACCAGGGGCTCCCACGATGAAATGAACGTCAGCCATGAGTTCGTTGTTGAACATCAAGGCATTCCTACAGAGGCAGGAAGTTTAGACTCAAACACCACGCTGTCCACGCCAGTCCGGCTCAAGCAGCCCGTCCGTCCGTGGGCAGAGCGGAGAAAGCCGCATTTACCTCTCCCGCAGCGTCGGGTGCGAGGACTGCCAGCTGCACGGCTCTACGTTGTTGTTGCTGATGTTCTGCTGGGTGGTGGTGGTCGCTGCGGCCGTCACCGTCTCTGTCACCTGTACGATGCTCTTCTTGTTCCCAGCTGCCACTATGGCAGCGCCGCTGTGAGGAAGGTTGGTGTTTGTGCTTGCAGGGTACAATTCTGCAGCCATCTTCTTCTTCAGGGACAAAGTCACGATCTCATAGCATGCTGGCAGCTTGCCGGGCCGTTTCGCACCTTTTTTAATCTTTTTCAACGTTTCTGGAAGCAAAAGTAAGAAAGTCAAACACTTCATGATCCGGCCATAGAGGCAATCTGCAACCGTTGTCATTAGCTGACAATATGACCAATCACTCGAATTACTAAAAGAAATAAAAAACAGCGTAACAGACTAGACTATTAAAATCCCAGATCCTTCTACTGTCTCAAAGCGTATATCTTCCTTATTGTTAGTTGACTTTTGCAATCAAACGTACGTCCAGCATCATACAGTACAAGAAGTTCAAACAGTAAGATCCAGGTACCCGGTCGGCGAAATTATCCCGCATTTGCTGGATACTTTCTTCCTCTTTGTCATCTCATCCTTTTGCTACAGAAAGATGCGCCCGAAAACTGCGATAACATCAGGGTGGCCAACAGAGAGACGCAGCCCCTGTTCTCCTTTTTTTTTTTGATGCACAAAAAAACTCCTTACAAATTTCTCAGCTGTCACATTACGGAAGGGGGGCTCCGCTGCCGCCGTCCCACCGACGCGATGTGCCTCCTCTCGCGCAGCGGCTGTAGGATTTTCCTCCTCCCCGGTATTACTGTCTGCGTCCGCCAACCAATCAGAGCGAAGGGAGCCGCGTACGTCACTGCGCCGAAGCTCCTCCCCTCGGAGGGGGGCTGCCCTGCTCCTCAACTCTCTTCCCTCGCGGAGGAATCGACCGGAGTTGCACTTCTCTCCCTGTTTACTGTTACTTCAAGCCCGTATTTTTTGTCTCTTAACTGGGAAAATAAATGCAGTGTCCCCGGTCGCAAAAAGCGCAGCAGCGAAATATAACGATCTAAGCGCGCCGTTTATCAAACAGCGCTGCACAGCCCGTGTAAAAACAGCCACTATGCAGCCGCGTCCCTTTGCCTGTTGACGGATTTTCCCGATCACCTCTAACCTCCTGAGTTTATTAAAATGTCCGCTAGGAAAGTCAGACAGGTTTTGAACAACGCATCGCAGCTCCTCGCTGCAAGAGCTTAAAATGAAACGGTGAGGAGGAGCAGGTTTGAAACGCAAGTCCGGGATGAAGCGCTTATCTGCGTCCTGTAAACAATGTCCGAGGAACTGAGCGCCTGTTAATTACTGCGCGGTTACAATAAAACGAAACGGCCTGTACTGTCATAACAAAACATTAATGTTTGCATTGTTACCAGAATTAGGGATTTTGCTGTACATCTTAATAGGATCCGAGCATAGAGATGAGACTGTACCGGAGCTGCGTTTCTCGGACGGGCTGCGCGATCGAGGGAATGTTACCCGAACCGCGCAAATCCACGCGATTACCGACCAACCGAGTCCCAGCGACACGGAACCGCTGAATCGCTACCTTACGGAGTAGATGGACGGTCCTCCGCACGGCAAACAAAACCTTCAACTTTGCTTCGTTGGAGCCCGATCAGTGGCAGAAGCCATGTTAGATCCAGGAAAGGGGATGAGGGAGACAGGGGGCCGGGCTATCCGTGTCCTCTGAGCAGCCCAGTCTCAGGCTTTCCCAACAGAGGGCTCCGTGTGCTGTGGCTTAGCGACGATATGGGCTAAGCAGCTTTGGTCCAGGCCGGCCCGAGCTAGACTATATCTTACTCTATTCTGTCTTTATTTAGTTTACGCTTTTACTCAGAATTTTATCCAGTTTATGGTATGAAACTGGCCATGGAGCATTTGCGGGTTGACGGGCTCGTCAGGGGCCCCTGGTGACAACCTGCAGAGCCTGATTCCGATGGTTCATTTGTGAATCGTTTGTAACGTTAAAATACAGATTTTTACCCGGTCATTTAAATATTTATATTTATTATAGTGAGCAGGACATGAAATAATATCAGGCAGAGCCGCCCATAAGGAGGGAGGAAGACCCTTCCCTCCGGCAGGTTGGACCGGCACTTAATATCAGTACTGGGTTTGGTATCTGTGATACCAGCCTTATTATTGGATCGAATCTCACACCATTTGGCCATGACATAAGCTGATACAAAAAAAGCAACTACTTGTCATAGTACTCTGCCGTCCCGAGTAATAGTAATGTATAAAATGTAATATAGAATGACCATATACTTAAAATATAAGTTCAGCCATAGATGAATATAAAATTATACTGTGATGATCAGTAATAAAAAGGATACTGTAAAGGGAAATTAATATTGCCTCTGACTCAGAGTTAAATCTTTGTATGCAAGACATTTTAAAGTTAAACCTACTGACAATAATTGTGTTTTACTGACAGTGCTCGGGAAAGGTGGTCTTCAGACGTGGTCTCAAACTACTCCTGTGGCTTTTTGCTTTTGCTCAGTCCTGCAGATTGAGTTCTAGTATTTATTTTATACCTCTGACTGGAAGTGTAGCTCTCAGCATATTTCCAAATGCAATGGTGCTGCAGATTTTTCAAAAACACAGTCAAAATGCCAAGTAAACCTTTATTAATATAATAATAATTATAATTTAAATATATATAGTAGCTGCTTTTGTTTGTATTTCAGGGATGAGGTTCTATTTCCAATCTCATATTGTTTATAATATCGTGCTGAATATCGCATGATTATTTATGCAACAGACTGCTTACGCAACATAAAAATAAATGCAGCTCTGTAACTGTATTTTTTTTGCACGTTTATATAGTATCTGTGTGAGAACTGGGACATTATGCTGCATTGATTGTGACGTCCATATCAGCTTTTGCGAGAACCTTGACAGCACTGTCAGACTCCTGTCTCTGCAGAGGTACGGATGGATATCTCAATGGTGTGTGTTATGCTTAAGGTTCTGCTTGTGTCATCAGAGTGATGAATATCATTCTGCTTTAAAAGCACGATAACATGATGACATTAAACTTCCTCTATAAAATGATACTACATAAATTTGTTCCATTTCTAGTCACAAGAACATAAGGACTTCATTACATATATTTTATGTTGAGAATAATTATTTTATATTTTGTGTTACTCTCCAGTGCGACCAAATGAATTTGGACATTAGATTCTTTTTTGTTGTAATAGAGTCTGTTACATGATTGTGACCCACCTCTCTGGATGAAGAGTGACCAGGTGACAGTTTGTTGCCATGGAGACCTAGGCTTCACTTGGCCTTACAGTCCGTCCCCTTGGCTCCTTCTCCCCAAGAGTTCCTGATTGGTTCTTACTTTCCACCGGCTTTTAGTCACATGTCTTTGTTTTAAAGCTTGTCCTTCAACATTGAGGGGTGTAAATTACACAGTTCCACATGCCGAATTATAGTATAACAAAAAGAGAGTAACCTTGTAAGGACAAACATGTGACAAACACGTGACATAATCTATCTACCCCTAATCCAGTAGGGGGTTGCAGCAAGGCTGCAGTCTACTGCAGGAAACACAGGGCACGCTGCAGGGCATCTGACGCCCGTCCATCACAGGGCACGCTGCAGGGCATCTGACGCCCGTCCGGCACAGGGCACGCTGCAGGGCATCTGACGCCCGTCCGGCACAGGGCACGCGGTCACATGCTGAGGGTAATTTAGCAAAGCTATTTCACCTAAGCGTACATTTTTGGATGCCGGATGAAAGGTGGGGTAGCCAGCGAAAGCCCATGTATGTGCGAGGGTGACGTGCAAACTCCACACACAGAGGGAAACCCAGCACCCTGGAGGCGCAGCGCCCGTACATCATAAACGTCTAACTAATGCATGTGATGTTAACACGTCTGCACTTGCAGCAGTCTCAGTGAAAACACTGCGTGCTGCACTGGGATAAGGATCCTGCGGCGATAAATGCAGCCGCATGCAGATGGTATACAGGAAGGAGAGACTTCGTACAGACCCACACGTTTGATGGTTATTTTTTTTCTCGATAACGTCAGTGTTTGGACCGCTGTTCAGAGCATCGACACGATGTCCTTTTTCCTGGTTGGAAAGACTTCCTTTTTATGTCTCTGGTTCCAGCCCCTGGTGTCACCTTACTGCCTTGTCTACTAAATGCGGCAAGTGAATAATTAATAATTCATCGTTGCTCATTTATAGGCTTGCGGGTGAGACACTTCAGACAGGGCTTCCTAATTTTCGCTGGGAATCTTTGGTGTGAAACTGCAAGGTAAATGCCAGCTCTCAGCCTGCTCGGCCTAGTGGAGCCTGACTCTGGTAATATGATCCACTCCAAACAGTGATACCCATGCCTCAAAGCCTCTTGGGAAATAATGAAAACTTACAGTGCATGACCATTGCTGCTCACAGCTGCTTTTTGTGAATCTAGAATATTTTGTGATGGTACAGTGGCAAGAAGAATTCTTGAATCATTTTTGGTTAAACAGTACCTCAGAATTTTTTTCTCAGTAGAATGGTTCAGCTGGACATGCTGGGCAGTGAACTTTCCACAGAAGCCTCGGAGGCAGAAGGTCCTTTGCAGTTCCCACTTATCTTATGTCAGTTTTAATGATCAGATTGCTTACTGTTGCTGATTGGAGAACAACATATTATACTTAACAGTATAGCAGTGAAACCTTCAGATAGAGCCCCTTACCATTTTCTGAGTAGTTTGCTTGGACACCTAACAGGGCTATTAAAACTGCATTGGGCCAGCTGGGCTGTGAGGAGTGAGAGGCAGAAGTGCATTCTGGGAAGGGCTCCGACCTTCAGCCCCGGCAGTGGGGTTCATCACTGCAGTCCCCTTAGCTCGTCATTGTGGAGAGTCTCTGTTATCATTCATTTAAATTCAATTTTATATAGCGCCTTTCACGACAGAGTCGTCCCAAAGCGATTTACATGGGTGTGTGTGATACAGTAAACATCATTAGAGAGAGTAATCGGTCAAAAGTTTCCTTTATTTTACATTTCTGCTTCTTCTACCCCCTGTCTGTCTGCTCACACACTGCCCTGCCCCCCCCAGCACGGATTGGTTGTCACATGTCAGCAGTGCGTACATACCCCCCCCGTGTGTGTGGGCCCATTCAGCATGGACGTCGTTATCACTGGAAGCCGGGGCACCTGCGTATCAAGGCTTCTGTCTGTTCCTTGACAGCACAATTACCATGAATGATTATTTATTTCGGCACCTATTTTTCAAATAACCTTTTCTTAAAAGAAGGATATGCGCGTACTGTATGCAAAATACTTCTACTTTTAATTAAAGGTTGAACTAAGGGGCAGCTTTAATGAGGCACTTAATCGCTGATGACAGACCCAGTTTTATGCCGGCCCACACTGTGAAATGTCAGGTGGAGGACATCGCATTGACGGACAGCTCTTGTTTCTGGATGAGTTGTCTTCGTTTGATGGATTCATGGTGCTCTTCCACCAGATAATCAGTCATAATTCCCCCCCACCCCCTCTTTCAGCTCTGTGGGCAGAATCATGAAGCAATAAATGACCCCCCCCCCCTCAATTTTTCAGGCGCTGATTTGAAGTCACTGTTGTCTTAAGCTTACGGTGGATGTTTTGTATAATGAATTCATGGTTATTCTTGCAGTTGGGTCTCCAATTCCAACTCTACCCAGAGTCATAAAGATCCGTCTGCATCTGCCAACTTCACCCTTAGATTCCAAAATCTTCTGGTACTTTGCAGTTAACCTCTCAGACAATTACTGTGCCAAGGGGTTTCGTGATGAGTTAAAAGTCACTGTTGTAACAGAAGATTATCTGTTATATCAGGTGCAGACTAAAGAAGTCTGCCTTTAATACGTGGATGGATGCATATTAGACCATCCTTGTACTCATTTCCTGTTGTGATATTACATGTGACTTTGAAAATGTTAGCATATATTTTACCCACAGACCTGCATCTCTCCCAGCTGAGATGTGCCAGTTTTGCTGCAATTCTGTCATTGACACCTCCTTCCCCAAACTGACCGCGAGGCTCGACCTTTCGGGGTGCAGTCCCAGCTCCGCAGGTGCTGCAGAGCTCCAGCGGGTGGGAGGGGGCGGAGCTGCCCGCCTTTTCAGCAGTGCGCAGGTGTTGGAACGCCAGTGAGATATGATGGGCTTTTCCCCTTGGCAGAGAGCGCAGTGAGAGGGCTTCAGCTCAGCTCAGGAGTTCTGAAGCTGGATTAGAGCAGGCAGGGAGCCTCACTCTGGCGTAGAATTAAATGTGGACATTAAACAGGCTTTAATGAAAAGAAGCCCTGCGTATTTACCACTGCATCACAGTGAGGTTTACCACTGCATCACAGTGAGGTTCATACACCTCTTTGGTCAGGTTACAGATGCCATACATCCATCCATTCCTGCATTCTGCTAGTCCTGTTGAGAATTCTGGTAAATTTGCTGCATTTCTTTCTTTTTCTTTCTTTCTTTCTTTCTTTCTTTCTTTCTTTCTTTCTTTCTTCGCTCATGCTCACCAAACTATTTGAAGGCACTCTGTCCCTGGAGCGTCCTGAGCGCTTGGTAAACACTCTGAGCCACATAAGCCTGCCGCGTGGGACCTGTCCTGGTGCGCTGTGACGCCGCGGAGCAGGATCCCTCGACACGTGACCTTCCCTCTCAGCCTTAAACCGCTTTGGCTGACTTAGAGGACTCACCCATCGCTTAGTGCGAGTGCCTGAACTGTTTAGGAGCCACTTCAGCTATTTCAAAGGGGGGGCATCGATTTTGTGAGCATTCTGCTAACATACCTGCACTGTTTGCTGCACTTTTAGCTCTTCTTGTCCCGGGATGATTTACTTGCTAACACTGACCCTGAACTTGACCCTCAACTCCAGCTGGTGACCTGCAAAGCTTGTGGCCGCCTGTGGGTGGACGTGGGAAACGTGAGGGATCTCAGCAGGTGGGGAGAAGCCAAGCTAAAGCCACCGAGTGCTGGTGGTTGAGAGAAATAAAAGCATCGCAGTCAGGAAACCTTCAGTGGTGCGACTGAGCCAGGAGGTTCCCTTTGATGGGCCTTGGTGGGATGTTCATTACACTCAGATCATTACACACTGGCCCCCAGTCAGAGCACTTTATAAGGACTCGTTTGAAATGCTCATTTGCCAATTCTGACGCTGCCAGATCCACTCTGTTCACCGTAAAAGCATTAAGAGAACCAGCCTTTCGTGCTGAAAACAGTTCAGGTGTTACAGGGATGGCAGTCAGTCATACGAGACACTGCTTCCCGCATCTTGAGTAACAGACTGTAATACTGTTTATCAGTTGTGATTCTTTTCCCCACAGGTTGTACGCAAACAAACAGGGCTAGAAGACAGTCCTGTGGTTCTGTTTTCAGTATAATAGGTCCTGCAGGCAGATTGCTCCCACGTGAAATTGACCTGGATAAATTACCAGCTCTTGACGTGACGACCTCCTTCTGTCCATCACCTAGTTAAAGGACCTCAAGCAGAGACGCAGGCCTGATTACAGAGTGAGCTCCCAGCTTTAAAGTGCGCGAATCAGCCGGCGCCTCCTAATATTTCGTGAGGTTTTTAATAAACACAGTGTGAGGAATTCCCCCTGCCGATAAATCTCACCCTGATGCATGGCGCTGTGTCTTTATTAACTTATCAACTGCATTGTTAGGTAATTTACCGGCAGAACTCCTGTGGGGGAGGGGGGGCAGTCGGTTAATCTACTGCATGGGATGATAGATACTTGTAAGGACTGCCGGCACTGGTACCCAGCTCAAAGATTTAGGTATGGCCGTCCAAAGTAAATCTCGGAAGCGGAGGAGTCAGTCTTTAATGACATATTTAATTAAGTTCACTTTCATTCTGACGCGGAGCCATTTATACAGCTGTTGTCATAAAATACAGTATAATTAATGTAAGTAAAAATTAACAGCAAAGAACAGAACTTGGGCAGTATCTACATTAGTAATGTACGTGCACCAGAAGGAGCAAAGGGAGGCAGATGGCAAAAGGCAGAACTTTTAATAATTTATTTATATTTGCTGTTAATTAATGGGTCAGTTTTTTTACGGCATTGGAGGAAGTTTGGCATTGTGTGTTTGGTATTCAGAGAAGCAAGGTAAGAGAGGAGCGTCTGCATTAAGCCATGTGAGCCCATGATGATGTAACCCCACAGCTGTTGCTATGTCATCAGAGCTGGCGTGGGGCCACACGCATAGTTTGAGTTCTCTCTTAAAGGGACAGGAACTCCAAAGCAAATATGTCCACGTGCCAACCAGGTTCATTTTGGAAATTATTTATCAGTTAGTGAATCAGAATCAAAGGAACAGGACAACCATCGTCTAATGATGCAGCCTCACTTCTGGTGAATATCTGTGCTTTCTCATCTTGTGCTTTGTGATCCATCTGAATGATTGTTCATTTTAAATTTGCATCAGGAAGGCAGTGTAGAGTAGGTTTTCTGACAGATGGTGGTGTGGACAGCCGCCACTGGTGGGAGGCTGAGGACCAGGCATCTTCTGGCAGTCCGCTGGCAGGGCGAGTGCTGGTGCCTCAGCCTGCTCTCAGAGGGCCCTTCTCTGCCTGGATCGGCACCTGCAGCCAGCGCTGCCCTCATCTCCTTGGCTGCACCCATGGTGGATCCCAGAGCACTTGCTGAAAGTCCATGTGAGCTCTGAGCCTTGAGGTTTCCCTCAGCTCCGCCTGGATGTGGGCCAGCTGCATTTGGTTATCGCCTCTGATTTCTCGCTTCCTGTATGCTGAGAGCAGTGGGAGGCTTGGGCAGGCTGGCTGGGCTGCAGCCGGGCTCAGCGCAGGAGCCGTCCAAGTCTCCACTGGCAGGCTGGGGAGCACACTGGACGTACTGGGGTTGTGCCTGTCAACCATTAACTCAGCAGTGCATAATAAAGTCATAACTCTTGGGAAGAGCAGAGCTTTGTTTTATCTGCTGCATAATATATCAATAGGTGATTTCTTCATGAAGTTCTAATAACGAAAATATGAATGAGGTAATAGTGACGTGTCAGGCGAGATCGCAATTGTGCACCACATGAAGACCCTGGGTCTTTAGAGGCTCTAGACAGAGGCGAGAAGCAGAAGAGGTGACATGATCGAGAGCCTCAACGCAAACCTCTGTCGCACCTGTAGGAGTCAATATATCCTTGTGAAAAACAGCACGCGGGTCTGTCTCTGTGTGTCTTTTTTTATCTCTATTATATTAGAGTTTTCCCTCGTGAGTGAGAAGTTCTTTGGGGAATAGTTTCATTTTTCAGTGCAGCTTCAACACAATACATGACAGCATTTTATTATCTTTCTGAGCTGCGCTGCCCTCATCAGAAATTAATATTAAGTACAGTTTACAGAAGTATCTAATACAGTACAAGGTAAAATAACACGCTTTACATTCTCCCAGACTCATACACACGCCGCAGTGTCGCTGAATTGGATATACGGTTAGAGCATCGCAGGCTAGTTCTTCATGCTCCTTCCCTTTCTACCACAGAAGGTGAGGACTAAGGGGTGTTCCCTGTAGCTTGTACTCATTGTTTAATAGTTTAATCTGCATGAAGAATGGCCAGATATGGAAAAGCAGTCAGCTGTTAAAGCTGCCCCTCAAGATTTTTTTCAGGGAAGAAAAAATATTCGAATCACAAACAATCAGCTTCCATCCGAGCGCCACACCTTCCACGTGAAACGTGTAGAAAAACACATGAAATCACACAAAACATGCTGCTGGCTCTTTAAATACAGAACCTGCAGTCTTCAGGATCTTTCTGTGCCAGTCAACAGGCCTCTCTGTTAATGAATCGCAGGCTGTGACAGATTCAAATTAAGGAAGCATTGTCAACACTAATATCGCATCGTTCAGTCACTAGATGCCCAGCTCTGCCAAAACCAAACAAACAATCTCAGTTCCTTAACGACATAAGGGAGGGAGAATAGGGTTTCCGTCTCTGCGGATTTGCCAGCGTCGGGTCCCCCCCCGCCCCCCCCCCCCCCGCCACACCAGCGCGCCCCGTCCCCCACAACAACAGGGGGGGGGAAAAACGGGTTCTCCCCCTCCGCGTTTTCGCCCCCCGGGGCCCCCCCCCCCCCCCCCCCCGGAAAGCTATTTACCGAGTGCTTTCGCCCCCACCTGGGCTCACGCCTCTGATCCGCCGAGCTGTCGCCTCGCTTCGGCCCAGACGCGGTTCAGGCCACACAGACGGATGGTTTCATTAAAATATGGGGCCTTGCGTTTTTTTCCTCTGCGTTTCAGCATGTGTGCTGCTTCCAAAGTAGAGTAGGCTGCAGGCTGGGGATGCCAGCCACTGTAATTCTGTACCTGAATTGCATCATGGAAAAATACATTACTTAGTGGCAAAAGCTATTACCGAACCCCCATTCAGGCTGCGGGCTTTTGTCTCATAGCTGTTTGTCAGGTGCTTTTATCCATTTACAAGGCTGGACTGCCACCAAATTCATGGGCAGTTCTTGCTTACAGCAACGTGTCGCCTGATTGGTGAATCAGAGTCAACCTCAGTCCCTTGATGGCTGTGCCCCCCGGGGACAGCATGTGGCTCAGCAGGCTGAGCCTCTGTCTCTGCTCGGAAGGTTGCTGGTTCCAGCCCGACTTTGGAGGAATAGTCAAGTCAAAAGGCTCTTATTCCCCATCTTCATGGGCACTGCTGCAGGTGGCTGCCTTTCACCGCCAAGCTCGCTCTTACCTACAATGGTGAGAAGAGAATTTCCCTGCAAGGGATCAATAAAGTGTCACTCTTATCATTACTTGAAGCTGCTGCTTGCATAAAGAATCCTGACTCTGTGATCAGCATACAGACCCATAGCTCTTGTCCATCAATGCCACCTGTGAATGTCACATGAAGAGACAGAAAGATTCAATATTTTATGTACAGTACTGTGCAATAGTCACTCTAAGAAAATGTTTACAGCTATTTATCTGGGCAGTACATATATTTGCTCAGAAACTAAGAATTTCTTCTCTTCTCCAAAAAGTTATTGATTACTTGTTGGGT
Organism: Cryptomyrus ogoouensis; assembly: GCA_025773925.1. NCBI lineage: Eukaryota > Metazoa > Chordata > Actinopteri > Osteoglossiformes > Mormyridae > Cryptomyrus > Cryptomyrus ogoouensis. The sequence goes on along the minus strand of JAOYFF010000040.1, from coordinate 1,555,244 downwards.
GGCTAAAAGAACACCGCTTTGGTCCCCAAACTTCTCCTCTTCAGCCATTCCATGTAATTTTGAAATTTCACGTCCAGCTCACTTGATGAATTAGTTTTATAAAGCCAGTGAGGTTTTGATTAGCCACAGTTTGCTAGTGGTCAAGTCATAAAATACACAAGTGCATTGGACGGTTGCTGCAAATGCTGGGGTGAGTTTAGGAGAGGTTTTGAACTTCGACAAATATAGTTTTGCACCAACATGAAGGTCATTTAAGCATCAGTGTTTGACTGCCTAAGACTTTTGCACAGTACTGTGTATTGGATCCAAGCCTTCTTTGCAGGTTGCATCTCCTCACTCATTTATGTATTGATGTTAGTGCTTCGTTATTGCTTGGTTAGTGCTTGGTTATGTGCTTGGCTTAGTGCTTAGTTATGTGCTTGGTTATGTGCTTGGTTAGAGCTTGGTTAGTGCTTGGTTCTATGCTTGGTTAGTGCTTGGTTATGTGCTTGGTAGTTCCTTTATCAATAAAAGACCTTAAGATCAGGATTCACATGGGATTCCAAAGCCCTGCTATCTGCCTTGAATTGGCATGTTGCTGGTTACTGATTATGGACATGTGAAACCTGGGGAGACACAGAGCACGGCTCTCATCCTAAAAGGATCCCCTTTGGATTGGCTGAGCGGCTAGTGGCTGCCTAGAGGTCTGTGCATGCATCACTGGCCTGAATGGGATGTCCTCCTGGATGCTGTGCTCTTGGGGAGAGGAGCAGCCTGGGGAGGAGGAGATGGATGTCTGTTTGGTGAGGTGATAGATGCACGAGGTGTGCTGCTCAATAAGAGTCTTTGTGCTTTAGGAGGTTGGCGGTGTGAGGATTTGGATCCAATAAAACAGTAGAAACGCAGTTCCAAAGAGCATAGTACTGCCCATGGTGTCCCACGATTGGGCTAAGTGTCCCCTTAGGCCTGCCTTCTCGCACACAACCCATGCATGCACCAAAACTATATATCTGGTTTCCATATACTGCTGCTGCAGATTAAGCTTGTAGTAAAAAAAGTAAACAGAATAACCCACTGCACAAGCCATGCCTCCTCCCTCAGGAACGATCATATTACAATGAATTAACGATGAATTTAGCTGAGCACTGGAGCATGTGTAATGAGAATTATGTAAGAAATTATGTAAATAGATTATCGGCGTTATTTCCGCGCAATAGCGCGAGACAGACTGATCTCACAGTCTGATCACAATGACTCTGCATTTGTAAATAGAAATCAATCGTCTGTATATGATTTAAAAGTTACAGTTGAAAGGGATCCTTCATGGTGGAGCCTAACCATGGTGAGCTGGGGCCTGATTGTCAGCGTTGGTGCCTGTCTGTCTCTGCCTTACGTGTCTTGCCCCTCTTTGGCCAGCAGGTGGCGCTGGTCATCCTGCTCCCCCCTATGTCTTGTAGCCCTACTCCCTAATGTGTTGCCCTGCTCTCTGGGCTGCTGTCTAGCTCAGTGGGTTGAATGAGTGGCTCTGAAGCTGACACCCTTCAGTCATGAGTTTGGTTAAGTTATGTTTGGTTTTATTTTTCTTTGGTGTTTGGTATGGTTTTCTGTGTGTTATCGTTTATGTTTGTGTTCCTGTTTCGGTTTACTCTGCGTGTGCCCTGTTTTATTTTGGCTCTGCTTGTTCCCAGTCTTCCCTAGTGTTAGCCCTCAGTATTGCCAATGTTTCTTAGTTCCTGTGTTTGTAAGTTGTGATTTATTCCATCTTTGCTTGTTGTCCTGCTCCTTTGTTGATTGGTTGGTTTTTGTGATGGTCCACATCTGCCCTTCGTTAGACTTCGTTATCTGAGTGTATATTAGTGCCTGCCTTTGTCCTGTTCCTCAGGACTCCTGTTCCTCGGGACACCTGTTCCTCATTGTGTTTCTGTTACTGTGTGTTCGTAGCGCTGCTTGTTTTCTAGTCTTGCTCCCTGTTTTACTCTGATCCCCAGTTGTGTTTACTTAGTGTTTTTTTTTAGCTTATTCTTTAGTTTCCCTGTTTGTTTTTGACCCCTCATGGTCCCATTATGTTGTGCTTTTCCCGAGCGTTTTCAGTGTTATTAATAAACGCTGCTTTCCCTGAGCCGTTCTGTGGATCTCACCGCTATTCTGCCGTGCCTTATTACTGATCACATGTATATCGGCTCATTCTAGGGTTGCGATGGGGGCGCAGTTAGCTTTTTTAGCGAAGACCAAAGGCTATCACTGTCTGCATTAGCGTTTCAACAGGGGAATCCCCCCCCTACATGTTCAGCCATGTTACAACCAGAAAGTGGAGTATTGCAAAGCCAGGAAGGTATGTCAGTGCTCTAAGACAACTGAAATCCTTTAATAGGTGTGTGTTCTGTGGGAAGGTTTCAAATGGTCATGGCCCTACTGGCACCTTTGTTCAACCTGTGAAGATGAGAACATGATGAAGGCAACGCGCCAGTTTCAGGCCACATCGACAGCCAATCTCCTCCTTACTTCCTTGTCTGCTCCTCTACAGTAAACAAAGTAAATCAGGATCTGTGCGTGACCATCAGTCTGACCAAATCTTATACGCTGATACAGTGAGAGTCACTAAATAAAGCCTGGTTATTTTTACAGGCCAGACGTAGAAAGCGGGTGTTGTTCAGTGTTTGAGGTTTGGTCGAGGATGTCTGCAGTGCTGCTGATGAGGAAATCACAGGATTGTGGCAGCAGCAGCAGCCAGGAAGCCATTACAGAGGCACTTTCACACTCCTCACCGTCTCGCACGCTGCTGCATGGAGGCGTCTGTTACTGTGCGGGGCTGCTGACAAATACATTTACCAGCTTAGGCGGCGCGGTGATTCATTTTCGGTTAGCTTTCATTCAGCTCCTACCCATGTGAAGCACATGAAAACGCTTCCAAAATCCACATTTTTGGAGGGAGATTTCTGGGCACCGTGTGCCACGTGTTCTGAGGTGAGGGATTAGGAATCTCACATCATGCTAAAGCATTCAGGGGCTCCCCTCGGTTACGTGAATGTGTCAGAGCTGCGTACAGTGCCAGTGGCAGACAGGTCCACACACTTCATATTCCATCATGCGCTGTCTGGGTCCAGAGAATGTAACCTCCAACTGATGCAATGTAGCAGCTAGATGGGGGGGCAACTGTGATAAGAATGGGAGGATGTGAACTGAAAATTAAACCAAAACATTCAACATTTGCTGCACGATGAATTTCCTTTGGTACATGTCATTAGCAGCTAATGACTTCATTGACCTTGGAATACCAATCTCCTGTACATTTCTGTGTGTTTCATGTCATAATATTTAAGAAGACAGATGAGACAAGTTTTCTGCATTAATTAGAGATAAGCAGATAATGTAGTTGGTGCAGTATTGATATTGGTAAGTTGGTAGATTATTTTGCATATTCAGTGGGGTTAAATTCATGAGAATCCACACACATCCTCAACGGAGGTATTCAAGCAATAAGAGTTGAAATAAAATATTAATGAAAAGTAACTTTACACTGAGGTACATTGCCAATGGAAGTCAGGTAAAGAAAAATCTTGATATTATAGATCTTAGAGCAGCAGAGTATACAGTATAGTATCTCCCATTATGATGTTGTAAGAAACTCAGAAGACAAATGCAGAAAACACTTTAGATTCAATTCTAGTGAGATGACTCCAAAGATGAATTGCACCAAGAAAACCTGAAGAATCAGGACACATTTCCTATTCTGATAATCCGAACATAAATGGCAGCATGTTTTCCTGAGTATGATAATCAAGTTCAGGTGGAGGGGGATGCAGTTGCCCCCCAGAAATTTCAAGTAATTGGCAAGATCAGCATTGCACATGTTTACGCTGGTACTGTGCACCTTCAAATAAGCGGTTGGTTGGTACCCTGTAGCAAGACAAAATAATACAGCAGGTTATGTGTGCATCAGGTACGTGTGTCAGCAAATAAGGTAAACGGAATGTGGGTCTTTACCTCCTAACATCAAACTCCGCTTATGAGTTGCACCTTTTATAGGTATTCTTTGCTTTCAGTGCCTCATTTTAGCATGTGGAAAAGCCCTTAATGCATGTATGCCTGTATTATCATCGCTCAGACTGCAGCAGGCCAGGCTTCACTCAATCCACGTTAACATGCTATGCGAGTGCTCTGCCCACCCCCTAGAGACACCAGTGTGAATCCGTTTGACTCCAGTTCACATTCTCAGCCTAAATTCACAAGTCTTAAGAAGACTGGGGCAAAGAACCGAAATGCACTAATGATTTATGAAATAACAGGAACATTTTTTTCCCCAAAATGTCTGCGATGTCCAGACCATTTAGGAAATAATTTAGCTATAATTAGATGAGCCTGTCTTTCTGAGAACGGATCCCTGATCTCCTTCACTGTAAAGGTCGTGATCCTGGCCACTAGGACACGATACAGTCCTCTTCTGAACAGACGTTTCTAAGGAGCAGATCCGAATGAGCGCCAGGTGATGAATAGCATGGTGATTAAGGACATGAACTTGTACAGTGATCCCTCGCTATATCGCGGTTCAGCTATCACGCCCTCGCTATATCGCAGATTTTCACCTATCGCTTTTAAAGCATGTGGGAGGAGTAATTTAAGGCTTAAGCTATAAAACATTGTTTATTTATATGGTCTTTCTATATTGCGGATTTTCACCTATCGCCGATGGGTCTGGAACGTAACCTCCGCGATAGACGGGGATCACTGTATTCCTGGAAGGAAAAATCCCAGTTAATGTAGGTAGTGTGGATAGAATCCCAATCCCCAAGCCCGGAGATCTGAAGCGATGGTGTTATACCCCCCCGTCAGCCAGCTGCCTGCCCCTCAAAGCAATTATTTTACCTTAGAATGTTTTTTTTAAGGTATTGTGATTTTCAAGCCAAGAACTTGGTCTATGTGTAATCACTTCTGTTTTATCAGGGCTCAGACTGTCTGCTCCAGTGGTCATTTATGTAATAATTTGACTAATTAAATCTTAATGACTTATTAAAATTCCGTTCTCGGCCTGGTAATACCTACATAAATCTTGTTATGACCTCTTACAAGGTCAGCTTGTGGTCCTCACTGAAGCCTCACATTAAGGGGAACCTGCAAAGTAAGTGGCTCATGAATCCAGGTGAAAATGGTAAGATGCTCTTGTGAATTTCTGATGAATTTCTTGTGATTTTTGACCAAGAGGCACAACCATGCATAAATATACAGAACACCTAATAGCTGTATCCAGTCTCACACATTTCCATCGTAATTTCACCTCCAGATCCAAGACTTTACACCCAGATCCAATGGGCCTAGTGTCCCACAAACCATGCTGTCTGTGAATGGGGATGGTTTGTGTTGCTGCCCTGGAACTGTTCCCGCATGCGCGTGATGAGGACAGATAGACAGGCACCAGTCTTGGGTTATATCATGTCAGGGAAGGTTTCAGGATACATGGTCATGCTCCAGCTCATAATGGAAAATCAAAATAACAAGCACAGGTCTTCCTGTCCCAGCATGGTTCTCTATGCAAAAAAAAACATATGAATATGTTAAATGTAAGACTTGGCAAGTTTATTTGTATACAGCATTTCATATGCAATGAAACTGCTTTACATAAACACAGATAAAAGCATAAAAGACAAATAAATAAAAGGGTCTGACTTGTAAAAAGTATGAAAGGCACAAGAAAACAGTGATTTAAACACCGATTTAAAAGTGGCTAAAGTTGGGGCCCATCTTAGCTCTTCCTTATGTTGGTTCCAGCTGTATGTAGAAAAGCAACTAAATGTCGTTTTGTCAGGTTTGGATCTAACTCCGGATAATATTTGCTGACCAGTTCCTGAAGATCTAAGCGACCAGCTGGGCCTGTGTTCTTCAGGCATATCACAAATATATTTGGGCCGATGCCACCGTGATATTTATAAACAAGCAGCAGCACTTAGAATCATTTCCGTACCCGAAGGCAGCTGCCTACTCATCTCTCTCCATGCCATACAAGTGATCGCTGCAGCCTTCTGGAGGTAAAGGCATGGATGAACTTTCATCCATGGAAAGTCATGCTTGGATATGAAACCTCTATACATAAGATTTTAACATGATAAAGGGCTGGATTATACATGCCTGGTCAAAAAAGTCTAAATCAGCAGGCACTTAAAAGCCAATAATAGCATGTTTATTAAAACTTACTAACATTATGCAGCAATATGGTGAAGTCAGCTGAATACCTGAATCTACTGAATGGCCAGGTTGTCCCATCACTGGATTTTTTCTTAACTAAAGGAACGGACATATGATATTGCCAAGATTCATAAAGCTTGAGTTGTCAGAGTGGTTCAGGGAGCATGAGGAATCATTTTCATGCGTGACTTGGGCAGCACAGTTTTGACCGTAACCCCACTGAAAGTCTGTGAGATGTGCTGAAGAAGACTTTTCGGAGTGGTTCAACTCACCTGTCATGAATACAAGATCTTGACGAGAAATTAATGCAAATATGGATGAAAAAAATGGTTGAGATGATGCATAAACAGATGGACACAACGCATTAACGAATGTGCACCACAATTAAAGTTAAAGGTGGCCCAACAAAATATTAAACTGTGCAATTTTTTTTTGGCCAGGCAGTGTAAATTACCCTGATTTGGCAACTGAAACTAAGATCTAATGCACTACAACACCAAGGTGTCTGATGTGGGTTTTAGTGTTCAGAGGTCTGTAATCAAGATAAGCAATATCATGAAGTTTTTGCTCTTTATTGCCAAATACGATCATCACTGTCTTTCTCTTTTGCTTCAACTTTACTCTTTTTTTTAAAAACCTGATTGTAGTCAGCATAAATATGGTAGACAGTCTGGCTGTCCTGCAAGATTTGGCCTAGTGTGACTATGTAAAAGGTCCACGAACTGAACCCTGCAGTACTGTGTCATGCTGCTTCACTCACATTAATAATTGTCAGAAGATGGTGACAAATAATATGTACATCAAAATAAGATCTGAACAAACAGATACTATTCGGTTTTGCAATGTACCTACAGTTACAAATGATAGTGTGTGAGAGTCCTTTGGAATTACCTGGTTTTCTGCATTAATTGGTCGTAAAATGTTATCTGATTTTATGAGTTACAATAAATCGTTGTATTGTTCTTGTACATAATGAAGACATCATTGAAATATTCATGGTGTTAGTTGGAAAACGTAAGTGAACCTGTGAATTTAATAACTGGTTGATGCTGCTTTGGCAGCAATAGCCTCAAACCAGCTACAGAACCTTACAGATGTGATGAGAAGCCAGATTGAAGGTTGTCTGAACAACATTCGCATTTAAGAAAAACAACCTTCTCAGTATTTTTCCCTCTGAATGGAAGATTTGAAATTTGTCTACAGCTATTTATAATGGTGGGATCCAGGTTGCTGTTTTCCAGGAGACGTTTAATAGCTGCAGTTTTCAATGACTTTTTGAAAAAAGCCTGGTAGGTGTGAGCTGGTTACTATATGCAGCGAACGTCCATTGGCAAGAAATTGGAATATTTTTTATTTTTATAAAAGCTGCCAGGCAGAGTGTCAAGGTGCTACATCATATCTGCAAAAGTTTTGCAGCCAATAGCATTAAATTTTAACGTTACAATCTAATTTTTTTCTGTAAGGTAATAATAAGATCACCGTCCCACAGCCCTGAGCAGGATAAGTAGATAGAAGATGGATGGATGAATTTTTCTATTGCTGTGTGGTAATAAAGATGCCATAATTATGCTGTTTGCTGCGTGACTTTGCCTTTTACACAGTCTGTGTAAAAACTGTTTTCTTTCTTCATTGACGTCCACGTTCTCTCTTCTTTTTCCAGCGTTTTCTTTTTCCCCCGTTCTCTCATCTCATTTGTAACAGCTGCTGTTTTTCTTTGTGCATCTTTCTGCTTGTTCTAGACAGTCTCAAGCTCAGACACAATAGCAGTAATTACATTCAGAGTTTTAGAGCTGAGAATCATAGAGAAAGACACCAACAGTATTTGATGCTATGCTGGGTGATGCTGACATTGGCTGCATAAGTTGAATACAAGTCTTCACTGTTATGTATCTTCCTTTGACAGAAACAGATCTGGCTTGAACATCAGGATAAGCCGACGTGTCAGAGAAAATGCAGAAATGCCCTTTGCAGGTTAATTCCCTTAAAACAGTGTAAGAAACAGTGATACCCTTAATAATGACCTAATCCAGCCTAGGCCCACGACTGTGACTGGGCCGAAACAAATGTGTTCTGCGGTATGTGGAAATCTCACACAAGATGTACTATATTAGCGGCCTGGTACACAGCTTGTAGGATGACCTGATTGAGGGGTCCGTCAGGAGCCCTGTGGCAGTGGGCAGGTCAGGTACAGGAAACAGAGAATCCAAGAAGGATGGCTGTGTGCCTTCAGATGCTCAGTGTGAACATTATGTGTCAACTCACTTTTCAATGTATGATAATGCTGCTCGAGCAAATTATATCATGAGTCAAAGTCTGTCAGACTCTGCTTGAGGCAGAGAATGAAACTTTCAAGCTTTGATAGAGCTGGGCAGTCCAAGCTGTTGCCCACACTTACATTTGACATGGCTATCTGAAAATGAATACTGGCATTTCTGCAACTTCCCCTCTAATAGAAACTATTCAGCATTTCAAAGCAGTTTCTCTCTCGCCTGCCTGCTTCAAACCTCAAGCCCATTCTGGGTGAATTCCTGCATCTTTTGACAGCATCTGAAATAAAGTAATATATATCACGTAATGGCTTTCCAATCATAGATGGTAGATAGATGAATCACAAACAGCATGAAGGAGTTCCATAAACCACTGCAGAAGAATTAAGTGCCAAATCACAGTAAGCTGAATTTGTGAAAGAACAGAAATATTTTTTGATTCCTTAATATTTCAGACACTTTCTGCAAAGCAATGAACTCTGACGTAACACATATTCATTGCCCAGGCATCCCTGAAGCCCTGTACCATTTCCATGTATGTGTAACGTGCATAACAAACCACTGGCATAATTAAAATGTATATAGTGGTCACTGGGACCTTCTCACACATGAAACACTCCCTAATGTACATTGTCGCATTATATCTAATAGCAGAGAGGACTGCTAATAGCACGACTTTACTCACAGACACACATGTGCGCATGCTGTAACACTGAGAGCCTGGACGACATTCAGGATGTACGGAACGTGCAAAATATTTTTTGCTGCAGTCCTAGAAATAAACCAAAGCTAAAATGCATCTGTATTTTAAGCATTAAGAATAATAGCAGCAATTACAGAATGTTCTGGAATAGCATGTAGGGTCATTTGTCCTCTCCAGATAGACAGACAGATCATTCTACATCCGGATGATATTTTTCACTTGAAATACAAGTAATTATTTAGCCTTGGAATACCAATCTCCTGTATATTTCTGAATGGTGTGTCATGATATTTAAAAAAAAATGATGACAAGCTTTCTGCATTAATTAAGAAGATAATTTGCTACTGTATTTTGCATGTACAATTAGGTTAAATTGATGAAAATCCACATACATCCTCAATTGAAATGTATAAGACATGATAGTTAAGATATCAATGAAAATAAGTTTACAATGAGGTACCAATGGAGGTCAGGGGAAGAAACATCTTGATAGTAGTAGAGTGTACAGTTTAGTATCTCACTGTATGATGTAAGAATTTTAGAATATACTGTAAATACAGTAGAAAACATTCTAGGTTCTATTCTGGTAAGAGGCTGTCTTGGCAGGATATGGCCGATTGATCAATTGTTTAGGCTGCTTGTGAATTCTGTGGAATCTAATGTTTTCTGGTCATACTCTGCTACTGTTGTATGGAAGTGAATGAATGAAATGAATGAAATTCTAGAATGTCACATGGAGGGAAATAAGGTGAATTTAGTGAGTGACAGGACCTGAGTATGAAGAAAAGGCGTCTCTCTCTTTTCTGCTCTGTTTCTCCTAGAAACCAGAGACGAGACCAACTGCTTCGATTTTCCTTCTGCGATCATGCCTGGAATTCTGGCAGAAGGCACAGTTGGATCTAAAAAACAAACAGATCTCTGCATGGACTGTGAGGAGTCTAATTTTATCTCACTACATCTTAAATTTCTCTTAGATTACAACAGCTTCTTCTCCTGGATTCAGTTGATTATATGTTTTTGCTTTAAAGCTTCAGTTATTTGAGACTTGTTTACGTTTCCTGCTTTCAGGATTTACGGGGGCTGATTTATGGGGGCTGATTTATTTACTGATTTGTCGCCTAGGTCAGAGATGCAGTGAGAGTCAATCTGCTCTGTGAAAATGCCCTGCGGTCTTACGTCCACACTCATTAATGGCCCTTCTGTCCTCGTGGAGCGAAAATCAGCTCCAGTCACAGCATCTGGACTGATTTTTAAAAATGAACTTTTGTGGCTTAAAAAGGGAACCTATCTACAGATGGTTGATAGCTGATAGCCTTTCACACACGAGCCACTGTGTAAAGGCTACGCACCAAACATGTCTGCTCTCATTTTGTGTTTAGGTGCCTCTTGTTGATGAATTTGAATCCTCTCAGCATGGAACACATTTCAGGAGGGATCCCGATCACTGTTGTTGGCGTCAGTGCATAATTGTGCTGCACTGGGACAACGACTGTGTCACATGACCTGCTCTGACTGAATCCGCCAGACAATCGGGCGCCTGGGCTCACTCGGGTTCATCCTGACAGTGACATTGTTCCCAGTTCAGGAATCCCACGACCGTTTCTCCATTAAGGCACCTCACAAAGTCAGAGACCCCAAACCTTTGTTCTTCTTGACAGACAGCTGTGTTCTGTAAAATGAATTATAACAAATAGCTCAGCCTCATCCAAGCCTGCATGACAAAGATGACATCGTGATGGTGCCTGAAGCATCACCCCGCACGCTGTTCATGAGCTTTTCAGGGAACCAATAGGAATTCAGTTCCTTCTATGTCAATGTTCTTCTGGGCTGAATTTGGTGTACAGACCTTTGGATGAGAGACAGTTCTATGAGGATTACAGAAAGGCAATTTTTATGTCTTCATAATGAGAGTTATGTTTTAAAAATATGTTTGGGTAAAGGAGCCAAGATTCACCAATATCCAGTATGGGGTTCTGGAAGCTTCTGTCTGCAGTAAATTGTGATAAATATTTGCTAACTGTCAACACTTCCGGCACCTGCTGAATATAAAGAATGACCTGCCTTATAGTCTTATCCACACATGAAAATAATTTTTTTACATGAATGTGAAATGACGTAATTTCAACACATTTTTCTTGAACTTTTACATTGGCGCTTGGAAAACCTTAAATTAATGTCAGTGTTTAAATAGCATAAAAGTGGTATAATTAATGTGCCTCTGATTTTAAAATTAATTTTGGGAACTACAGGCACGTTTACCTCTATGGTAGGAAGTGCTAAAGAGACACTGTAGCGAGCTACTTTTAGGATTGGGGACAGATTTAAGCACAGACCAGGAGAAAATTACAAAGATAGTGGCCTGTTCCTGTCCCCTTAGGCACAATCTGCTCACTCACAGCAAAGCGGAGGGCGTAGTCTGGGGCGTAGCCAGAAATTCTGACAAAATGTCACCTTGTCCCCCAGTTGAATTGCCATTTTCAATCTGAAGAAATACTGGTTACCCACGGCAGAAAGTGTCAAGCAGGGGGCAGGAACTTACATGGTAAAATTTTCAGAACATAGGTATGTTTCCTGAGCCTACATATATATTTATATATTTCTTTCATGTTCAGGGGCCCCTGTGAAGTGCCTTGCACCCCCCCCCAGAATCTGCCAGGGTACCTTTGCCCCTCCAGGGCCTCTGGGTGTACCATAAGATCACATCTGCAAACCAAAAATCCTGGCAGTTAATGAGTTTGGTTGGTTGAGGGAAGATGTGTATCAGTAAACAATGTCGGACACAAAACAACATCTAAAACAAGTCTCTGGGACAGATGGGAATAAGAAAGTCATTAATGTTTAAACCGGAAAAAGCATCTACCAAATCCTGAGGTCATCAGTCTGAGTACTTTTTAAATGGACATTTTTATTCTTTCTGTTTTTCAGGGTAACTTGTCGTCCTTGTTAACCATCTTCATTTTGAACATGTGTGTTGTGTTATATGTATCCTGGAGGTTCACACATGGGACTCCATGGGCAATTTTAATAATAGCTGTGTAACAAATGTGCAACTAAATGTGTGACCAAAGCTGCTTTGTCTCATGAGACACCGACTTAATGGACCAGTACGCAAATGTGGAGACGGGTCCAGCAGCAGGTCCAGTGAGTGTGGCGTGACTGTTGTTTGCCTCGTTGACGTACCACCTTTTTCTTACCGGTGGGATTGGACTTGGACTTTCGGATCCCCCTGATGGTGACTGCTTTCACGCACCGATGGCGCTCTGTGCAGTGACACCAAACGCATCTGTGCAGTGACACCAAATGCATCTGTGCAGTGACAGCTCTCAGACACCGATGCTGCTCTATGCAGTGACATCAAACGCATCTGTGCAGTAACACCAAACGCATCTGTGCAGTGAGAGCTCTCAGACACTAATGATTGTGCAGAGTCAAAGTGCTGCCGCCGCTCCTCCCGTGGCTTTTACTTTGCATTCTTCAGCAAGGATTGCCGATAATTAGCCTGGAGCTCTTGGGTCTTCTTAGCATGTCACTCTATCAGCACAGAAGCCTCGCTTCCCCCTCACGACTCCTTTACTGGATGTTTTTTCAGTCCAGCCCAGTATACAGAACTCCCGCTGAGTCGTGTGTGTTCTACGTCTCCTTCCTCTGGTCCGATCTGGCAGCTTCCACCCCCGGTGCTGACTAAACACAGTCATTAACAGGCAGTGAGCCTCTCCTCCAGGCTCCGAGCAGCATGTTAGCCAGCTGGTTCCTGTCCCTCCTGTTCCGCTGCTACGCCACCCGATCCGCATGTCAGCGGCACTGCTTTTAGCACAGCAGACAGCTGCACCCCCCTCGTCTCACTGGCCTCCGCTGTTTTTTGGTTTCTTTCTGTCCTTTGCTTCATTTTGTTTATTTATAAGCAGATGCACTTTGTAGGATAGTAGCTGGTTTTCAGATCGGATGATAGTGAATGCATAATTAGTCTGACATAGACCATGAGGTATACTGTCAGGTCCCCAGGGCTGGTCTGCACCATGGACTATGTGGTTATATCCCCTGTGCCCCGGGTCTGGTCTACACCATGGACTATGCTGTCTTGTTTTCTGTCACCAGGTCTGGTCTACACCTTGGACTATGCTGTCATGATTTCTGTCCCTAGGTCTTGTCTATACTATGAACTATACTGTCTTGTTTTCAGTCCCCTGGTCCGGTCTACACCATGTACTATTCTGTCTTGTTTTCAGTCACCAGGTCTGGTCTACACCATGTACTATGCTGTCATGATTTCTGGCCCCTGGTCTGGTCTACACCATGTACCATGCTGTCTTGTTTTCTGGCCCCTGGTCTGGTCTACACCATGGACTGTGCTGTCTTGTTTTCTGGCCCCTGGTCTGGTCTACACCATGGACTGTGCTGTCTTGTTTTCTGGCCCCTGGTCTGGT
>JAOYFF010000040.1:1523804-1534039 GCA_025773925.1 Cryptomyrus ogoouensis | reverse complement strand
TGGCCCCTACCCTTCAAGCCACCCAACTGCCCCCTTCTTTCCCGTTTCCGGCCCCCCCGGGTGGGTGGGGGGCTTTGGGGGGGGGGGGGGGAATTCTAGCAAGCATTTTGTGCACTTTCTATGCCTCAGAGGGATATACTGTATTGCAGATAGACTCCCAATTGATGGAAGTGAGGGTCAGAGATGGATGGGGATTCAGGAAGATGCAGATCTGTATGGGTCACTGACTGAGGAGGCGAGAGTGGGGGGTGGGCTTTGCGGGAAGGGAAGCACAGCTTTGGGTGAAGGTTTCCAGTCACCTAGTAGAGAGGACACCCAAGGAATATGGAAGAGTGAAGGGTCATTCACAGCACTGAAGATGACATTATGCCCACGGTGAATGCTAAATGTTAGCATATCAAAAATTTTAGCTACATTGAGCCTGATATTGCTGATGGTTATTGTGCTCATGTTCTGAAGGGATGTTCTGAAGGGATGTTCTGAAGGGACTGCACATACGCTTTGGAGCACTGCACATCAAGAAGTGAGCTTCTTATAGGGGTTTGCACTAGCCAACAGGCTAACGCCTTTGGCAGAAGGGAAGGGCCCTTCCTGCTAGTTTCGGGCCTGATGGTTCTTCCTGCTCCCCAAATCAAGTGTCTGCCAGGTGCAAGATCAAAATCCTGCCCCAGTCAGTTCTAGCAAACGCTGCCTTGACAGTAAGTAAAGCCACATGAGATCCTTAAACAGGGAGATAGATGACATATAAAGGGAAGGTTCTGGTATGTTGGATTTTTACACCTTATTGCACACTTTATTGATTACAGAATCCCAGCCCTCGGTCCATGGATCAGTACCAGTCTGTGTCCAGTATTCCGCTGGGCCACAGAGCGCTGGGGGTTTTGTGGAGGAGTTGGTTAATTTCCAAAGATAAATGATATATTTTAAATTTTTGATGACTGGTCCCATTTGCACAATCTGTTGACATCTGAAAAATTGGAAATGATTAAACTTTTGAAACTGCTGCTGGATCCGCGGACATCGGAAGGTCGGCGGCCCCTCAGAGAGATACTCAGTATCTGTACCTGCAGAGCGAGCACAATGCAGGCACATTGTCCTTCCGCGGTCAAGAATGATAATAAAACTACGAATTTTTGTCTGTCTTCCTGTTTTAATTCTGTCGCCCCACTTTTGTTCTGTTTGTGGCGTGTTTCTAAAAATAGTTTTGTTTGTCAGCAGGATTTGTAAGTGACACGATGTGCTAATTAAATCGCAAACTCAGACATAGTTAATGACAAAGTTATGGTGTTTGTTGTGCTTTAATGAGGAAATCTGTGTTGTGTCTGTTATTGATCTGCCAAAATGATATTAGCTAGGCTGCATTTCTTCGTGTTGTCATTTTGGTGCCAGCTGCACAGTGTGCATGGTGAAAGGACAGTAACCAACCTGCAAGAACCTCAGTGTGAACATGTACCTATTAATCTATAGACTCTCCATATTGCTAGTATAAGCCAAGCAATTCTGTAGTGCTTCATAAAACAGGTATGAGGGCTGAGCAGGGCTGCATTAAAAAGCTTATTAGTAACAGATGGAACTGCTCATCTGTAAACAACGAAAGCCTGTTTTTTTTTTCCCGGAGAAACTGGAAGCCCACCTGTTTCAGGGAATTTGTCCTTAATGCTTGAGAAGGAGCCATTTTTTGTATGTGGTTGCCTCAGGGAGAAGATGCAATGTTGGTTTCATTTGACCCACTGGCCACCTTGGTTTCACGGCATACAGTAAGACTGAGAGATCAGCCACTATGATGCCCCATATGGACACAGGTCAGATCTGAGGAACAGGACATAGCTCGTCCTGTTTAGGGGAGGAAGAATAACGCGGCTCCCCTAGGCTTAGATGTGAAGCACAACTGAAGGAAACAGGCTGTCAAAAGATGAACATCTGTTAATACGCATTCGGGAATGTAGTCCTTGACTAGATGTTTGGTATTCTGGCTGCAACTGTGGGGAGATGTCCTCAGCTGAGGCTCGGATACTGTGTTGATGAGGATCTGACCAAAAGACTAAGACACTGGACCCAAGAGCTGAGCAGCAACAAAAAGAGGTTCAATGCCAGAAGATCATTCCGGTACACGCCCTTGTTCACCGGACTGGATTCACCTGAGGGACACCTAGAAGTTGTAGTGAAAAGCAGAGTCCTGACCAGCATTTGCTAATATTTTGAGCCTGGGAATAAGACTTCAAGACTGAGTTCTGTGGCTGCCTAAGTAGCCCAGAGACCCGCAGAAAGCAGCACTTCTCTACATTGGGTAAGCTGAGGTATTAAGCAGTCCAGGCGTGTCGGGGCCTCTGGAGAACGCTCTCAGGGTCTGCCAGCTCCTCAGGCTGCCTCTCAGCTCTGATGTCTAGAGACTTGAACTTTTGGAAAACAGATGATATTCAAAGAGAGTCTTTGGAAGCCAGTGGAGAGCTCTGGAGACTGGACACCTGCTCATTATGTCCGCTATGTTTCTCCAGGGTCCTGCGGTCTCCTTTCATCTCCAGCTGCTGCTATCAGCTCCTGCTGACAGGCCCATGCTATATCCAACAAGTTTGTTTTTTTAACTATTAAGAGATGAGGAAAAGCAAGCTAATAATGCTAATCACAGGAAGTATTGGGAGAAGCGTTATCTATGCATTCTTCTAGTAAGTATTAATCTAAAGTTTATTTATATTGATGTTCCACCGTGTCTTTCCTTGACACATACAGCAGTGACATACTGTTAAGCACAATATTACATGCTAGGTCAAAATTCAACATTATAAATGAGCAAATTGATGAACATAAAACAAAACTGACCCATATCTGTTATTCTGGTGGTACGATAAAAATATCCTTTTAAACATCCAGAATGATAAAACAGTGAGATTTGTAAGTTAAAAGCAATGAGGGAACAACATGAAAATGTTCTACCCTGTGCCATTGCTGAGATTAAAATATAAACAACCATCTTTGAAACAACTCATCAATAAAATTATATTGTCATTTTCTCTCTTCTTTGGAAAAAACACTATTGTAATTTTGTAAAATGTTTTGTCTTAAATTTCAACCACTAAATATCAAATTTCTTCAAATTGTTTTTTATTAGAGCTCATTGAGAAAACGTGATCTTATATGACAGAAACATGCTTTGAAAGCTAGGTTAGAATTGTGCCGTAATGTAAGGTGATTGTAGTTTTACTCAGTGTTAACTGTTAACTAGCAGCAGTACAGACAAGGGAATTGACAGTTTATGTGACAGTCGTATTGGGGTTTAGACACTAACAACACACAGACACTCCATGGCAAACACTACAGGTACAACACTCATGTAACAATGTGACACAAATCATGCCTGTAGCCCCAATAATTAAGTCCTTGACAACTGGCCCTGCGGTGTCACAGTATTAATGTAGAGCATAGTATACTCTGTAAGCATGTTACCGTGCTTTTTAAAGTGATGTTTGATTAGTCTGTTATTTGTCTGTGAATAGTACCCTAGAGAATCTGTACGGCCTTTTTTGTAATGCAGGTCTACCAGACAAGCGTGGTGTTTTTCACCCAGGATAGATTTTATCTGGAAACGTCAGTAATATTCAGTTAATTTTCACCATAATCCGACGCCACAAAGGTTTCGTTCAGAGACGTTTCAGGAGACATTGGGGGGGGCAGTCCGTTGCCAGGCCGGATCTGTGTGCTCCCTGTTCTCCTTGATTGTGTATATAACTGTGTGTTTAATCTCAAACACCCTAGTAGTGTTTAATACAGCTGCGTGCAACAGTAAGATTGCAGGAACACATTCCACATTTTCATCGACTCCATGCTCCACAACAAATTATGGCTTGTGCTGATAATTTTCACTACACTAATCCCTCATCTGCGCCTTAAGGTTCCAGCGGGGCAGGAGAAAGGAGACCGGAAGGTTCCTTCTTGCCCTGTGGCAGCCTTTGATGTGTGTCTTCATGTTCCTTCAAGGTAACAGATGGCATCTCCCTCAAACACCTGGTTTACAACCTGAGCTGGATCACGACTCACATTATTAGCCTGATGACTGAAGCCTCAATGGGCAAAACTAATCTTCAGAGCTGCCTTCGTGTTTTATAGTCATAGTGGAGATGTGTCATTGGACGTCCTGTCTGGCAAAATGCTTAAAATGGGTTGAAACTGTGACTGAAGATTACGGAGATCGGAAGGTTGATTAGATATGTAAAGATTCCTAGAAGTGGCATAGTGCTTTGATAAGGGGGGGCGAAATGAATTACAGTGAGGAGAAAGGGGGCTTTGTCGACCGGATGCAATAAACTTGTGGCTAAAAGCAGTTCAGAAAGTTGGTTCCCGAAATGGCAATTTCAGAATTGAATTTGAAAAGCATTTGGAGCAAGATGGGACGGTTATTCCTGGTCCAGCAGCATGAGCACTCCAGGATTTCAACACTATCAGGTGTCAGAATCTCGCTGAGGTGTGTGGGGCGTTTATGCCATCAGTGGGGGAGTCGTGTTTCCTACACTAACGGATCAAACCGGGGAACGTGAGACTCAGAATGTCTGGCCTTGTAAGACCATGACCACAGCTTCAGCCTTTCAGCCTTTCCTCTTTTCTTTTAATTACGCGAGTAACTGATAGGCATGTTCACGAATGGTTGTAGGGGGAGACGGTGGCTTAGCGCTGTGATGTTAAATTCTTCAAAGTGTTGAACGGCTGATGTTTGTGTCTCTGTTTCTACGTGTATTTAATAGTCTGGGATGTGGTGTGTATTTACCAGGTATATGGTTTCCAGTGAAACCAGCCAGCCAGTCACTTATCATGAGGATGAGGTCACGATTCGCTTTTCCTGCTCCTGTCTGTCTCCTGCTGTCATTTCCTTTATCTCGGCTTGTTCTATGCAGGCCTACAAACATGCTCTGCCTTTGTCTCTCTCCCCCCGGCTCAGACACGGTGGCGGCGGGAACCACGGCCTCCCAGAAGAGCCCCCTTCACGCTACAAGCCAAATGTCACCAGGCGTAAAAGCGTCAGGTTTACAAGTCCTGATCTCCGTCTCGCAGAGCCTGTGCTCCACCAGGTGCAGAATGGTGAACCTGCTGACCCCCTCCTGACACGGAGCATAACTGCAGTACGATTTTCTTTAATGCATATGGAATTCGACACTCTACACCTTACAATCACACCGAACACAGAGGCAGCGACACGTATTTAAATGGCGCAGCAGCTTCTCTGGCTGCAAGCTTGTAGGGTGAAGCGCTTTAGCTCTGTAGCTCCGGCTGATGTGGTTCCGGCTGATGTGGTTCCGGCCTGCCTGACATGGAGGTAATGCTATGTTAAGTCTCGGAAGGCACGCGAGCAGAACGAATCCGTGTCAACTTGTCACACGTGTAAATATTCAGCCTGCGGAGCATCTACATGCCTGAATGACATCAACTGGGTAGATTTTGAGAATTTGATTTTTATTTACATTTACTTTATCTGGAGTAAAGCAATGCACTGATATTGAAATCATTCTGGCTATCTTTGTGATGTATGGAATATGGCCCCGTTTCCCTGACGGCATATGCTGTTTGATGTCATTTCCCTTGAGATATATTAATATATAAGGCCGCTTCTCTTAAGGTTTACATTGTATGACATAATTTCCCCTGTGGAATATAGGACAGGACACACCTTCCCCAGAGTTCTGTGATAGATGACAAACCCAGGGAATTTAATCCCATCCATCCTCTCCTTGTCAGCACAGTTGCTCCTCTGTGAATAAGGCACTGCTGCTGCCACTTGGCATATAATCAGGGACGGACATAACTGCTGCGTTCACCTTTGAAAATGACACGTGCGACAATCGATTGTGGTAACAGTGCAAATGCGTCCTTATTTTTAAGTTCTCCCCAAACGAGCTTGATGGGCCGAATGGCCTCCTCTCGTTTGTAGATTTCTTATGTTCTTATGTGCATTTGCGCTGATATGAAATCGAGATATAATGCATTTTAATCTTTATATGTTACCTCTACTTCATTTGCGGTATACAGGTTAAAATGCAAGGTGTTTTCTTGTCATATCAGCGCAAATGCACATAAAATAAGGACGCATTTACACTGTTGCAAACAATCGATTGTTGCACGCATCGTTTTTAAAGGTGAATGTGTACTTGCGTAGCAGTTATGTCCATCCCTGCATATAATACATTGGTAACTGCAAGCATCATCAGAGGCCTGCAGGGATATAGACGCATTGTCAAGCTTGTTACTGGACTTGCGGTCATGTGACTCTTACTGTCTTTTCTTTCTCTGTTGTGAGTTTGAAATGGACATGAGTAACCTATGCACTGTTTATTGTGAAATAAAGGGTTTGTGCAGTATTGTTACGTGTCTCCTGTTTGCCACGTTGGTGGTGAACATGCATTGACATAAGACATTGTTACTGCTGCAAGGTTTCCGCCTCAATTTATGCAGCACTAAAGAGTATTAAAATAGCCTGATGCAGAAGGTCACAGAAGGTTTTCAGGGTCACTGAAACTGAAAGGGCAGGAAATGAGCTCGTAGCTCCAGCGGGTCATGGCTGCCAGTCTCTCCTAATAAAGCAGCGACACGACTCCGCCCGCTGGGTTTTCATTGGGGGCAGCGTGACACATCTCTAGGTAGCTATTATCGAGTAACCAGAAAATTAAATTAAGCGACTACTACAGTCTTCGGTGGCATGTATTTAGTATGTACTGCATTTTTATGCAGTACATACTAAATACATATTGACATATATGTACATAATGTAGACAATATAAAATGTATGCTAAAGGCTAATATGATTCATTTTGTTCACACAATGACTGGAACAGACCTTTAGACAAACACAACGACACAAGTCAAGTGCATTTGTGGTTCAGAATAGTAATTCTGCTTGTTGGTGCAATGCATGTACAGATGAAAGTAAGGACCTGAGGAATTAAACCTGTTCGCTGAGTGAAACCTCCACCAACCTTTTATGTAGGAGTCAGCCAGTTTTTACCATTGCAAAATAAAAGTATCATCCATGCATACTGGTAGGAACAGGAGGTACATTGTTTGTAGCAATGGATGACATCCACCACTATTTCCCTTGGCCAGAAGGTCTGATGGATCTGGGATGGATTAGGGAGGACATGGGGAGACACCGGCCATCCCTGAAGCTGCGGGGTTACTGAGGGATTACATGCACAGATGCACTTCCTGCTTCCTGGAGTCGGAAGTGGGCTAGAAGGCTGCTAGAAAACTGGGCACATGACCGTGCCTGGGGTTAGTAATCTGCATGGCAGCTCTGGATCCTTGGCCTGTTCTGATCCCTAAGAAGGGCTGTGGAAGGTGATGGAGTCAGACGTGGGGAGAAAAAACACTGCCAAGCCAGGGCCGGCTGACTGATATTGTTCAGATTGCTGAAGCAAACAACCCGACGGAGGAGAGAAATGTGTGACATCCGGCGCAGCTTTGGGGCGGCATTCTCTCATGAAGCCCATAAATAAACGGCAGTAAATGGTGGCGATTCCTCATCCTCGACTCTTTGTGAAGCTCTCGCCCTCAACAGGAGGCTGCAAAATAGACCCCAGGTGGATAAACTGCACAGAAAATGCTGAGTGTAGTGATCCATGCATGGTGCTGCTGGGAATTAGAAAAGCACGTCCATCCATCGCTGGTGGCGGCCCAGTCTGGATCTCCTCCTGGGTTTGGTACCGTTTGCTCGCTCATCGGTGCCTCGACAGACTGGCACTGGACAGAGGACCGTTCAGTAGTTTATTAACTGTCATGCTGCACATCCATCCATTTTAATGTTGTTTTAATTTTCTTGTTTGACTGGGTCTGTTTTGAAAACAGCATCATCTTTACAGACAAATGGAAAATGCTGGGGCTGATGTGGACGGTAAATCATTGCTCTCTCGTTAAGCACAAGCTAAAATTTACAGATGTTGATAAAAGCATATATCTAACGTTACATGCCACTGTGATATCAGGGTTGACAGTGTTGTTAAAGTCATATTCCTTATGACTGCCGATATACATTTTTTAACGAGTTTCAGTTCTGTGTTCTAGAACCTGGAAACTGCCATTTTTATTTTATGGTTATGTTTTATTGGGTATTATCCTGGTTTAGCATCAGTCGCTTCCACATGCAAACCATAAGCGTGTGGGATCCAGTCCCAGTTCTCCAGTGTCCCTCTCAGTTCCAGACTGTTAGTCATCTGGCTTCTCGGATGAGGTGAAGCACGTCTCAGCTGATAGGGCCTCGGCGTTGCTGCCATGCATTGAAGTCGTCTCCTCCGTTGTGAATTCTGCTGGGTGAGCAGGATGGGCGTCCGCGAGCTAAAGAGGATTAGCTTGATGTGGAGCAATCTGCTAATGCGTGTCACATGACAGGAAGCACGGCATCCGCCCGCTGTCCTCCCTCATACCTGCCAGCACAAATTCCCAGTGTCTCATCAGTGTTGCTAGAGATCCTTGCAAATGAAAGGGGTCTCTCTTTGTGTGGCTTTGTGGCGTATTTACAATGTTTCCTTCGCTAATTTCATAATGACGGCTTTTGCTTATGTGCCGCTGCGGGGTGCAGTGTGTCCCTGTGCTGCTTCCCTCCTGCCTTAATATTCAATAGTCATGGGGGGGCTTTTGCAGAGGGAGCATATTTTTTGATTACGAAAGATTTAGAAACCTCACCTCTGAAGTGCTTTACCTCTGCGGTGTCGTCTTATGGCTCCTGGTGGATGAGTGAGTTGTGCGTTGTTGTCTGGAGGTCAGAACGCGTGTCACTGTTTTCACAAACATGATGGTTATTTACGGTATAATGGCAGCCAATCAGAGCCTTGGTGTGGTATGAAGTGCGGCCTGAAAGTGGTAGTTCCTGCCCCCCCCCAGTAGGTCTGTCTCCTTCGCTTGTACGAGGTAATTACACAGGAAAGTGGCAGATTAGCTCTGTAGGATCCATCCACTGCAGGTCCAAACCCGGCTTCTGATAAAACACTAAAAGAGCATTTGCACTGTGGTAGTGATGGGGGGGGGCTGGGGCACTCTGTTTTTTTGGCATCTTGTTTCCAGGGCAACTGGCCTATTTTTTCGGGGCCAATGAGCCTGTCATAATGATGTCACGCCCCAAAGTATTACGGAAATCTGGAAAACTGCGGAACATCAGTGAAGGGGGCGGCCATTCACTACAGTGAGTCTCTGCTTTTAATGCTGACACC
Organism: Cryptomyrus ogoouensis; assembly: GCA_025773925.1. Taxonomy (NCBI): domain Eukaryota; kingdom Metazoa; phylum Chordata; class Actinopteri; order Osteoglossiformes; family Mormyridae; genus Cryptomyrus; species Cryptomyrus ogoouensis. The sequence goes on along the minus strand of JAOYFF010000040.1, from coordinate 1,524,857 downwards.
CCTCCCTTTAAAGAAGCGGAAACCAAAAGGGGCTATTGATTGTGTTATATAACGGCGAAATGTGCTGATCCAGTGTGGCGGTGCCTAAACGCTTCCTCGTGTCTACATGAGATTCTGTAAGTTGACATTGTTCATTTGGTTAGACAGAGCATGATTACAAATGTGAGTCTTTGGGAAGTTGGAACAGCTTGCTTAGTCCAAGGGAGAGCAAGTGTTCAGAATCTCTCGGATGACAGTCCAGCTTTCTGCCATGAGTTAATAGATTCTGACCTTGCGTATTGATGCAAGTGTTAACTCTTTAAGGATGCAGATATATTCAGTGAGAGATACAGTAATTTCAGTTTATTAAAATCGTGTTGTAGTCCAGTAAACACAAAGATTTTTTTTTTACATCAAGCATGTACCGTCATTCCTGTGTAACTCCTCTTTCTGTAGCTAAGTAAAATATTTTTATTTCAGCAGTATTAGTACATTTTGAGCTGCGTTTAGGAATTTCATTTTGATACTGGGCACATTCTGTTTTGCTGTTTCTGTTCTTGACTTCAAAGCAGAGTGTGTGCAAGTGTAGGTTGTTTAGACATCACAGGCTGCACAATTATTACTGTAGTTCTGTGTTTCTTTAAGTAACGCATTGAGCATATCACTGAACAAACACTATTTGTAAAAACTGTGTTGTGGTTGATGATGCCCATATAAGTCATTCACAATGGAGACCATAGTCTGGAGGTTAACTCTCAATATTTATCTTAATCCTAAACAACAATGATTATGTAGTACATCAGATATAATGTGTGTAAATAATCGTAAGAAAGTAATTAATTATAATTAAATAGTGGGTTGAAAAATGCATTATTAGGATATTACCTTCTAACAGATGGAGCACTACAGAGTAACACTGACGCTACAATGATGCTACAGACACTGAGGATGCTGCAGTGTTACTACAGATACTGAGGATGCTGCAGCACTAACATCCACACTGAGGATGCTGCAGTATTAACATCCACACTGAGGATGCTGCAGTGTTACTACAGACACTGAGGATGCTGCAGT
>JAOYFF010000040.1:1464555-1478820 GCA_025773925.1 Cryptomyrus ogoouensis | reverse complement strand
AATTATACGCTCTCAGAAACACTCAGTGTGTCTGTGCTGATACTGCACTGGCCTAAATTATACGCTCTCAGAAACACTCAGTGTGTCTGTGCTGATACTGCACTGGCCTAAATTATACGCTCTCAGAAACACTCAGTGTGTCTGTGCTGATACTGCACTGGCCTAATTATACGCTCTCAGAAACACTCAGTGTGTCTGTGCTGATACTACACTGGCCTAATTATACGCTCTTAGAAACACTCAGTGTGTCTGGGCCCCGGCCAAAGCTGCCGTACACATTATCATGAAACTGGAGCTCTTAGATGCTTCGGTGCAAATCTAAGAATCGGCTTTTATGACCATCAGACTATTTGGCAGACATATGTACTGTTTAATGGTGACTTGTGGCTCTCTGGTATTTAGCCAAAACTGCAAGCATACTGAGTGCAGACATTGTTGGGCTGCCCCAACGGGGCTGATAGTGGCAAGACACTGGCGCTGTCCGGTGATTAGCTGAGGGCAGGCGCCATGGTGATGTAGACACCTTCGTTAGTGGTGTCATGGAAAGTTCCAAATGCATTCTGGATAGTGAGTATCTGCTTTTGCGAGGTCGGGATGTTCAGGGAAGTTTTTGCTCACCCCAGCTGCACCTCCTCAGGCTAATCCAATTTCCCTGAATTTCAGAAGGCCGCAATGGACAGTTTCCTGTTTGTTGCTTTTTAAGTGTATTGGGGTCACACGATAGCTTTATAAAGCGACACAGGAAATCGTCAGGACAAATAAACAGCTGCAGATAGACTTTATTATGATGCTGTACCAGCCAGCTAGAATATCTGCTTTCCACTGTGCTTAAAGCCCTGCTCTAATGTTACTGGAAAATATACGCTGGGAAGTTTTCCAGAGGAGACACTTCAGCAGAAATGGAGCCTTCTTTTTACTCTACATTATATTTTCCTGCTGAGCACCGACCAGATGAACTCAGTTCACGAGATGCATGTTTAAAAATGTACCTGGGCTTTCCTCCAGGGGGCGGTGTTGTTAAGTTTAAGAGACCACACTCTGGAGCAGACAGGCATCTACAAGAATATGTTGCTACAGGCACCAGTTAGTGAGCAAGACAAAGGAAGGGATCTGTGTGGGAGAGAACACAGCCTCAGATGAGATGCAATCTGCGTGTGGAAAAGCGCAGACTCCCTACATTATAACCATAGAACTCTGAGTCAATCTTTTGAACCAAATAGGCCTCTAAGAGGTCTTCTTAAAACTTCCGTAAAAGATTAATATGTAAATGTAAAATGATCATGTTTCTTTGGATCTCAAATTTGACAAAAAGTAACAATCATTGTGACTAAATAACAATGAAGAAACCGTGATTAAATGAAAATGTGTGACTCTTGTATCTTGTTTAATGAGTGACTGATTCATCTACATGTTGGGCACGCGATGGACTGCAGTGCAGACATATGTTAACACTGCACTGTAGGATTCAGTTTAGCTTCTCTAGCCAATTAATTTTAAACTCTGGTTCACGCAGAATCTCCACAGTTCTGATGTGCTCCTTGTGTAAGAAACACCCTTTTTTGTTGCCTTCCTGGAATAGGGTTCAGGCTGTAAGTGACCGTGGACTGATTACAGGGGTAAATCGATGAACGTTTTGCATTCCCAACTACGAAAGCTGAATCTGAGCACAAAGCTGAATAAAAACGAAGGCTACGGCTGGCAAACTACATTTCAGCCATGTGTCCTTATCTCATCGGCAGCCTTGACCCTTTGTGCTGCTGTTGTAAGGTCATGCCCCACAGGGTTTCCTGCTCTCCGGAGAGTCAAGAGAGGCATCCTCACTTGGACCAAGCTCAATATTACAGTGACAGGCCCCACCCACTGCACCTCTCCTGTATTCTGATTGGCCGTTAATCCAACAATGCCTATCCACAGTGCCTTGTGTTCTGCAGTTTCTGACCTGAAAAAGGAAGCCTAAGCCAAACCACTGACTACTCTGGGTTTTGGGTTCCTGGTGCCGTAGAGGATTATAAAGCCAGTCTTGCGGCTTCTGTAGTCTGACCTGAAACACACTCACAGACCAGCATCAGTGTGTCATCCTGTTCAGGTGGAAAATGGTCTTTGAATCCTTGGTTTTACATCTTAAAAGATCTTGCAGCAAAACCATATACATTAATATCATGTCTGCCTGTAGTCTACCGTCTTTGCACTGTGTGCCTAAGCTGGCATCGCTGCATTTCCGCCGGGGATCGCATAGCCATCGTCAAAGCAGTTGTCTACAGTCATTTCTGCCTAGTTTTTACATTCATGCTAATGGACCGACATCAGTAGGACTCAGTGTGCTGGGGCAGTAACTTTCACCCTCAGCAAAGGGCACATTTCTCTGTGCCAAGCCACAAAAAGGTAATTGATTAAGAGGGTAGAAAGCAGGAGGGTCTGTGCTGCCTGTGTCCTGTAATTAGCTCTGCTTTGTTGGCAGTTTGTTGTGGCAGTAAACGTTTGTCCTCTGGGAAATGGCCGAGACGCATCTTGGCTTGTGACCACACTGTTTACTTAGCTCTCTTAAATAGGGAAGGTCCAGGAGCCCAGAACGGCCAATTCGACGGCAGCATTGTCATCGCTGTCCTGTTGCTGGACGTCGCTCATATAGCTGTTTACATTTGTCTGAGATACAGAGATTTGTGTTGGCTACATGGGTCTGGAGATGGTGGTGGCTGTGGTCGATCTCGAGCCCAGTGGCATCAGCACGCCCAACCACACCGAGTGGGTGTTAAAGAGGATTGTGGTCAGTGCACTTAGAGTTACAAAAAAAGGGGTGTTTTGGGGAAAATGTATGCATCACTAGGCAGGCTCAGCTGAGGATTTCCAGGGTGCAATTTTGTGGGTAAAGCGTGAGCCTCACTCACAGCGGCGGGCCGTAAGTCTCCTAACACACTGGCACCGTAAGTTTTGGGGGTGGGATCTAAGACTACAGCACCGCCGTCACAAGGAGGACTGTGGGTGGAGCCACATGCTTTAGTCCCGCCCACAGCATGGGTTTTCTGTGGGCTAGGATTAAGACTTACTGAAGCAAAATACGTCTCAACAGGAAACGTGTCCTGATGCCAGGATATGCTGCAGCAAACCCAAGACACCAAGAGGTGGACAGATGAATTTCAAAGGAATTCCTTTTTCTGTAATAGGTATAACTTTCTGGCTTATGTTTAATCGACGGCTCAACAACCAGCGAAGCAGGCAGAACTGACTCTGTAAGACCCAAAGTGAGGGTGCAGGTCTGAGATGTTGGCAGGTATAAAATGCCCTGGAGCAGCACCAGGACGGAGGAAGGTATGCAGGGCAGGATGGGACAAGCTTCCTGCTCTCAGACGGGCTGCCGTAGGATCAGGCAGGACGCTGGGGTGTGTCGGCATGGAGGAATCTGCCTCACTAGAGGCATAAGAGCCCATTGGAGTGGATGTTAGGGGAGCAAACTCGCTGCTTTTCTGCTGGCACACACAAGTCACGCACATCAGGCACACAGGCCAGCCAGCGGCCGTGGCCCAAGTGAAGACGGTGGCTGCCATTTATCCTCAGAATCACCGTAATAACTGTCACATGCGGCCAGTGTGAACCGACATCACGTGAGCTGCCTTTGTATTATTAGCAGGGCTCTGGTACAGCCTCCCCACCCCCACACCCCAGGCCAGACTAGCTCTCCGTGTAGCTCCCCAGTCAGGCGCTGGGTGAATATGCAGCAGTGGAGCAGACCTAGGAGAAGAGGCTTCTTGATACACGGGCTCTATTCTGCAGACCTCAGCTCAGAGCTCAGGGTCAGACAGCTCAGGGTCAGACAGCTCGGTCCCTGCCACACCCTGTACGAAAAAGGCAGGGTCAGAAAACAAAAAGCATTCAAACACATACATGACATACAAACGGTGTGGCCCAAACACACCACTACACTCCGCTACACTCTCTGTGAGGGCACCAGCCCCTTAGGACCTCTGGGAAGGCTGTGGATGCTACTCTATGTGAACCGATTCCTGTCATGGCCACTCTGAGGATGGTGTGAGGTCCAGACCATCACAGAGCCTCCACAGAGAAAGATCCTTAGCATCGTCTGAGAGCTTCAGAGAAACGCTGACTGTGAAACAAACACCCGAGAGTGTAAACAGGGCAGGGAGACAGGAAGCAGAATCTGTGAGGAGTCCAAGCGGTAAGAGAGCACTGCTTTATGATTTATGGTCACCACTGCTATTTGGGCTAAATTATAGCTACTGAATAATGCAGCCCTGCACACTTTGGCATTATGTAAGGCCTTGATCTTCAGCATTTTGTGTGCTGACCTGCCCTCTAAAACAGCCCTTTGCTCTCCTGTAATGACAAAGCCGGCCTAGCGATTTCCTAGCGATTTCAGTCGCCGTGACTTGTGCCGCTGCTGTGACAAAGGTGAAAATGAAATTCCCCCTGCCGATGGAGCGGGAGCGAGCGCTGTGCTCCTCCTCAGCACTAATGAGCTGGCTCCCCGCTCCTCCTCAGCCAGTGACGCGGACTCCCTGCGTCCACAGGCGATGTCCAGCTGTCTCGCTGCCAGGCCCTCTGATGCTGGTTTATGACAAGATGGGGGAAGGAGGGGTTCATTATCACTCTCCCCCACACCTCAAAAAGACGTCAAGTAGCGTGACAAGGTGTCGGTCATGTGGCTGACCTGAGACAGCGAGAGCAAGTGCCAAAACGATGCGAAAGGATACGAAGATGAGCGTGAATTCCTCTTTAACGTGAATTGATGGTGCTGTGAAGTGGCCCATTAAATGCGAGTTCGCTGGTGAGGATGGGGGTTTGGTTTGCTTACATTAGAGATTCGTGCTGGGATGGAGGCCAGTTGTCATTGACGTCCCCCCCCACAGCCTCCCCAAGCTACCATGCATTTTCATCGCTCATGGTCTCTCTGTGACTGTTTCCTGAAGGCAGGAAACACAAACACACCACTTGCGAGCAGCTTCAGGTCGAGGCTGAATTTTCTGCTGCTCGGAAGCTGGTGCGCTCCAGCGTGTCATTAAACTATCGCAGCGCGGCAAAACCGGTAATTACTGCTCTCAGTTGGCGGCTAATGACCCCCGCCGCAATGCGGTTTGTTGTCATTGGATGCTGGCCGTGTCACCTGACCCTTCTGCTTTCAGCCATCCTCCCTAAGACATAAAGGGAGCTTTTTAAGTGCGTCTGATTGAATGACCAAATTGCTGGCGTGTAGAACAGTGTAATGGACCTCCAATGAAACAGGAGATTATCAGCTCAGTGTGTCACGCATTGATTTTTGTGTTTCGTTACTAAACGGCAAGCCTGTCTGGGGTGGCCCGATCACCCGGGGTGCCCTCTCCGGAAATCCCACGTGCGCCCACTGCTAGGTTCGGGTCAAGTTTAGCAGATTGAGTTACGTGGTACCTGGAGCCTGAGACTGTTCATCCAGTTATAAAAACAATGTTGCTTGGACTGGACAGCGGGCCTGGAAGGGTCATGCGACCTCTACCCCAGTAGGACTGGCCTTTTAAAAGGCCGGCATGAACGAGGGGTTTAATAAGGCATTTGGTTCCCAAGCCTTATAGGCCATACCCCCCCCCCCCCAAAATAACAGGTGGTGGGGGGTGTCATTAGGGCCCTTGGCACATTTTCCCCTCGACTCTGTATATTTGACTGGTTGAGCTTATGGCTGCGATGGAATATTTTTGCATTTTTAAATTTTTATTACCGTACCCTGGAAAATCTCTCACCCACTTGGGGAGGCCCTGTAAATGGGGGGTGAAGCTCTGTGATGTCATGGTGTCCCCAGGGTAAAACACGCACTTGCATGTGTCCATCGTGGTTTCATCATCATGGGTCAGTGACCACCATGACGCCAAATGCGTTGACATTTCCCACGTGGGAATCACCATATCTGTGCCACGGTACCACCTCTTAAAGTACTATGGTAAATAGCACAGGATACCGTGGGACATTCTTACAGCCCGTCCCGATGAGACGCAATACATAAAGATATAACCCTTGCAGTCTTCAGTAAGCCAATGTTTTCAGAGACTTTTATTTATGACTATTTCAAAGCATGAAAACAGGCGTGGTTGATGTGATGGGAGGGGTTAAAAAATAATGACCTTGAATAAAAGTAAAAGGGACATTCATTATGATGGGCTGGTGACAGGGGCTGTTGCCTTGACAACTGTATCAGACATACGTTCCTTGCATTAAGAGTTTCCTTTAAGAGGCACTGAACCATATAAAACCAGTGTGTGACACTCATTTAAGGGCATACATGAACAATCATGCCATCCATGTTGAGCCCACGCACAGCCAAGGCCCCCATGATGACTGCATGCACCATCAGGGCAGGACTGGATTAAACATTAGCCCTGGACTATGAGATTCCCCAAGCCGAGCAGTGTCTATGTGTGTGTGTGGATGGCCCCCACAATGTGTTCGAAACCTGTTATTTTGACGTTGTGGGGACCATTTTTCAGGTCCCCACAAAGATCACTGAATGCAATCAAAAAACTAAAAATGCCAAAAGTCTGATATTTTGTTTGGTTACTTATGGTTAAGGTTAGGGCTGGGTGGGGGTTAAGGTTGTCATGATGTGATTATAGTTTTCCACATAGAAACGAATGGAGAGCCCCTACAAAGATATAATTACAAACCTGAGTGTGTGTGTGTGTGTGTGTGTGTGTGTGTGGGGGGGGGGCGTCCAACACAATAAAAAAATATATACAGTATATATTCTCCAGTTGCTCCAGGTTCTTCATTTACATTAGCATGAAACTGGAGGACTTTGGATTATTATGATGGCTCTATAACATCTGAGAATACATTCAGAAATCACTCAGGACTGATTCTTTGGTTTAAATGCATCTGCGCAGTAACGTCCATCGATCTGATTTGATCTGCTAACATTTTAAAAGCGTTCATGTAACTCTTTTGTGATTTATTTAAATGGATCTAATGGATAAGAGTGAGTAAGGTTATATCTGTCTAGGAAATGACACAGAGATTAGTACAGCAGCGAGTCATGCATTACAGAAGGGACTTTTGCCACAAACTAGAGCTGTTTCCCTAATATGGCTCTGTGGGCCGCTTGGAAACTTCCTCAGGAAAATTGTCTCAGGGTGTAAATTCTACGCTTTTCCGAATTTTCCCAGTCGGTCCTCAGAAAACATAAAGCATCCATTGTTGTGGCTATTAGATCCTTTTGAAGGTCTGGTACACTGTAAACTTCCCATTGGACCGAATGATTGGGTTCCTCACTAGACAACCATGTTGTTCTTTTTCAGATCTTCCTTCCTCACTTCCTTCTTGTTCATGCCGTCATTGCCGCTTCCTCCGTCTCGTGCCGATGTGCGACAACCCAGGTGGGGCTTCCACGACTCTGTCCGCCACCAGAGAGCAGCCTCCTGTCACAGGGCCCAGATTTAATCTGGAGTGACAGAAGACGTCCATTAATGACCAAGATGAGTCACACGAGTTCTGAATCGCCCCATAAAGACTGTGTACACCCCAGGAATGAATAAGGTTACTGGATGAGATTCAGATGAAGAGCGAGGCCAGCATCATTAGTGATCAGCTTGGTCAACTAGCCATCGTTGCTGACGTATTGTGTGGCAGTTCTTCCGACACAGCAAATACAGAAATATGCTGCATATGTTGGCTGTTAAAGCCATATTTTTGCAAACAGAATACAGCAGAATTCCAAATGGAATGATTCACAAGAAAAGCTGAAGATACAGTGTGATTTTACAGGAACTGCAGGGTGGCATCCACATTCTACCTCACCACCCAAGGTCTAAGGATACAAGGGCCAGCAGAAGACGAGGGTCTTGTCCTTACAGTCTTTTGCACATTCTCCAGAGGTCTGTGGGTTTTCTTTTTCCTGACCTCAGCCCTGCGTAAGACACCCCTCTAGGGGACTGTGAACAATCATCCCTCAAGGGTGCTGAGGTCTGTACCAGTTGCTCAATACTAACTGGCATGCCAAGGGCACTGGTGCACCGTGATTTTCAATGTCACATTGTTTTGTCTGTTCTTGTTTATGCAGATGTAGATCTGCAGCAGCAGGAGCACAATATCCTGCCTGCCGTGCAGGGCGTCGAGCTAAGGGCCGGGCAGGAAGCTGGCCTGAGGAGATTGGGACGAGGCTGTTTGGCGCTGGGAGTGGGCCCGTTGCGGCGGGTTACATCATCCCCGCAGGGGACGCCTCGCCCGCCGCTCCACTCAGCGGCTGCCATTAGCAGGCCCGCTATCGCATCGATCGCCGTTATCACTGACCAGGCTGGGGCAGGCTGGCTCTCTGCACAGCGCTACAAAGCCAAGGGCCTTCCGGGCTAGCGGCTCTCTTTCAAACGCAAGGCATGTAAATCAGGAACGCCCCGCGTCTTGGGCAAGCCGTGCCGACATGGTCCCCATGAGAGCATCCGAAAGATTTTAAAGCCCCCCAGTGTGAGGCATTCTTTGTAACAAAGTACTGTTTCACATTTGGTCCAAGCCATTGTCTCCTGCAGGGAACAGTGAAGGAGGGCGTATCTCATGAATTGGAAAGTACGCTGTACAAAAGAATAAGGAACTGCATTGGGAGCAGTTAGACTGACTCCCGCTCGGTGACCCCTAACATGACCAGGGCCCATCCAGAGGCACAGGACAGTCCCATCGTTGTATTTCTCCAAACTTAGCTTACGAGAGAGACGGTGTTCCAAAAGAATCTCAGCTTGTTTGGAATAAACAAAAGCACTGGGCTTGTACATCTCCACCATTGCTCTGGAGTGACAAGAACGTTCCTCGATTATCCTGAACAGGATGACGCAGAGCCAGGAGATTATTCCAGGAAGACACACGGCAAGGGACACCCTGCACTGGATGCCAGTGTGCTATAGTCCATCAGTCCTCAAACTTTTTGGACCAAGTACCACTTCTGATCAGACCAAAGCAGCCAAGTACCACATGGGTAAAAAAAATCACAGTAACCTGAATCACAGCAACAACTTACCGTGGTCCTCTCGAGTACCACCTGGGGCAACTCTGAGCTCCACTGGAACTCCATGTACTACAGGCTGAGAACCAGTGATATAGACTATTAGGTATATATCAAAAAACAATTTCAAATATTAACTGTTGCTTAACTACACCATCCCTTGTGCCTAACAGAACTCAAAGTGTTCAGCAGCTAGAAGCAAATCATCTAATAGGGCATTTGAAAGAAGCTGCCTGCTTTACCCTGGATGTTCTCAGAACAAAAGTAGGACATTTATTTACTATTTTCAGCTTTCCCTCAGTGGAGTGGGATACGAAACATCTCTGACTGGGATATTTTCACCCATCCAAGGACAGTGTGATCAGAAGAATCCATGTCCAGGGAAACTGAAACAGTGTGACCTTAAAGAATATCAAGGGTGCATCAATTCGTACAGCATCCCTGGAGATGTACTGTTTATTTGGGGGATGTAAGCATAGAGAAGTCACCTCAGCTGGTCTGGATGAAGACTTAGCTAAGGAGGATGGACTGATTAGGAACCAGGAGTGGTCATGACGTCATAAATAAGATAGGGAGCACCTCTCTTTATGATGCAGCAATTCATTAATTTTTTAAACCATATGCTGGCTGCAAGCAAAATGTGCAATAGTTAGGAAACAAGACAACTTTGTGAAGATTGAACGTGATCATCCTGTGAACTGGGTTAGAAGAGAGCAGCATGTGGAGTTATTTTAATTTGCAGCATTAAGTCTAACAAACGAACGCAACTGCAACTTCGGGGAAAACCGCAAATGTGGCACCACATTAACGAGGCTTCGAAGTCAAATGTTATCAAAAGCACATCACAGTTCAGATCAATTTGAAATCTCAGGTCCTTTTCAGAGAATCTTACTATGAAATTCGTTGTCATATACATCTACTACTGTTTTTTTCTTTTGCTTAGTTGGCAACTTAAATATATTCAATTAAACTCAGGCTTAACACTTTGATTAAGGGGACTAGACCAGGCCCCCACCTAAGACTCAAACACAAATAAACAGTATTACAGGAAACCAGTGATTTAGCAGCTATATCCAGGGCCAATAACTGGAACTATAATTTATTTCACACAATGTGAAAACCATAGACAACGGAAAGTTGGCTTAGTTACAGACTTGAAAAGCATTTTCAAAGACCTAACAGCATGGCACAGCATTCTGAGGGACATACTTTGGTGGCATCCTTAAAGAAGGAATGGGGGACAGTCCAGTTATCACGCACACGTCACCAGCTCAGAATGAGACAGGGGGTATGGCTGGGGTGTGCTTTGTCTCACTAAGCAGCAACAGAATCTGACAGCATCCAAAACAAGGCTGCCACACGCTCCTAGCCGTACCTATCCCTGCCAAGAATCAACCAAGTACCTCTAGGGAGATTATTAATGCAGATTATTTACCAACAATGTCATTGGCTGTGACAACTTCAGAGTTATCCCATCCGAGGGATAACATTTTCTTTGGATTTAATCAGTACTTAAACTGCTTCAGTCACCTGGCTGCAAAGATGTGCTGAAGGGTCAATTACTGAGAAGAATATCCACTAATCACCCACCATCTTAGTGACCTGTCATTCCTCTGAAGAGATAGCCAACCCAGGATGGTAGCAGGTTAATACACCATTGCTGTAAATACCAAATCGGAGAATAAATTTTGCTTCTACATAGAGGGGACATATTAATAGAATGATGTCACACATTATCTGAGACAGCAATACTCACACCTTCAAGCTGCTATGGCTAAAGATGCTATGAGTTGAAGAAATGAAAGAATATACCAGAAACAAACTGGACAAGGACAAAGAAACAGATGACTCATTCACATAAAGGAAAAACTGAAAAAGGAAAAGAGACATAAAGCTGTTTACTAACTAGCAGTGGTTACATTATTAACAGCCATGACATTGTGGTGAACTGCTCCAGTGCTAGTGATTATTCTGTATTCTGCATCTAGCTTGTCCTTGGAACCAGTCCATAGATAAATACACTTCATGTGAATTTTCCTTTTGTTCATTACATTACAGCCTGTCTATCTGCTGGGCCTCCTTCCTGAAAAGTGACTGGGACACGGTAAGGTAAATCGAGATAAGTTAAGTTTCTATTATATACCCCATCAGGGGAGTTTGTGTCAACATTTATCTGCTCAGAATACAAATGCCAGAAACACAGCTTAAAGCATGGCAACCACATATGACTAATTAAGGTTTTTTTGGCTACAGTGTTTGCATTTTTCTTGGCCCTGAAAAAATCATGTTTGCACAGTTTCAGTCAAGCTACTATTTGTATCAGGAGATGCATGGTGAACTGTTCATAAGTAATTCATCACTAACGTGCACATACCGCGCTGGCGTTCGTGCACTTCGATTCGCTCATGGCTTTGAACATGCCGACGTGAATTAAGGGCGTGAGCCAGTCGCGTAAGGTGAGCCGGGGAGCGCGAGCCGGCGGGATTGGCGGGAAGTGGCGCCATGCGCAAGAACGCGACTCAGCGCTTCAGACTCGCGCGTGGCGCGCGCGCGGTAAACGAGCTACGAGCTTCGCGCGGTAAGTCTTTCACGAGGTAGACAGGCTGCGGCGAAAGGGGGGGGGGGCTGCTTTTTTGAAAGTTACAAATTTAACTATTTCTTTAAAATTACACATACATTGGAATTCAGAAAAAATCAAAACAACGCGTCAAGAACAACAACAATAATAATCCATCATTATACAATAATATCAGCATATGAATATATTAATTAATATTGTGTTTATATTTATATTCGCATTCATATCGCTCAATCATGTGATACATGTATAATCATGGTTGTCATATTTCGTACAGTTTAAAAATTACTAATTTTTCATTACAACTCGGTTATCGTATGTGGACTTTACATAGAGAGATATTACCTGAGAGATGTATGTTTATGACCCCAATTATAGGTTATTTACGTCTTATATATCCATCCATTTTCTAACCGCTTATCCTGGGTGTCATATATACAATATTTAGCGATTTGGGTGTCGCAGATGTCAAATATAAAATGCTTAATTGTAACAAAATACATTAAACAACCAGTTGAGTCGTTAAATGTCGGTAGAAAGGTAGAACGAGGGCGGCATTATTTTATTAAGGGATATTTTCGCGATTGCGTATTTCGTTTGTCCTTCGTCGGCATCCGTAGCCATCGATCTCTGTGGTGTTTGCCAGATCTGCGGCTGTGTTGTCTGTGGTAAGAAACACCGGGTGGACGGTGATTACCGAATGAGCTATGGAGCAGATCAGCAATATCGAGGTGGTTCCATGCGACAGCTCCCTTTACCTGAGACCGTTTCGGGTGCACTATAGCCAGGTGAGTTGAGAGAGATCACCCGTGCCTCGGTTAACTTCATGACCGTGAGAAGCGGACACGCAAAACATCCAGTCGCCCCACCCCCATTCATTCCTCCCAAACAACTGCTACACGATTTACATACTTCATGTTTGTCACTCCCGATGACGGTCACTTCACGTTAACCATAAACTGCAAATACACCGTCTTGTCCTATGTATGGTTCATACTTAACCGGCGATACTGTCGTGGACACGTGCTGTGCATTAGCCGGCGATGTAGCTCTAAAAGTAAATTGGCAGCGTACTGCCTTCAATATTTGCAGACATAAGTTCCCAGTGAAATCACAAGGAGCGCGTGGTGCACTTCACATAACCATCGGGACGTTTCCCCCTTGTAAGGAAGGTCAGTCATTGCGAAATAACACTCTGCATATTGGTCTCTTGTTCCGTGGTGATGGCAGCGGTTGCAAAGTACATATAACTAATGCTAAATGTTCCTACGAGGACCAGTGCTGCATTTCAGCTTAGGCTTAGCAATATGCGCAGCTAACATTACTGTAGTCGGAATGTGTGAATGGGATGCGATTCGTTATGCGTGATTCGCAGATCGTGGGAAACCGGACACCGTCTCAGCCGCCTCAAAATACGGTGTCAAATCATATATGGGGTTACACATGACATTTGAGTGGACTGATTTCCTTTGACTCCTGTTTGACATTCTCAGCCCACGACCTTGGATGGGTTCACAGAGGCGTCCGGCGGTTTTGTCGACGTCCGCAGGAGTCTTTCCCCTGTCATAAGTGACCCAGTCTCAGGGTTAGACAGATATCTCGCAATAACGGCAACTCTGATTCTGAACCTTGATTTACGGAAGCCGCTCCCTGAGAGCAAAGAGAAAAGAAAAAAAGGAAGCCTTGTTAAATCGGTTGGAGCTGCCAAGAGAGGCTCAGAGTTATTCTGGGGGGTGTTTGTACAGCTTTTCCAGTAGGTGTGTGAGATGCCAAGGCCTGGCAGAATAGCTTCCTACGCAGGTGTGCAGGCTTGGTGCCTGACACGTGCTACCTGTGCAGCTAGCTGCCCCCCCTGTGACACACTGCCCTTATGCATCCTGCTGCATGCCTTCCTCAGTACGTGTGCTTTGCCATCGACCCCTGTGTGTGCCACAGATCTCTTTAAATGTGATGATGGAGTCCCTGTGGACACTTTTAAGGTGTTAAAACATTTATTTTCTTTTGTTGCCAGCCCCTTGTTTCCTATTAATTGTTTCCAGCATCTTTGCCGGGCAGTCTTGGCATTTTTGTCAGAGTGATAATGTTTCCTTGTATTGATGCAGAAGGTTAGTTCCATTGTATTGCTGAGCTGTGTGAGTCATCTGCACTGCCACGGGCGTCTAAGCAGAGGCAGAGCGCCCAGAGTGTTCCGTCCAGATGTTCTGAGGATGGAACTCCAGCTCTGAGGACAGCCTTGCATGGGTGGGTGGGCCTAGGGTGCCCCTCGTAAGCCAATCACGGAACGGCGCCCAAATGCGCCCGCTGTATTGGTACACTTCTTCTCCTTTAGCCCAGTTGCATGAAATGGTAACCCAAACCCCAAAGACCTGCCACGTCCCTGATCCAGACATTTTTTATCTGCCTTGTCATGGCAGTAAAAAGAATATATCAGAGGAGCAATAATTTAAATATTGCTTATATAAGTTATTTTTTAATTTTAAAACTTGCTTATGATTTGTTAATTCAAATAAAATGAATAAAATGCTGGCAACCAGCCTGGTGGTACCTGTGATTAACAGTGTTGTATACCACAAAATACAGCTTTCATTCACATTAACTGGGCATATATATATATATATATATATATATATATATATATGTGTGTGTGTGTGTGTGTGTATTTTTTCAATACTGCTTGTTCAGTACAACATCACAGTGACTGTGGAGACCAGGGTGGAAATAAAAA
>JAOYFF010000040.1:1448619-1464455 GCA_025773925.1 Cryptomyrus ogoouensis | reverse complement strand
ATGAGTCATATAGTGAGATGAAAATGCATTCCTATTAGCCATAGAGTATATATATATATATATATATATATATATATATGTGTGTGTGTGTGTGTGTGCATTTTTTCAATACTGCTTGTTCAGTACAACATCACAGTGACTCTGGAGACCATGGTGGAAATAATAATAATAATTAGTCAGTACAGTGAGCCATTTGCCATTCACACAGGGCCACTGCATATGTCTGAATGTTAATATTCGTAATATTTCTTGTTCGCACCTGTGCGATTGAGATGATGAAGCCGAGGGATCTGGATCAGCACCCTCCTGTTGCAGGGCTCTGGAATCTGTGCTCCCAGCTGTGTGGCCATGTGTGAGAAACATTAATGACCAGTAATGAGTGCAAGGAGCCCAGCGCAGACGCCCACGTGAATTTACAGTGCCGTGAATACATGTAAACCAAAAGCGGGTTACAAACATGACTCGGAACATATGAGGAATTATTAATGTCCAGTATTCGTGGAGCCCTTTTGGGTGATTAACGGATCAAGATTTTCTTTCTCGTTTGTTTTAGGACTTAATGTTATCTGTTGTGTTTGTTTTAGTGGGGGTCATGGGGAGGGGAGGAGCTGTACCTGAGTGTGTTATTAACTGGAAGTCAGCTCTGGGCTCCTCTGTGCTGTGCTGGCTGGTGCCCATTGCGTTTCTGTGAAAGGATGCCACATGGGAGCCCAGAGGGGAGGGCCGGGTGCTAGACGGGGCCTGCCCTGTGGTCCCCGGCACGGCCACGCACCACCTGCATGCCAGCAGCCTGTCTACATCTGTCCCAGTGTTTTGTAACCCATTGTGAAATGGCTTTGCGACGAATCTTTGGAAACAGTGTGCCTTTGGTCTCTCTGGATGTAGCCGATTGGTTATTTCACAACAGCTGTGTTATTTAATTTTTTGTAGTATTTTTCTTTTGGGGAGATCCTGACAGACCTTTAAACTGAGAGGTCTGCTGTCAGTCTAGCACTTAAGGAGCTGAATTGTCAGTGGGAAAATTTCCAGTTCAAATCCCGAAGGGGAACTACTATTGTACTCTTGACAAATTACTTTGTCCCAACTGGATCAATAAATGTTCAGCTCTGTAAGTGGGTGAAGTGTAAAAATGTAAAGTAGGTTAGTTGCTTTTCATAGAAGCGTTTTTTGAGCAAATGAATATCTCGCGCAAAATGCAATTATGCCATAAACATGTATGAATTATGGCACACACTCTGAGAAAGGTTATAGAGACAGATAAAAATGTCACAGAATAATGTCACAAAATGCTGCACACACATGAATTATGACATAAATACAGATTAATTATTTACTACGACCAGGAAGATGACACACACACACACGTAAATGTCATGCAGATGAATGTCTAATTTAACTTAGTAATGTTATGCATGCAGATGAATGTCATGCTGATATTATATGTCATGACCCAAGGTAAATGTCATGCAGATTACGTGTTGGATGTGAAACATAACGTTGTACATGTCATGAATGGATTACTAATGTCATAAACAAAGCTTATTACATATGTCACAAGCTCCTTTATGAAGTGGCAGTACCACATCTTGAAAAATCGCCACTTTATCCTGCTTGTTCCCTTTCCGTTGTGGATTAGTTCAGAATATCATGATGTTATTTCCCATGGCTGGAAATGTAAAGAGATGAGATGTGGTCCCAAAACTCTTGAGATTATGTGTATAATAGCATTGCTTCGCTGGATTTCAATAAAATAGGTGTGGAGAGAGTTTATAGGGTATGATTTAGTTACTTTGGGTTCTTTAGACAGAGCTCGCGTTTTTCTCTGCATAGCCGCAGTCTTTGTATGTATATTCTGCCTGTACAGACACATTCACAAGCTTATTAGGGCAGATCAAGACGTAATTAATTAGGATATTCACTCGACAAGCCCTGGGCCCCAGGTCGGCGAGGCACCCGGGGGCCCAGGCTGCCAGCTGGGCTGGCTCTGAGGGCAGCGCCAGCTGACAGACTGCTGGATTAGGGCTGAGCAGCGGGGGGCGCTATCAAAGGCAAGGCTGGGGATTAGGGCCCGCGAGTGGGCGGGCAGCAGAGGCTGTGTGTGTGTGTATGTGTTAGACAATGGGGGTGAGAGACCCCGTGGAGGCCTGCTTAGGGGTGGGGGGATAGGCGCTGAGACGTGCGAGTGCCCTGTCAGCAGCCCCAGCCCACTGACTGTGCTCAATGCGCACAGGAAGTGCGATTCACCAGGGCCAGCTGTGATGGGCCGCTGAATGTGTCAGGGGCGAGTAAGCGGGTGCGTCTTGGGGGCGGGCAGGCACTCCCCCGGATGTGCTGTGCGCTCGGCGGCCGGGCCCCTCTGCCGTCCCTAATGCGCCCTCACAGGCCCTCTCCAGCTGTCCGGTGGAGAGTCTCGCTTGCTTTGACGCCTGAATGGCCGCCGCTCAGCTGTGGCCCGGTTCTGATGGACAGCTGGTCAGTGTGGTTCAGCCCCAGAGTGACAGCTTGAGTGCCAACCCTCTGTGGGGGGTTGGGGGGGGGCTTCCTTGTCCCCGAAGGGCCAGAAACTTCCTTGCTTACTGGAGAAGAGAGGGCAGCATCTTCCCATCTTTGCTTTGTCTCTGCTTCGTAATGGTTGACTCATGTTTGATGTTTTGCATGTCATCCGAAGTCATCGGTTTTGCTTCCACTGTTGGCCAGAAATGTTTGTGCTCGAAGCCCCGATTATTCAGCAAAACAGGTACACGGTGCCCCGTGTTTGAACCCGTGACCCTCTGCCACGGGTGTCCCCGGATCTCCGTGATCTCCAACTCCCACTGTCCTGCTCTCAGCATGGGCGAGAACCTGCAGGTCGGTGGGAGCCGGTGCACGGGCCTGCCCGTGCGTAGCGTGCGAGCCCACGGCCCCGCTGATGGAGAGGTGGCCTCGCGAGGAGCCTCTGCTCCGCCACTGTGCTTTTCCCGCCCTCTGCGCCTCATTGTGTTTGTGTCCTGTGTATCATTTCCCCGCGAGATGGTGAATTGTTAGGAAGAACAATGATTCATTCCGCTATGAAAGGACTCATAAATTATTTACCACATTGTAAAGCTGAAGTACATTGCTGCCCTTTTCACTTTCAAGGGAAGGAGAAAAAAAATCAAATGGCACTTAATGCCCCCCCCACACCCCATAACAGAAGTACTGAATGCTGATGCTGAAATAGAATAAATCCTTATTTTCTGCATCCAGTAGACTGATTGGTTCCGCATGAAATTTCTCGCTTCATCCTAACTGCCTGGGTCTGGTGAGCTCTGGTCCTGTTTGTCCTGGGGGGAACATGGTGGTGGACAGGGACCTTATTGGGGAAATTCACCTGTCAGAGGGGAAGCGGAGTGACCATCACAGTAGGAGCATGTGGTGGGACGGCCCAGGGATGGTTAGCACTTTGGCAGGCTTGCAGTAGAACTTCCTCAGCTTATATAAACCTTGTTGAATCATGGAAAAAACCACATATTTAATGTTGACTTAAAATTCAAGCTATTTGTTACATGTGACTACTTTGTTCGGTAGCCTGTTTGTACGTGTTGCCACTCGATTCAAGTGCAGTCGGATATTTTATCCTTATTTTCTTTTCCTGTTGCAATCGTATCTGAGCAGCACCGCTGACAGCGCCGTCAAGTCTGAATCTGCCTGTCTCCACACACAGGAGTCATGTGTAGCAGCTCCTGCACACGCTCTGAGGATGTAATCACGCATGTCTACGAGTGGGGGGGGGCATCCGTCGACGGTGCTCCTGAAACAGGACACACTGGCTAGATTGAGAGGGGCAGCATCCCCCACCAGCTCTGAGGGTCAACCAGCGGCAGAGGTGCCGGGTGATGCGTGAGCGTGTGCTGGGGAGGGAGTGAGGCCTGACACCAGCACGTGCTGTCGTTCGGCCTGCCATGTGCCTGGCTCCTGCCCCATCTTAATGCAGTGGGCGTGGTCAGCAGGTGGCTCCACCCACAGCCTCCTACGGAGCGTGTCCTATAACAGCAGGTGTCTGTTTTTCAAAGGGACAAGAGCGCACACAGATTATATGTGCACATGAGAAAAGGCCTTGGGGGCGGGGGCGGGGGCGGGGCCCTGTCCTGTTCATGCCTCAGCAATGGACCCTTTCAGGGGGCCCCTAGCGTCACCTTGCTTGCCCTGGCAGCGGCTCCCCGGCGCCCTCCTTTGGTTTAATCGTCCTGCTTTGCACGCTAACACCTTCGGTAGCCGCCCGCGGGGGCGACCCATCCGCCCGGCACGGGGGAGGCGAGCAGCTTACCCCCCCCCCCAGGAGGCTGAATACCACATGGCAGGAATTAAAAGGTCGCAGTTGTAAACGGCAGTGCCACGACGTCCGCAGCTGCCAAGGTTCAGTCATTTGGGGGGGGGCTGGGGGCTGTTAATTAGACTTTAAGCACCTGACAGGGTGGGATCATGTCCTCCCTTTCCCCCCCTTTCAGCCCTTTTTTTATTGCTCGGGGGGTGACACACTGCAATAGCTTCCAACGGGGGTGTCAAAATGGGGGAGGATCCTCTGCTTGTACCACTAAGGGAACTTTATTTTAACCCTAACACCCCCTCCCCCCCCCAACTTACTGGTGCTAATTACCGGCAGAATAGCCCCGGAGGCCACTGTTTCCCATAAGGCCATGCGGCGCGATCTATTGTTATTTTAATATTTGAAATGGCATCTCCGTTGACCCCTCTGTGGTCGTCTTTCCACTAATCTGCGCCACTGGCGGTTCCCTCCATCCCAGCAGGGCTATGAAGATTGCCCCGACGGGTTTGTCCCTGTAGGACAGTCCTGGCCTGGTCCCGGTCCCTCGGCTTGTGGTGTGACATCTGTACAGGTGTCTTTTAGCTGGGACGTCTAAGCTTTAGGGTACCAGCTAAATCTGTTGGACCTTCAGCCAGGGACTGTAACTCAATTCACATCATTAAAATTCCTTATTGATGGGTAAAATAGTAAAATAAAATTTTATAATAAAGTCTCCTTGGGAGGTACGTAATTTTCCTACCATTCCAACATTACACAGGAAATCTTCCCGCCAGGATTTCAAAATACTGTGGTATAGCCAAAATACCATATTGCCATAATACCGTGCAACTCCACGATAAAGACGGTAATTGTGATAATGATGAGTACTAGTATCTGTAATGTGCCCTCAGTGTGTGCTTGTGAGTGTGAGGACCCTGTGGTGGCCTGCAATCCCACTGAGGGGATTCCCTGGGACGTGCTGTGAGTTCCCCATAACCCTGTATTAAATATGTGCTTATGGAAGATGGATGAAATGGTGAATGCAATGAGGAACAGCAGTAATGACCTGCAGGAAACCCCAGGGCTGCCCTTGGCTGCACGTAGGGACCGTGTGCTGTTTAGGAAATATTAGTGCTGTGCTGTCATCTGCTGTTTTTAACACAGAGATTCAGACTGGGGGAGTCTGTTTGATCAGAGCATCTCACTCTGCCTGCTGTCCTGGGAGGAGCTGCAGTGTGGGATATGATGGGGTCTAGTCACATGATGATTATTGTGTGTAGGGTAAGATGCCGCATCGGAAGGATGTCGGTTCAGGTTTCAGCAGATTACGTTCACCGTTGGGTCCCTGAGCAAAGCTCTTAACCCCCAGGGACTGGCTGACCCTGCTTTCTCAAAAAAAGGTGTGAAACTTTGGATAAAAGTGTCGCTAATCAAATAAAATGTCAAGGTAAAAAGAAGGGAGTAAGAAGGAGCTGAGTGGACCTTCGGAGCTGAGTGGACCTTCGGAGCTGAGTGGACCTTCGGAGCTGAGCGGACCTTCAGAGCTGAGCGGACCTTCAGAGCTGAGCGGACCTTCAGTGGACCTTCAGAGCTGAGCGGACCTTCAGAGCTGAGCGGACCTTCAGAGCTGAGCGGACCTTCAGAGCTGAGCGGACCTTCAGTGGACCTTCAGAGCTGAGTGGACCTTCATGGGGTCATCCTCAGGTTTTAATGTGAAAAATGTCACGTGAAGTCATGCTTTTTTTCTCCTCATGTAAGTAATTAGTGCTCATAAATAATAAAATGCTTGCCCAGAGATTTTCTAGATAGTTCCAGGCAGTAGTGCATTTCCTAGTGAGCTTGTGCTATTGGTGCCGTTTTTCACTTTATTGTAACCCTTTGGCTATAGACGACCCACTCGGGCTCTTGGGTCATTCTAATGAGGTACCTGTCACCCGACACATCACCCGGGGCCTCCGCACACCATCTGCTCAGCAGGGAACTTTCCACAGCACTGATCTTTAACCTAGTTATTAGCAATGAATAGGGTGATGTATCTGACCCTCCAAACTGATACATAGACAGGTCTACTTTATTAATGATTAGAGGAAGTTAAGATTTGCTTAATTTTGCTTAATCATTTTTTGGACTTTTTTTTTTGTACGGTAAGGGCTGTTGCATCCCTAACCCTAACCCTAACCCTAACCCTGCTCCACACTGTTTCCTGCTGCTGTCTGCCTCCACATGGATGGTGTGATAGTTAAGCCCCTGTGACTTTACTGGTTGGGCCTTGCACTTTCAGAAAAATGGTTACTGGTACAGTTTGTACAAAAAAAGCATTAATGTACTTTAAAAGGTACATTTACCTACAGCTTGGGTATAGTTGGCAGGCCCTTGAGGTTACAGCCCCAGCTCAGAGGTACAAATTGGTCCTTTTTTCCTGATGGTGTGGTGGGGTAGACATAGTTACCAGACTGTGTAACAGACCAGCTGAAGTCATTACAAGGAAGTGTGTTCATTTGTAAATTTTGTCTTCTTGTCTTGTGTTTTCATTTATTTACTTATCTTTAAGTCGATTCACATTTCTAATGTGACTTGCATAGCTTACAACTCAACATATCCAACATGTTAACTTTCCTCTTTTTATAATGAAAGAATTCTTGTCCTGTATCTTTTCAGGGGCCAACTAACCCCTCTGGACCTACAGGTCACAAGTTCAGGTCTTTAAGCAGTACTCCTTATCCTGCTTTTGGCCAGAACAAGCCCCCCTCAACAGTTTAAACCTGGCCACCCCCACAACTATGTGTTCAAGTACACACTTGTTGAAGGGTGGTACCTCCTTCAACCTTAGCCGATTCCTCAAAGACTACGATGGCTTTTTACACCTACGCAGCTATGTGGGGTCCACTTCCTGTCGTGTCCCATGGAGAGAACTGTGGAAAAGCCCGCTCATTCCAACATAATGATGAATAGGTGGGAGGAAGAGTAATTAGGATTCCAAATGTTTTCAAGGAGGGACACACAATATGACTGGGTAGTGTTTGGCTTCTTTCTAAGCCTGTCTCTTGATAACTGATTGGCGTAAATCTTTGTGAAAGACATTTTCGACATGTTCCCCACCTCCCTGTCCCACCTCCCCAGATTTCATGAACCTTGGCACCCCAGATGTAAGATCTGATCCTGATAGTTTGACCATCGGCTCAGGCTAGAAGAATCAGGCTTTGAATCCAATACGAAGGAGATGAGACAGCC
Source organism: Cryptomyrus ogoouensis (assembly GCA_025773925.1). Classification (NCBI taxonomy): domain Eukaryota; kingdom Metazoa; phylum Chordata; class Actinopteri; order Osteoglossiformes; family Mormyridae; genus Cryptomyrus; species Cryptomyrus ogoouensis. The sequence continues at coordinate 1,456,960 of JAOYFF010000040.1, read as the reverse complement.
CATTACTCTATTAAACCGTTCTATTCCTGTCTAATATACAGCTTTTTATCCAGTGTGGATACGCCCAGCTCACTTCCAGATGTGTTAAACCAACTTCTCTTGGTTTGGAACGCAGTGGGTTATGTTTAGTCTACACTGGATGAAGCTGCAGCTGTCAAAGGTTGGTGTAATAATAAAACAAATAAAAAACATAGTGTTAAAAAAAGGTTAAAAGTCACAAAGTCTGAATTGCAGTCTATCGCGATGCCCCAAGGCTCTCAGATATATGCTTAAAGAAGTCCACCATTATGCCTATGTCAAATATTTTGTCTCATGCCTTAATGATTACTGTCAATGAGGGACAATGCCATGTCCCTCGCTCTGCACATACCTCTAGGACATGCTGAAAGGATGAACAACTATGTCAGGATGCTTTTCATGGACTGTAGCCCTGTAGTTAACAATATTATTCCGACTTACTTTGTTTAAAACTTCAGTCCTTAGTCTGTGCAGGTTTATCTGTGACTGGGTGTTTGACAGACAGCAGTGAGAATTGGCAGCAGACCCTTGTCCACTTTGACTCTCATTGCCCGTTTGTGACTGGGCTGCTGCAGCCTAGGGCCCCTGTCATAAGGTGCTTTTCCACCTTTTTTGGTACTTTCCTTTTTCCATTGGCTTCCGGTCGAGTTCCAGTACTGAAAGTTCCAAACCCGCTGGGATACTTCTTTGGTACTTTGGGGTGGGGCTTGAACCGCTTTCATTGTCAGTTGGTTATGCGAATACCCTGCTTCTGAAACACAATAAAAACGCCGCCTTGATAACAGTTATGAACTCAGAAACACTGATAAATGAAGAAAAAAAATAATTGTGATCTGGTCATATGAACAGACACAACAAAAAAATCAGAATGGCATGACAAGAAATTTAAGAAGTTCTCGAAGTACCAAAAGTATGGTACCTGGTGCGGTGGATAAGCGCCCATGCAGTCTGTTCACCTATGACTATGCGGCAAAGCGTGCGGGCAACAGCATCAAGATTGCAGATGACACCATCATGATTGGCCTCTTGAGGGATGGTGGTGAGGCTGTCTACAGGTGGAGGGTTAAAGGCTTGACAGTACAGTGCAAGCAGAACAGCCTCACTCAGAACATGAACACGACAAAGGAGATCATCGTCCACTTCAGGAATGACAGGCAGTTGCGTCCCATTTGGCATTGTTGATTTGCTTGTGGAAATTGCCAGCAGCGTCAGATTCCTAGGAATCTAAATCTCAGACTCCCTTTGATGGTCATTTAACACCAATAGTATCCTCGAGAAGGCACAACAGGGATTGTTCTTTCTGAGGAGGCTAAAGAATAAAATTCCTAACAAAATCATACCGCTGCATCATTCAGAGCATCCTGATTGGATACATGCAATTGGTGTATGATGTAGTAACTTGACAGCCCAGGATCTCAAATTGTTACCTCTCTTGTTCAGTTGCACCAGTGGTACCCTTGTACTAATTCATTGCACTTTATGCTCTATTGTACTGCATTGACTTGCACTGATGTCTTTTGAAAGTGCAGCACTGTCTCATCCTGTTTTTCATCCCTCCTGACATTATGGAGAAAGTCTGTAGGACGAGAATTTCATTGTATTTGTTGAATACAAATTACAATAAAACTTGAATTTTTTAAACTTAATAGTCTGCATGTAAGTCACTTCTTCATTAGAGACCATGGGCACTATCCACCAGTTCTTCACAGGAGATCACTGCAACCTTACAAATGACCAGTCTACTAGAGTACTCTCTCACACAACTAATCCAGTCCCAAGTGTCTCTCACAGATGGTCACATCCACAGATGTGTTGAAATTTAGACTAGATTCTATTTTTTTTTCATTGCAAAAATCGGAAGTGCTCAGGACAATAAAATGAAGTTAAAAAAGGTGCATGCACTGGTCATCAGAGTCAGTGAAAGCAAGTCAACCTCCGCCGCATGTGGCAGCATCTTCGCCTCACGCTATATGCAGTCAGTGTGCAGCAAAACAGAAGAAATGACGTGAATTTGGGAGCAGCCATGACTGCTGCTGTTTTGTTCACTTCTGACTCCCTTTACATCTGTAAGTCACTTTTGCACAACTCTCTCAGCCATCACGGAACTTTCCATCCATTTCTGAAGATGAATTTGGTCTCGCCAAATAAAATGGAATGCAGATAAAATGGAATTGCAGTTAATCAGGAAGGTGTCTACGAAATGGCAAGATTGTGTGGATGCAGACGCACTCTGGTGCCTGTTTCAGATCGAAGTAACTTTCATTAAGGTTCATTGGTTAAAACCTGTGGTTTTGCAACTTTTACCGGAGACCTGCATTCTTTTCATGACTTTGGTCAGGTGTATTTGCTGTATTTCCACGTTTGTGATCCTGCTCATTTTTAGTGACGTCTGAACATGGTTCATTTTACTATTTACACTTCTATCCCACATCCCGCCATCTGTGCCCATGTCAGTCACAACCAAAATTAAAAAGCAGCATTCCAACATTCTGCAGTCGTGTAATGCACAGGATCATCTGCACACCGTGAAATCCCTGACTCCAAGCTGCAAGTCATGACCTGAGCGCCGAGGCAGAGATTAACTTCTGGAGCGTTCTCTACCATCAGCTCTCCCACCCAAGCAGAATCGCCCCGGGGAGCCAAATGCGTTGGTTAGTCTGATAGGCGGGGAAGTCGGTTCCTCCTCATGGAAGCAAAGGCACATAAGCGGCTTTGCAGGAGCGGCCAGTTGTGTGAGTGTGAGAAGCTGAAAGCCGTACAGTTTGATGTGCTTAATGCTCATATGGCCCTATAAGGCAGTGCTTTGGCCTCTGGAATTCCTCCTCGCCCTCCCTGGTTCTCTATCAGCTGGGTTTCCCACAGAACACACACACATTGTGACCTTTCCCTCTACTGTAAGTCACTTTAGATAAAAGGGATGGATGCATGGATGGGTGGGTGAATGACTACATGAATGGCTTCAGTAGAGAGGTGACAGCAAGGCAGCACTCCCTTGACGTCCAGTGAACTGACCATTTTGCTGCTATTCTTTACTGACACTCTTTTCCTCTTGGTTCACAGAATGGGACAAAAAAGTACTGGGACTTCATGCGGACGCATGACAGGTGAGGTTCCAAGACATGCAGCACAAAGTCCTCTTAGACATGGCTCATGCATAACAAAGCACCAGTCAGTAAGTGTAAGGTGGTGACGATTACGGGCCGTGGCAGAGCGATTCGCTGCCGGCCTGCTGAATAATCGTGCGACATGGCAAACAAGTTTTGTGTAGAATAGCAATGAAGTGCCAGTACTGATCTTCACAGCAACCAAGTGTCACACAGAATAGCAATGAACCATCAATACAAGAAAATGCACCAGCGAGATTAGCTGGATTAAAACTTAGGGTAACACTTTCCTTGAAGCCCATGCTTATTAAGTATCTATGCACATATTCAAAACACATTATAATACATTCATAAAGCATTATAAACAGAGGTATAAATGTTTATAAAAAGGCATACATTATAGTCATATTTATTATGCATTATGAATGCTCTCATCTATAATGCACTATAAAGACCTTCATAATGAATCATAATGGTCAGCATAATGCATTATGAAGGTATTTGTAGTGCATTATAGATTAGAGCATTCATGACGCATAATGAACATGGCTGTAATGTGTTATACCCTAGGATTGTATTGTAATGCATTATGAGGGTATATATAATGCATTTATATGACTGCTTTAAGTAATGTCACAAAACAAATGTTAAGTATACTGCCAACATGAAACAAAGCTCTCTGCTGACAGAGCAATTATCTGACTATGTACATAAATATGTTTTTCCCTTTTATACTTACTGAAAAAAAAATTCTCCTAAAGATGAAATTTTAACAGAGTAGTGCAAAATATTTTTGTTGAGGCTGTCATCGATTGTAATATCAGTCACCGAACACAGCTTCACAGTTGTCCGGTTGAAGCTCTCCAGGTCCATTGTTTCCTGATTTGGGGGTGTATCTTCCATGCTTTGTCACCATATGTTATGCATACGATGCTTATGGAAGAGCAAACCTTCACAGCGTGTTCTGGTATAGAAAAAATCCTGGCTTCATGGTGGCACACAAAACCAGCCTTGTCTGCATTCTGTAGCAGTTCTCTGTATCCATTTCCTTCTCAGATACGATTAATTGGAATTGTGTTGTAGGTGTAGTTGTATGTGTGAGAGGATTGTTTCTGTTTTACCAAAAATCAATCAAGACAAGTGGTATTTTCGTGCAGGCGGTGCGTTTGTTTTGCTGTCCTTCAGAAGATGGTAGTTATGCAGGTCTTTGAACATCTCACATATTGCAGTCTGTTGAAGTGGATTCTTTGAGGCTCATAATCTTTCCAGGCTCATTATCAGGGTGATTAAAGGAGCTACCTCCTGTCCTTTCCCTCCTGGGGGGAGGCGCTGCCTCCGTTATTTTGTACCTGGACATCTTGAGCAGCTGAAGCATTTCCCTCAGGGTCAGAGATTATAGGTCATAGGTCAAGATCTCTGATTTGTATGTCCCTTATAGTCTCCGGCTGGTAGCTGTACTGTAGGAAGCCACAAATGAAGCATCAAATTTTAAATTTTGCAAGCAAACTAGGTAATTATTTTGATGATTTTGCTCAAAGGCTAATGCTATGTAACATTAGGAAACTAGATGCACAAACAATCAGCTTTTGCAAATTTAAGATAGGTTGGTTAATAGTTGTGATCTGAAGCAGTATGGGGACAGACCTCAAGCGGTCTGCGCAGCAGAAGCGGTGATGAATTGTTAGGTCAGAGCAGTGCTGTGGAAGCCCAAAGGTAAAGTGCTGTATGCCTGGAAGTCACTGCTGTGCATGAAGATCACTGTGGTGGACCATCCATCCCTGGTCAATAATACAAAGGGCATTTCTACTAAGGGCTATTACTGCCCAGGGCAGCTGCTGGCTCAGCTTACGGGAGAAGCCTTGTGGTCCCCGAACATAGCCCTTAAACCGGAATTACTTCCAGCTGTTTATAAATGGACTAAATGTAAACTGCAAAGTGGATAATTAAGGCTCAGCTGAAGTGTCTTCATGGAGTAATGTTTCGGAATTCTGTTTACAAAAGCTTTTGGAACAAAGAGGATGGAGGGGAATGTGTCGTCATCATGTTCCGCATGGGGAAGTATTCGCGGTCCGAGAGAAAACAAGGCCGGAGTTTAGCCGGGGAAGACATAATAGCAGAGGATCTGAATGATGAAAAGCAGTGGGGAGAAGAAAGAAAGAAAGAATGAATGAAAGAATGAAGGGCAGGACAGAAGGAGAATGGAGGAGAGCAGGAATTCTCCTGGTGCCCTTTATCCAGATGGCCTTTGTGCACAAGCGGTGAGAGTGAATTCTCAGGGCTAGCTGTATTGATCCTCTTATTGGTAGCCTGATACAATGGCTCAGTGCTGGGGGGGGGGCACGCAGAGAGCACTTGTTGCAGGATAAAGCCATTAAGGCCAGCATTTGTTAACGTCATTAGAGAAATCATTCTCACCCATGATTGGTCCTCAGCATGTTCCTATAGCTAGAGCCAGGGCCGGTGATTTTTGGGTCCTGGGGGAGGGCGAGAAGGACTACTTGTGGAGAGGGGGGAGGTGTTTTATAGTTTGTCATGCATGGAGGAAAATCTGTCACCTGGCATGGCTGCTCCTTCGCCTGGACGAAGATGTTGTCTTGTTTGCTTTCTCGTTCATCTGGGTGAAGATGTGTCAGTTTGTAAGGCTAGTCTTTTACTTCCAGTGTAACATCTTATCACTTAGGGGGAAGATCTGTTGCCTGGTTCCGTTTTCGTTCGGAGGAAGTTTTCAGTTTCCTCTTAATTTGAACAGGGGCTTGTTAGTTAATTTGGGTGCCTTGTGCTTGTGCTTGGGCCTCATATTCTGGCGTACTTAAGGCATCGGATCAGGAGGGGGGGTTGCGGCAAATGGAGGCGGGCCGCATGTCACCCAGCGTGGCTCATTCCGGGCCAGTACCGCGGTCTGGAAGGGAAGAACAGGAAGCCGTGCTCATAGGGTGGGTTCCTCTTCCTGGGGTGCTTTAATTGTTTTTTGGGTGGGGCCCCAAGTGCCTACCAGACAGAACTGCCAGTAGTGGAGCCCATAAAGCTTAATCAGGCCCCGGGGCCCAAGCAAATGTGGCCAGGTACTGATAAACCCCCACTCCTAGGACGGACCGTGGGGTACAGCGCTGCACCAAGGCGCTCTCGGCATGGGAAAGGGTGTGCTCCGTTTCCTGTTTCCTGGGCCGCTTCCTCTTTGCGAGCATGGCCTCGCCAACGGGCGCAGACAAAGTGTGTGCGCCCTGTGACCGACACAGACGGGTGGGCACGCCCCGCACCCACGGCGCTGCCTGCACACAGTGAGGATTATTCCCGAAAGCCCAGCATGAGCCTCAGACACGTATGCGCAGAGAAACTCACAAATACAAACATGTTGATGGAAATTATGCTTTATTTGCCATTTGCACATGTATGAGTACAGCTACACTGGAATGCTTCTTTTCACAAATGCCGACTTGCTCTCAGTTGAGAGACGCACTTATATACAGTTGAGAGTGAAGCTTGTTCCATTGCAGGGTCAACCATTTATCCGGCCCCCCAGGGATGACCGGGGGCTAAGGCCCTCACTCTGGGGCCCAACAGTGGCATCAGCCTGCAGGCCCCGTGACTCGCACTGGCGATGCTGGTAGTGTGATCATTCAGGCAGGGACCCCACCCCCACTGACTGACTGATTAAAGGATCCCCTCTGCAACACTGCCCCTGCTGCCAGGGCATGTCCAGCTCAGAGAGTTCCTGCATCTATATTTTCATATTTTATTCAGGAGACGGAGACAAGCGCACACAGAAAAAACACTTGAGTGCAATAAAATCTGATGTATTAAAAATTCATGTTTCAATAATGAAGTCTTGGAAACAACTTGTGATATTTTACTTAAGATTATACTCCGTTGTACTGCTATGCTACAGAGGACAATTGAGTGGTACATCTTAAATGCAAGGTTCTTCACGTGAAGCTCTTCAGTCCATTGAGTAAGTTAAACATTGCCTTCTCCGGCACCATTGTTGCTACCATGATGTTGTCCTGTTCAGTCTGTTCCTCAGATAACACACTTCAGTCCATTGAGTAGGTTAAAAATTGTCTTCCCGGCATGTCCCGCTGTTTTTCCAGGACTTGCTTGAACAGGGAAAGTCCCGCGTGTCAGAAGTTAAAGCCGGGACCCACCTAGTTCAATGCACGCTATAATTTTGTTTAAAATCATTGTGCCTCTGCTTGCAACACAAGCACCCTCATCATTCCCGCTTAGGATCAGTAAAACAGATCTATCTACCTCTTGGCCTGCATATCTAGATCTTGTTATTTCACAGTTTTATGAATATATGTTTATAAGACGCGCTTATATGTATGCATGTATGAATGTATGTGTGTGTGTGTGTATGTATGTGTGTGTATATATATATATGCATGTATATATGTATATATATATATATAAATATAAATTACTAAAGCATGTCAAATCAAAAACTTCCTACAGCTGAATCAAAGGTTGCCTCTTAAAACTCCATTTCAGTTATCGCTATGCTGTGGGACACAAACACAAGTGACATGCGAGTCAGTTTCAGCATCTCCGGAAGGAGCCTCTTTGAGGTAGCAGGAAGGCAGTTGCACGTCTGGCACGGGGGCGATCTCTAACTTGCTCCCAGACAGCGGTGGGCAGAATGAGCCCAGTGACTCTGACCGGGGCTTCACGCCTCGACGCTTTCCAGGCCCAGTGGGTGAACTTCCAGCTGAGACATTGTGTTCGCCGTCCTTATCCCGAGAGATCCTATTATACTGAGATTCTCAGCACCAAAGTCCTTTCTTTTTTGGAGGAATTAGCTAGTATCTCACAATTGGAGTGAGGACAAAGCCAGAGGTGCTAATCCCGCACTAACGCCCTGGATGAGGGCTCTGCTTTCACCCGCTTTCCCCCACATCGCCCTGCTTCACTCGCTTTCCCCCGCATTGCCCTGCTTCACCCACTTTCTCCCACATCGCCCTGCTTCACCCACTTTCCCCCACATCGCCCTGCTTCACCCACTTTCCCCCACATCGCCCTGCTTCACTCGCTTTCCCCCACATCGCCCTGCTTGACCCGCTTTCCCCCACATCGCCCTGCTTCACCCACTTTCCCCCACATCGCCCTGCTTCACTCGCTTTCCCCCACATCGCCCTGCTTGACCCGCTTTCCCCCACATCGCCCTGCTTCACCCACTTTCCCCCACATCGCCCTGCTTCACTCGCTTTCCCCCACATCGCCCT
>JAOYFF010000040.1:1429714-1445876 GCA_025773925.1 Cryptomyrus ogoouensis | reverse complement strand
GGACCCTGAACTGCCTTCTTTACCCCCCGCCTCCCCCTCAACTCTGGGGGCCCTAGTGGTCCTTCCTTCACTCCTCTCTGTTGTCTACCCCCCCCCCCCCTTTTTTTTTTTTTATAAAAGCCTTAAGAGACTGTTAGTTCCTGCCCCTGTTTTGGCAATCTCACCGTTGACTTGATTGGCCACCCTGCCTACTCGTTGGCCTTGACTTACGGTGGACCATTGCAGATTCCTCCCCACCGTAAGAAAAGGAAGGTTTTTCTCACAAACTGTTAGCACCCACAGGAATGCATGTTCACACAGTCAGAACTCCTGTTTCCCGTATAATCCGCTGGTCCACAATCCTACACCGTACAGAAACTTGGAAAGCATGCAGCATCGATAGTGGAAAGTTTTGGAACGGACGGCTTCTTCTCGAGCTGTTGGCCTCCACTTCAGGGTTTTTTTCTGCTGCGTTTTCCTCGCCATTATGGTGTGTGGAGAGAAGAGCATTGTGCCGGCAGGCTCCACCTGGGCCGCTTCACCGCCGGTCATAATGGAAGGAAGCCCAGGTGCTGGAAGGGATTGTTCCAGTGAGCAGACAGGGAAAATGGCTGCTTTTGTGCAGAGAGACCCCACGTCCTCAAGGCTGCTTGGTGCTTTTTGGCCTGTTCTTCCACTCGCAGCCGGGGCAGCCTGGTGTCATGGCCTTGACCACCAGACCAAGAGGTTGGGTGGGGTTAGGGATGGATCTAAAGTGTCAAGAAAGGACACTAATGAGAGAAACCTCACGCCATGGCTGTGACAACAACATTTGCTTGAACCATTTTTCCTGCCCAGAGCAGCTTGTGCAGTTCACAGTTTAGAATCTGTACACATTTTTTACTGTGGCACAATAGTAGTTAAGGAATTGTAACTTACTCAAGGCTGTAACAGTTCTCCTTCCTGGAATCTGATCCAGCAGCCTTCTAGTCACGAACAAAACACAGAACCTTCTAAAGCTTCTAAGAGAATATGGTCTACAGTCCATTTACAGCAGTGACTTGGGGGTCTGGGTGGGCTTATGCCTGGTAACTTTAAGCCTCTCCTGATAGCTTTCACGCTCGTTAACAGTCAAGCTCCAGTGGTTCTGACAACCAGCCTTTCATTCCAGTTATCCTGTCTGTCCTAGTGCCAGTAACCAGTCTGTCCATGTCCTGAGAGCTAATCTCCTCTGATCATCAAAGCCATTGCATCTAGTCCTGATCTCCCGATACCTCCTGCAGCCGTCTACATGTGTGAGTGGGAGAGGAACAAGCGGAAGGAGAAAGGCCCAGAGGAGCCGGCGGATGTCCATGCGGACCCCCCTCCTGCATCAGCAGGGGTTACGTACGAGTTGTGTGCGGGGCTGGTGGACAAGCCCCACCTTTCCCTGGAGGAGATTGCCCGGCAGGAGGTCCTGGAGGAGTGCGGCTATGACGTGCCAGCAGATAAGCTGCGGAGGATCACCTCGTACAGGTGCTGGTTCATCAGAAATATCATTCTTTCTCTCACAGGCACATGTATCACTTTAGACGTTGGTCTGTTTCCTTTTGTTCCACTATTGCATGCTGGTATGACAGGCTAGTTAACAGGTGCTTTTACACCGAAGCACAGAAACTTCTGTAGCTCCTGGGCACTTTTGTGTGTCACTTTCACACTGCAGAATAGGAACTGTGACCTTCATCCTAAATAAGCATGTGAGACGCAGAAAGGTTGTAGGTTAAACTTTGCACATAATTTCATTCAAAACTACACTGCCACCCCAAAACAATGGAGGGGTGAACAAGTTTTGTTAGATATCGGGGGGAAGTTCCTGCGATGTGAATATGACAGAAGTTCCTGGTTCCTGAAAAAGGTTCTGGTTTATGACAAAGATTCCTGCAGGTGCAAACCGCCTCAAGGGAAAAAACACACACTATCATCAAAGACTTTGCAGGATGACGTGAATTTTGCACTAATATAAACCAAGTGATCGGATGAGTCATGTAGCCAGCCAAAGAAGGCCCTTCTGAAGGCCTCTGCCTTAGTTTGACACTGATGAACAAGCGGGGAGGGCAATGCATTCTGTGTAATTTTCTGCTTGGCCATTCATCATTATACATTGGTCTAAAGTAGCTGTTTGCTTATGGCAGTAAAATTTATCTATTTCATGTTTAGTGTGTTTATTTTAAAAATGTCTGATTGAGAGAATTCAGCCAAGAATGAAACTCTATTTGCTCCATCTTCTAACCACAATAATTCTGAAAATAATTAACATGTTCAAGTAAAAGAAAAGGCCTTTTGTTCTGGTGACACCTCTGCTCATTTCCTTGTTCAGTGTGCAAATAGACATTCCTTAGATAGAGAGGACATCATTTGGTAAATGACCACATGGACTTCCCTTAACGTTTCAGTGTGCCCAAATTCGGGAGGGGGCGGGGCCTGGGGTAAGATGCGGTATGAAGATGGACCTGTCCCTGTCCTCCACTAACATGAGATGGATAGAAACCAAGGCACAGCTGGGCTTTCTTTGGGAGCTGTGCTTGTCTGGGCATGAGACCAAGGCCATTCTTACAGACTTGGTAGAATTTTATGTTGATTTAGCATGTAAGTCATGTAGATGAGGAATGCTTAGTGGTTGATTATTGTGTGGAAATAACTGACCCGCTCCTTTATTCTGAAGATCCAGGTTTCCTGTTGTTTTTGCCTCTGTTAGCCGCATGATAATCTGTCTGAAGAACCATGCAGCCATGGACCTGCGGGTCTGAAAAGCAAACAACTGACAGTTTATTTTGCAGACATAAGGTGGGATTCTCCCATTTCAGTCATGAAGGAGATTAAGCCCATATATGGTAACTAAAGCGGTTATTAAAGATGTATTTGGTAAACTTCAGGTTCCCTGTGCCCACCTAAGTCTCGCTGAACCTTTTGGGAACTCTTCTAGGCAGTATCCCTATGGCTCTGACATGGATGAGGTTCATGGTAGGCCCTGCACTCAGGAGGCTGCGTTTACATCCCACTCTACCCCATGTGTCTCTCGCTGTCATGGGGCCGTACAGACCTGTGTGCATCACTCGTCTGTGTCCCCTGGCAGGTCGGGCGTGGGCGTCACCGGTGCCAAGCAGACCCTTTTCTACGCGGAAGTGTCGGATGAGGACCGCGTGGGCGACGGCGGGGGCCAGCCCCAGGAGGGGGAGCTCATCGAGGTGGTGAAGGTGCCCCAGCACCAGGCCCTGAACTTTGCATATGATGAGAGCATCCCCAAGAGCATGGGGGTCATCTTCTCCTTCATGTGGTTCCACAACAACATGTCGCCCAAGTTTAAGATCTCCACCAGCGTGTAGCCACCCGCTCCATCTTCTCCATAGTCTTCATATGTGACTATTGATTTTAATTTATTTTATCTTCCGATGAAGTTACTTATGTTTCCTTTTTACACACTGAAAGCTGATATTATGCACTGATTAATTTTTGCAAGACCTGGGTGCTGTTTCATGCTGGTATGTTGAAAAGGTCAGGTTTTGCTTACACTAACTGGTTGTAATTAAGGGTTCTATGTCATTGGTCCAAACCCGGTTGTCTGTGTCACAAAGCTGTATCCTCCCTCTGTAGCCACTGGCAAGGTATGGACTTCCTTACCTACAGGAGAAGCTCGAATGCCCCAAGAGAGGGAGCGTCGCTTGCAGGAGGAAGTCTGTGCTCAGGACTGAGGGGCTGACACTGGCTGCGCCGGAGACCCCTTTTCATCCTTCAAAATGTCCGTGCTGCAGTTGCAGTGACCAGGAAAGTTCTGATTCTGAAGCTGACAGCTGCCCAGGGAATTAAAATGCACAGGGACAGTCAACCTTAAAGTCTCCTGCTGAAATCTCAGGTCCAAAACAATGCTTTTGTGAAATGGTGCGTCTTTCAGGGACTTGTGAAACACCAGGTTTCTACTCTTTATAATGAAGCTTTACAGCAATCAGTGGACACCTCTGAGAGTGGTTACAGTAGGAGATGCCCCACACGAAGGATAAGGGTCTTGTACGCCACATGCGGTGTGACCCCGGTGACCATGTGACACCATTGATCATGTGACAGGGCTGTTTTCCTCACATATCTGTGCCAGTTGTTTGTGTTTAGTTTGAGACCAATGGACTCAGAGGCTTAAACATGAGTATCTATCTGATCCTCCGGAAGCAGAGTCCAGGGTGTTTTGACACATTTCAATTAGCACCTGCTTTGTGCCTGAAATATCAGGTGAGGCAAGTAACTGCCTAATTCATGGCTTCAATAAAGCAGTCCAGGGCTGGATGTGCACCTCCGCTCGAGGCCAGGGCTGGATGTGCGCCTCCGATCGAGGCCAGGGCTGTATGTGCGCCTCCGCTTGAGGCCAGGGTTGGATGTGCGCCTCCGCTCGAGGCCAGGGCTGGAAGTGCGCCAGGGCTGAAAGTGCGCCTCCACTAGAGGCCAGGGCTGGATGTGCAGCTCCGCTCGAGGCCAGGGCTGGATGTGCAGCTCCGCTCGAGGCCATGGCTAGATGTGCATCTCCGCTCAAGGCCAGGGCTGGATGTGGGTTTCCCTCATTTACATTAATGATCACACTGCTAACACTTTGGATTTGACAGCACATCTGTAGGACATGAACAATGACATTCTCTGTTTTCCTAAACACTTTACACTTACTATCTTACCTTGTGGCCTGATATCACACGTTTAATTTTTTCCGGAAAGTACTTATTTCAGCACACGCCCAAAAATATACATTTTTACATGTGACCACCTCCTTTTTTGTTGCTTGTATTTTGTCATCAATGCTGCTTTTAATTTTAACCAGGGCAAGAACTTCCTGATCGCAGAATTATTCACTAGTTTTAGATGTCCCATGGTGAGGTGAAATGCTTCCACTTTTTTGAGTTTTGAGGAAAAGCTGCTTTCTAAAAATGGCCGTTCTCCCAGGGAGAAGAAAAACCTGAGTGAACAGAAAACCATCTTAAAGGTGTAGGTGATGGTGGACCATCCATCCAGAAATCACAATGACAAGTCATCTGCCACGTGAGACACTTCTGATGTCAATGCAAAGCTGCTGTTTTTTCAGTAAACCATAGAGAAGAGGTCTCCCCACACCCCTTTGTGTTTCCATATGGAGCTTTGAATATGCTATTCTCGATGATGTCGTGCGGTACTTTTCATTTTTAAAATACAAACCTAATTTTGTATGCAGTTATTTTTATTTTTTAAACATCACTTTTTCCCATCAGATGGCACTTTGCGCACATAGTAAAGACGAATAAATATATGTGTTCAGTGCTGTGGTCAGTGTGTTTCACTGCTTAACACAATGGGTTAATCAGCATGATTCCCCAGCTCTTACAGAAGGTGAGGAGAAGATTGCTACATTCCACAGCTGTCTTTGGCTCTTCAGAAGAAACAGGTTATGGTCCTCGGAAGACCTTGCCTGGTTAAATAATTTTTTTTAATAAGTAATAATCTATAACAGTCCTCACTGATGTCTGATTAACTGACATGATGGACCAGCCCTAGATACCAGGATGGGTTTGTCATGGACACCCACCTACTAAGGGGCTGGAATGCTTGTCTCCTGAGTCTCGTTCCTGAGGAATCTTGTTAGCTAAGTGCAGTTGCCAAGGGGATGTTTGCATTTGTCTTGTCAACCTGTGCCTGTGTGTCAATCATTAGACAGAAATGCGGACGTGAGGCTCAAACGGCAAGGTGTGAAAGCGGAACCAACCTCCAGCTGAAAACATTAAGTAACCAAACACCGTAAACTCAGCGTTCTCCATAGCAACAGCACTTCCACAAGCCGTATGACAACAAAGGCATTGAATGGTGGACAGGAACTCTGTGTGTGTGTCTTTGATACTGTAAATTGTCAGTTCTTAATGTGGTACTGTTGATATTTAAGATGGATGCCTGTACAGCGATAACCACACCTGACAAATGATACAACGTCATACATCTAAAAGTACCAGGATGGGTCCTGGTGATCCCAAAGGGACAGACATTCTGTCTTCTGTTCCCTCGATCACCATTCCTGCTAGCCTGTATTTATGCATCACTGTCAGCCTCTGTTATTGTGGATCATTTAGAGATATGGGGGGGGAGAGATAACTGGGTGAAGGGGAATTTCCTGGCCAAACCTGACACACAATACTGCCAGCTACCATTTCCCATCAAAGGAGAGTAAGGAAGCTGGCTATGCCTGCAAACATGAAAGGGATCACCCTCATGCCTCATCTTTAACATGAGGAGTTGGTGTGGAATGGGTACCTAGATGGCAAGAAGCAATGGTATAGGTGGCGTTTTTAGCCTCTTTGTCCTCCATCTCTGTATTTGCTGTCTGCTCAAGCACTTCCAGGTGTCAGCGTCCTGTGCCAGTGAAGACACAGGGCTCCAGCCAGGGGCACAAAATGGCAGTGCCACCACTTCCTGTCTGCTCAAGCACTTCCAGGTGTCAGCTTCCTGTGCCAGTGAAGACACAGGGCTACAGCCAGGGGCCCAGAATGGCAGTGTCACCACTTCCTGTCTGCCCAAGCACTTCCAGGTGTCAGCTTCCTGTGCCAGTCAAGACACAGGGCTACAGCCAGGGGCCCAGAATGGCAGTGCCACCACTTCCTGTCTGCCCAAGCACTTCCAGGTGTCAGCTTCCTGTGCCAGTGAAGACACAGGACTCCAGCCAGGGGCCCAAAATGGCAGTTCCACCACTTCCCGCTGGTCTGACCATGAGCTGGGTGTGGCAGCTCGACTCCTTCTGCCACTTCTCCATGGGGGGGCCTTCCCAGCAAGCCTTGCTGCGTGAGTCTCAGAAAAATACCTAGGCGGGAGAGCAGGCCACCGCGCTGAGGATGCTTTTTCACTCCTTAGGCCTTCTGTTCTCTACGATGATGCCAGAAAAATAATTGCAAATATGAGTTTCTGTTACTCTTCTGATATTTTGGGATTGGTTGTTGCATGGGTGGAATACAAAAACATTACAAGCAGACTTTGATTTGGCACGGCACAAGGAGCATGAGGTAAATGAGAACAAAATGTAATTCCTGCCGTGACCCAGCCCCTGGATTCAGAAAAGGACACGCCCTCATTTTTCTGACAACTGTGGGGCTGTTTGAGATGTGTGAAGCATGCAGTCTTCGTGCCTAATAAGCTGGTCCACTTACAAACCAGGGTATAAACCTAAACAACATTAAACCTTAAAGACCCTGAAGTTCAGATGATTTTTATGATCGTGTACTGTAGCAGACAGGCACATGGTTGCTAGTTACTTGTCAAAAGAGCTTTTCTACAAAATGGTTAACATTACCCACTTGGCTTTGAGTGTTGTTATATAGAGGATGCCTGTCTTGGTTGGCCCACAGAATATTGCTGGCCTTGAAGTGACAACAGGGAGGTAAATAAAATAAAGCTTGTTCCCTTATTTTATTTACCTCACTGTCACCTGCAGGGATCAGGTAAGTTGTTTAATATTTAGTGTGGAGCACTTTGACACCAATATAAGCTGAGAATGTGGATCCTAGTATTCCCAGTCCTCTGGCTTGTTAAAAATCCCAGTTAGTGATTTCTTACTTGTTATGTTTGAATAGGATGTTTGTGCCTCGTCGGTCTTCGGCTGGCCTCCTGAACCGAGAGCCTTCTGAGGACCCACCGAGGGGCTCTGTATTTCGTATCCTCACAAAGTGACCATGGAGGAGACGTGAGCTCTGACAACAGGGCTCATCGCATTCTCACTGGTTGCCCATCAAATTCCTCGCCATCACACAGAACTCAGAATTAAGGGCCTGTTGCCTAGAAACCAGATGGCAACAGGTCACCAAAGCACCCACCCACACTATTGTTAGGTGATTGAAAGCCTTGTGTTGGAGATTATCACCATAAGCTATTTGGATCCGAACACCGCTGACATGACTGAGTTACCGAGTAACCGACGTGGCAAGCCAGCTAGACATGTCTCAGTGAGTTCTGATTGATCTTCATTACTTATATACTTTGTGCAATTGCTTCTTGGCTTTTGTTCCCTGCATCTTCATCCAAGTCTGAGTCTTTATTTCCTCTGAGTTCCATTAACTGTTTGATATCTTAATTATTCCAAGAATTATTAACTGCATGCTATACAGATATTTATGTGCAGGTGCTTTAAAATCCATTTGTTATTTAGAGCGTAGAAACAAAATTGCTAATTATAGATGTTTCTTTTGTGACAAATTTGTGTTTGTGCATGAAAATATGGCATAATAAAGTATAATGATAATAACAGTGATTTTCCCAGCACAGCAGTGAAACGTGTGACGGAGACGCGCAGTATTTATCTCTTACTATTGCTGTGTCAGTTTAGACATGACAGACTGGCCGCTCCTGTGATTCACTGTGACAGGCAGCTCCTGGTCAGGCTGCATGTGTGCTGCACTGTGGGTGGACAGCAAAAAGAAAAGAGAGTCAAGAATGAAAAAACGCACCTGGGGCCACATCGGGGGCAACATCTGGGGCTACATCGGGGGCCACATCGGGGGCCACATCTGGGGCTACGTTAGGGCCTGCTGGTGCACAGGCCAGCTGCTAGTGGGCCCGCATCCCAGCATCCTCAGCTCACTGCTGTGGTCATTACGTAAACGCTGTGAAGCAGTTCATTATCTTTGCTTTTGGTGCATTGTGAGCTCTGCCGGAGCCCCAGGCCTTGTGGGAACAGAGCGTCTCAGCTTCCCGTGGGATGTGTGTCACCTGTTTATTCAGATGAACCAAAGAACATGTCCGACGGGGGCTCCTGCCAGGAAACGTCATACAAAAACATTCAAAATAAGTTTTAAAGGGACAATCATACAAGGCCAAATTATTATTCACTACTTTTTTTGCAAGAAAAATTTCAGTATTTCGCTGTTAAATCATACCTTTATCAGAACACAACACAAAGATAATGATAATCCAACTGCTTATCCAGTATAGAAGGGGGGATGTTGATGATGATGATAGTGATGATGATGATGATGATGATAGTGCTGATTGTGATGATGATGATGGTGTTCATGATGATGATAGTGCTGATCATGACGGTGATGATAGTTATAGTGATGATGATGTTCATGATGATGATAGTTATGGTGATGATGATGATGATGATAGTGCTGATTGTGATGATGATGATGTTCATGATGATGATAGTTATGGTGATGATGATGATGATGATAGTGCTGATCATGACGGTGATGATAGTTATAGTGATGATGATGATGATGATAGTGCTGATCATGACGGTGATGATAGTTATGGTGATGATGATGATGATAGTGCTGATTGTGATGATAATGATGATAGTGCTGATTGTGATGATGATGATGATGATGATGATGATAATGATATTGCTGATGATGATGATAGTTATGGTGATGATGATGTTCATGATGATGATAGTTATAGTGATGATGATGATGATGATGATGAGTGGCACGGCAGCTCTCTGGTTAACACTGTTACTTTACACCAGGGTTGGAGGTTCAATCCTACCGTCACTCTGCGTGTGATCAATTTGCATATTTTACTCCTGCCATGCGAGTTTCCTTTATGTACTCTAATCTCCCATAGATCACAGATATGTAGCAGGGCTAATTGGCACTCTGAACTGCATTAAACAATTTAGGCTGAGATCCTGTTAAAGCAGCACCGCAGAGACACAACATAGCAGGCTGGTGCTCAGCATGTGACCCAGAGCAACAAACAGCCCAGAGAGCTCTGCATTAATGAAGTGCTGAAGATCCTCTGCGTTCACTGCCTCACTGCGCTTTTAATTACTGTTCTGCAGAGCCTGAGCAGTCAGCAGCTGAGTCACCGCCTCCTCTCACCATCACAGGATCCGTGTGAATTGTGTGGATGAGCAGCGAATTAAAAAAAAATAATAAAGCGATAGACCTGCTTAGTTATGACCAGCAGTGTGGGCCAGGTGATTTGGTCACATCTCTGTTGTATTGCTGATATTTGCATGTCTGTTCAGGAAAGCAGCTGCTCTAGGCCTCAACGTTCCTTCATGATTCCTCAGCAAATGTGGGAATTACCCAGAACATCATGCACAGGTGGTGTTCTGCGCTTCCAGACCTGGCTTTGCCTTTCACCAGTTATTTATTAGGTGCTAAATCCCACAGGCTCTGTGACTCTGACCAGGAGAAGTGGTCAGAAGATGGATGGGCTTATCTCACAGTGCAATCGCTCATGCAGCAGACGTATCTTCACCTTGTCCCAGGCCGGTGATCCATCCTGGTCAAGCACTCACCTGGAGCCTGTATGGGAGGCCCCCTTGACCTTATCTGTAGGAGAAATGGCTGGAATGATACAACCCATACAGGCATGTTGTGACAGGCTTCAGATGGAGATTATCTGGGAGCAGCTAGATTGGGCCAAAAATGAGAGACTCTTCTGGTGGAGCCTTGTTGATGCGTGGAATGGAGAAGGCAGCAGCTCTCAATCAGATGTGTTTCATTACCAGGCCAGAGAACCTGCAGGGAAGATCTAATCAGCCTTGACTGAGCTGACATCTTCAAATTCTCAAAGGTTTCCATTGCCTCTGTTCTGTTTTTATACTCCAGAAATTTCTGGAATTTCCTCCGAACGGCTTTCGAAATTTGTTGCAGTGTTGTGATTATGTCTGCATCCACCGTGCCCAGCGTAGGGATGATGTAATTAGTGTGTCTGTCCTGTTCAGAAAGGATGTCCTGTTCACTGCAGATGACAGCGGCAGGTCCTAACCCGAGACAATTATGGTAAAAATAGCATCTCACTATTAGTATTATTAGTCTGTTATGTGCTAAACCCCTTTGGAAGGAGGGGCTGTTCACAAGCATGGAGAAAGAGCCGCTGAAATCCAGGGAGACGCAAGTTTAAATGTTACTGGATCTTTCTGCAACAGGAAGTAAAGCCACTCAGCCTGTTGTGATCCTTCAGAGCCGCACGCGGCTGTGTTCTGCGGCGGGTTTTGCCACCTTCTCTTTCGTTGCTCTGTTAACTTGTTAGTTAAGTCAAATCCAACACTAGATACTCCTCGTGTCAAAAACAGTGATGCCTTTTTTTTTATTGTGGTGTGTGCAGTGTGAAAGGGACAGGAAACGACCAAAAACAGATCACTCACGCTATCAGTAATACTAAAATGCTATCACGTCCTTCGTTGTGGGAAATTTTACCGTGTGAAGATGAGATCCAGTCATCTTCCATATTCCATGGCAAGGTCATGCGGAGCCTGGAGCGTATCCCAAACAGCACAGGAGCCGCTGCGGGTGCCCGGGATGGGAGGCCGGCCTGTTACAGGCCAAACAGAGAGTAACATCCAAGAGGAATTTTACATGGCGTTTGTGACTTCTGCTCCAGTGTGGGGTTACTATAGCAACCTGCTTCTTTTCTCTTCTCAGTTCTGCTTGACTTGCTGGAGGTGAGGCCGCAGAACTGCTTAACCTTCCAGAAGAGCAGAAATAAACGAAGCAGCCTAATGGCTGCTCACCGCTCTCTCTGCTCATCCTCTCGTAGCCTGTTCTCACAAAAGCAGCAGCATTTTCACATTTCAAAGCCTGTGATTTTTCTCATCTGCTGCTGCAGCAGTAATAGCTAGGCAGCCTTCGTTTAAAAGCCAATGAAGCCTGGACTTCAGTGTGTCTTCGTAACAAAACAGAGGCCTAACTGGGAGGTTAATCAATTTAAACTGGTTACATTAAGTCCCATTATTACACAAATTTGCATATTTCTGAATGCAAAACAGTTTATTCTTGTATTTCTGCGAAATTTCAGTAATAGCTATAGATATAAGTAAGGGAGACAGCATGTCATATCAGGATTCACCTTAGATATAGGTAAACGAGACAGCATGTCATATCGGGATTCACCTTAGATATAGGTAAGCGAGACAGCATGTCATATCAGGATTCACCTTAGATATAGGTAAGCGAGACAGCATGTCATATCCGGATTCACCTTAGATATAAGTAAGCGAAACAGCATTTC
Source organism: Cryptomyrus ogoouensis (assembly GCA_025773925.1). Lineage (NCBI taxonomy): Eukaryota > Metazoa > Chordata > Actinopteri > Osteoglossiformes > Mormyridae > Cryptomyrus > Cryptomyrus ogoouensis. The sequence goes on along the minus strand of JAOYFF010000040.1, from coordinate 1,433,933 downwards.
ATATCAGGATTCACCTTAGATATAGGTAAGCGAGACAGCATGTCATATCAGGATTCACCTTAGATATAGGTAAGCGAGACAGCATTTCATATCAGGATTCACCTTAGATATAGGTAACACGAGAAAACATGTCATATCAGGATTCACCTTTTGGGGGCATCGTGTCAGAGTACAGATTCCATAAAACCTGTTGAACCTTGAAGATTGTGCTACTTATAACAGTGTGACAGAGTAACCCAAAATAGAATGCTCTGGAATATCTGAAGCATTCTGCATTACTGTCATTTTTGGAAAGTGCACCGGCGGTCAGTGATGGCGATCAGATACACAAATTCACACTGGGCTGTACGCTGTACTTCTGCAGCACAGACTGCTGCTCCATCCAACCTGGGCTACAGATCTATTACATTCCAAGCCAGCTTGAGTCACTCCATGGAGATGCCAGCTTTCAGAGGACTCCCCTCTTCAGTACGTCCTCATTTCCTATTAGACCAAATTTAATTCATACAGAAAAATGTATTTATACATTTCAGAATTTTTGTATTTCTTTTGTAAAAGGAACTTTTATAGGTTTCAGTTCAACCTATTTATACAGCTTCAGGGGGCAGCGTATGGCTCAATGGGCTACGTCACTGTGTCTGTGAACTGAAGGGTGTTGGTTCAAGCCCAGCTTCGGCGGTATAGTCACATGCCTGCAGGCCCTTGGGCAAGGGCCCTGCTGTTGGTGGCTGCCCTTCACTGCCAAGGCCACTAAGAAATTTACAAAGGAGAGGAGGCCATTTGGCCCATCAAGCTCGTCCGGGGAGACTAATAGCTCAGAGTTGTTAAAATCTTATCTAACTCTGATTTAAAGGAACCCAGGGTTTTAGCTTCCACTACACTAACAGGAAGGCAATTCTAACTACACGCTGTGTAAATAAGTGCTTTCTCAAATTCATTTAAAAATGTTCTTCCGCTAATTTCCACTTATGGCCACGAGTTCTAATATTTAAAATACTCTTACCTACATGTGTATCATGGAGAGCAAGATCACATGAGCAGAAGGAGAAAGTCCCCACAGCGATCAGTAAATTGTTATTGTTATTTTCGGACTTGAGCAATTCATACTAACTCAGCTCCTTAATGAAAAACCCAGATTAACAGAGAAATGGTCATAGAAGGGATTGTGGGAAAGATGATTAAATTATGCCTCCCCATACTTCTCTGAAGCAAAGCGTGACGCTCAGACCACGAGTGAAAGGAGACATCCTTGCGACGCTTCCTGAGCCTGCGACGCATCCTGAGCCTGCTGCTCCTCTGTAAAATGCTTTGGCTCCAATGCCAAGACGCAGACCTGCTTCCTGCTCCTTCCCAATCAGGGCAAACGGGTGGCAGCTTATGTGAGATACAACAGGTTCCACCTCTAGCACTTGAATTGTATCTGCTGGTCACACATAGTCAGTGGGTTTATGTTTGCGGCCACCTGGAACGTGTGGCTGGACGCCGCAGGCTGTGTGCAGATGCAGCGACGGAGCTGAGCACAGAAATCTGCGGGCATCGTCCATGAGGTCAGCCGGCCCAGTCCTGCTTAGCATAGCCTGTCTGTCCCTTATTGTCCTTTGTATATTTAAGTACCATCTCAGGCTGCCCCCCCCTGTAAACAGCAGATCTGCATCTACAGAAGCAGATAAATTCCAGCGCTCATCTTAAGCAAGCAATCCTCTCTCTCGTGGTTATCTGATGGGTTATCAGATTGCATACTACAGCAAGAGGCTGTGACTTTGACTGACGGGTTCGTGAGCCAGCGGGCAGAGGCAGGATGCCTATAATGAGGCATGACCTGCGTGCTGGAAGGTGATAAGGAGTCATCAAGCAGTCGGCGCCCCGCAACGGGCGCTGAGGTTCACCTATGGATGCCAGGGATTGCTGGGATGCAAGAAGCATGGTGGCCTGGCTGCTTGTGTATGCTCCCAAAGAACGTGTGGTTAATATGGTAAGACGGTTAGGGAGATACCAAGGGCCAGAGACCCCAAAATATTTGGAGCATAATTGGATTCGGCTGGGATGAGGGCACCCCTGTGAATGGGTGGGGATGGCATCTCCTGGGCTCATTGTCCGCCTAGGGGTGTGAAGTCATTCCCGCAAGCCCCCTCAAGCCCTGCTACATGCTCCTATGTGTGGGTCACACAGGCTGGATAAACCGTGTGCCTGCAGAAGCCAGTAGCATACAAGGGATCACTAACCAGTGGGCATAACCTGAGGCATCCCCAAAAAACAAATAAATAATAGCGCATTCCTTGTTTCTCATTATAAATGTGCGAATTGTTGAGGCCAACTCGCTGCACATGCGCGGTGCGAATATCTAATGGAGACTGTTGTCCTATATCAGACAAAATCATTTTATTGTATGGATCAGCTATTTTTTGGTTACGTTTTTTGTGAATCTGCACCCCAAAAAGTGTTAATCTTATTTAAAATAATGCATTTTAAATGATTTAATCATTCTCACATCATATCCTTTCACAATGTGACTATTGCATGTGCGCTCACTGCGATGTCGCAATATACATCGCACCTCCCTCCCCCAGGGGGCAAATTCAGCGTAACAGATTACAGACTCTCCCTCGCCAACTTCCTGTCTCACAAAGCTTCTCTGTCGCCCCCCCCCCCCTCCCTTCACTCCCCCACCAACGCCACTTGTGCTGTGGCATCACCGTGGAAAGGACACCAGCGCACGGGCCTTAACACGGCGACGGCCCGCAGCGTCGCTCGAGACCCAGGCCGGTGCCCCCTCCCCTACACAGCAGGCTAGTGATGGAAATCGATTAAAGTGAACAAACGGTGAGTGTGCGCAGCCCGGCGAGTCTAAGTAAAGCATGAGAGATTTATGGCAGCTGGTGGGTGTGCAGGGATAGGGGCCCCTTTCACTCTCCACATCCCCTGTTATCTGTGCACCAGGGCTGGGAACCGCCCCTCGATCCGGGTTGTGTTACAAATCAGAACGAGAACTGAAGATATAATTAGTGTTTTTTCAGAATAAAACAGGATCATTATATTGTTTTAACTAAAGCTTAAGTGATTTTTTTTTGTGGGCTGGTACAGCGGCGCAGTGGTCAGCACTCCTCCTTACACCTCCACAGCTGGGGCTCCTGTCTCTGCCATGGCTCCACGTGTGTGGAGTTTGCACGTTCTCCCGTGTCATCGTGTGGTTTCCTCTGGTTTCCCTCCACAGTCCAAATTGTGCGTGAGTGATTGGTGTGTGAGTGATGAGAGAATGAGCCCCGCACACCTGCCGGTGTTTTGCTGTGATTTTTTGCAGCATTTACTCATCCCCGTTCTTGTAGTAAGTTCTGGACTCAGAGTCTGCTGCGATCCTCTGAAGGATGCAGCTGACATCTCTCGCCTGCTCCGCGTCAGATGGCCTGTTGGCAGCGGCGGCGAGTCACGGCGATGGCGAGACACAGCAATGCCGAGTCACAGCAGTGGCGAGTCACAGTGTCGGTGAGTCACAGCAGTGGCGAGTCACAGTGTTAGTGAGTCACAGCAGTGGCGAGTCACAGTAGCTACGAGTCACAGCAGTGGCGAGTCACAGTGCCGGTGAGTCACAGCAGTGGCGAGTCACAGTAACGGCGATTCTGCCAGCTGCTGTCAGGTAGGCACTGAATGTTTCAGACTGACTCCCTCCCTCGTCCACCACCAACACCTCCTCTGCATGGGCAGCTGGCTCTGCCAGACGAAAGCAAGAGAAAGGAAGATGTTCACCTGCATCTTCCTTGGGAGCTGAGAAGGCCCACACAGCCTGCTGACCCCTTCTGTACCACAAAAGGAGTCACTTGGGAAGTAAAACATTTGTAATGTTTATACTGACAGCAGTGAATAAACTAACAAGGATATCCAATAGGTTTTATTTAAACAAATGATCTAAATATTTATATTTGTGCTAATATTTTGCATGTGTATCATACATTATAATTCATATAGTAACAATTATATTCCGGTAACTAGCTGTTGATAGCATTATTTGTTTGACTAAAGTAAATATTATTGGCCAGTTGATTAGGTTTACCTGCCTCCCCAAAGAGTGAATCACACTGCTGCAGCTGAATACATACAGAATCACTCCAACAGGGTCACGCAGCTCGGTCACTGTACTGCAGCTGAATACGTACAGAATCACTCCGACAGGATCACGCAGCTCGGTCACTGTGCTGCAGCTGAATACGTACAGAATCACTCCGAC
>JAOYFF010000040.1:1393938-1422422 GCA_025773925.1 Cryptomyrus ogoouensis | reverse complement strand
TCTCCTAGCATACAGGTTAAGGGTCCGCGAGTCCTCAGCCGCGTCGGGTTCTCCTAGCATACAGGTTAAGGGTCCGCGAGTCCTCAGCCGCGTCGGGTTCTCCTAGCATACAGGTTAAGGGTCCGCAAGTGTACGTGTCTCACAATGCTGGCTCATACGGTTACAGACTGCCTTGCAGCCCCCAGTTCTTGTCTCTTATATTGCTTTTATCAGAAGGATTCTCCCCCCACCCCCCACCACACACACACACACACACACACACACACACACATATATATCCCAGGGGTGAGGAGTGATGTGTGCTCAGGTCTGTCAGCATCACGCAGGCTTTGTGGGCCATGACTGTTGTATGCAGTGGTTCCAGCATGGGTGCCACGTCAGCCGTGAGAGGCTGCTCGCTAAGAGTGGATACAGTGGGATACTGTGGATACTGGTAGTGTACAGTGGCACATGAGTGCCATGTGTGCGAGGGAGGGGAGGGGTTCACGTCACACAGAGGCTGAGGTGAGACATCACTCTGAAACGTGATGGGTAAGCGGGAGGCTTGTGGTCCTGCTTGGTGCCGAGGCCCCGGTCGCTTACGAGCAGCCTTGCTCTCATCTTTGCTGGGCGGTTTCAGGATCTCGCTGGGATGTGACTGATCCCAGCAAAGCCGCCATTCAGGATAAGGAGCCTGCAGGGTTGAGGTCACTGCCTGGGCTGCTCTAGGCTGAGGCTGCCTCTGCTTCATCAGCGAGATTCGCTCCTTTCGGGCCCCCTAGCAGTGGCGAGGACAGCGAATGCACTGCGATACGCAGGCTTGTCTCAGACAGGGGGTGGGCAGGCTGGGCTGTGGGGCTCCTTACTCCCCCCCCAGCAGGAGGCTGGAGCTGGAAGCACACGATGCCCTCGGCTTCTGAAACCGGATCGCTTCCCATTGATTAGCTCAGAATAGTCGCAGTTCAGACGCGTGGTGGTAAGCCGATCCAAAAACGTTGTTAAGGCAGGATGTTCGGCAGGTCTGACGTTTCTGTCTCCAGCACAATGGCTGCGCAAGACGGCTTTTGTCTGCTTCTTCCTGCTGGGGAATTAAACGAAAATCCCTCCCTGCAGACATGCACACCGCCTGTGAGCGAATCATCGTGAATCCCACGTGAAAAACAGGGAGGTATTTTGCTTGTAGCCCCCGTGACACATGTCAGCGGGACAAGTGCTCTGTTATTGGTGGAAGGACCCGTCAATCTCCCAGGGGAGCTGTTACACAGCCTCCAGAAAGAGGTGGGCGTGCTGTTAATAACGTGTTAAATTATCCCAGCACTGCGGGGAAGAGACTGTTTGTTTATCTCAGTAAAAAGTGCAAAAACAGGTGGCGGTGTTTCGACACCTAGATGTACACAGTTGTCATGTGTGTTTATAATTTAATTTCTCTATGTAGTCGTCATGTGAAGCCTCCATTCAGCATAATAGCAAATGAGTCTCCACGAGTCGCATTGCTGACCCGGAACTGCAGTGTTTAATCGCTCGTGATCTAGGGTGACGCAGTGATGTTCACAGATGACATATGATACCTCTTCTCCTGTTTGTTATTTATTAATTTCTGTTTCTGTACACTGTAACTGGGTGCTCTGAAACTCCTCATCATCCATGTTTTGTCAGGTATTTGTTCATAATTACACGCCATGCTGCCGTCTGCTAAGGCTTCCCCAGGGCTGAGAGACACGACACTTAAGACTGAAAATTAAGCACCATGATAGCTCCTCTCTCTGACATGTAAAGGCCCCCCTCCCTCGTCAGCACACAAGAAATTGGGGGCTGTCACATCTGCTTCCAGGGGTGTGTGGGGAAAATGGTGAGGTCGTGGTGTGCTCTGGCAGATCTGGGTCACATGACCACTGCTGGGTAAACTGTGAGTGGAGTAATAGGTCTTGCTTTGCGTATCTTGGTCATGTAAGTCTCAAATGTCCCCACAATGTGATTAAAAACCTGTTATTTCTATGCTATGGGAAACATTTTTATGTTCAATTTTATGAAAATTTGTGACTGCATTCTGAAAATTGTAAAAATAGCAAAAGTTTTGTATTTTGCTTGGTTACTTATGGTTCAGGTTAGGGCTTGGTAGGGGTTAAAGTTCTAGCCAGATAGATGAATGGAGAGTTCCCACATTGATGTGTGTGTGTTCCTTGTTCATGATCATACCCCCAAGCTGTCGTGGTGCGGCCCTTTTCCCGCTGAAAGGCCGTTAGGGTGGTTAGCTGGACGCCTGCCTCAGTGTCCTGTCCCTGTTGCCCTTTTGCCACTCACAGCTGTCTGGGTTTATGGGTCCATCCCCATGCACCTCCCTTTGCCTGTGTGACCCAGCTTTGATGACCCTTGACCTCTGACCCCTGCTCTTGCCTGGCATACTCCAGGGCCACAATTGGGTGTCAGGCTGGCCAAACCCCTGGCTCTCCAGGCTGCCGTCTGTTTTGTGGCCTATCCAGAAAGCCCCCCCCCCCCCACTCCATGGCCACCTGAGACACTTAGCCATTACGTGATGCTGCACTCTGTCTGCATCCAGCGCCCCCCCTTGGGCACGCTGGGAGTTACGAGTTGCGCGTCTGAATCATGCTTTGCCCTGGGGCCAGACGTGAACATCCAGCAATAAACCGCCATGGACCACAGACACCCCCCCCAAGGGGAAGCATGGCTGGGGTGGAGGGGGGGAGTGTGCCGTTGCCCCGAGACTGCAGGGGGGTGTGTACTGAGCCCCCATCCCCCTCATGGGCTGCTTAGGCAGCTGTTACTTAATCCCGCTAATCGGGCAGAGCGTGTGGGAATGAGAGCCAGCCCCACCATGGAGAGCGACGTGCACAGCATCACGGGCACGCCGACTACACGCGTGTGCTGCTCGCACGCAAAGGCAGCGCCGTCACGCACAGCCTCGCACGCTCGGACACCTCCCCTGGTGTAATCCTGTCCTTGAGCGGCATCTTGGCCTCTCCAGAGATCAGCTCCCTCCCGCTTGTTGCCCACGGCCTAATGGGATATCAGCCGTCGCCATTAACCCCTCCCGTTTTGGCTTCCCCCCGGCACAAATATCTGCCTGACACCATCCGTCAAACTCAGGCTCTCTGCTTTATGACAGCTTAAGGCCCCCCTCTTCCTGAAGGGCTCCTTTGATTATGCCGTCATGGATTTTCCGTGTTGCTGTCACCGTGACTGCCTCGTCCTTTCCCGCGGGATGCAGCCACACTGCGGGGGCTGCGTGCTTCTGCGCGCCGCTCTGCGTCTCGCTCTTTAGGGCCGACGTCCCATTCCATGGCCTACTCGCTACTCGCTACTCGCTACTCGCTTGCATGTGTCCCAGAGCTTTGGGTTACTTGGCTTCAGGCTCCTTGTTCTATTGCTCCCCTTCTGTTCCCCAGCAGCGTAAAGGTCCCTTGTCATTGGCTGCTCTGGCTGTCTTACATCGACTGGGTCGTGATCATGGCCCTTACCGCCTGTCCTGCATTCGCACTTCCTGCCCCTCCAAGCGTCCGGTTTTCCCGTCGTGGTGTCATCATTGGCTGTGCTGCAGACCGGCTGACGGGGTGGGGGTCTCGCTCGCCTGCACTCACAGTCTCCTCTGCTTCTCCTCCAGCGGACGTACACTGTCATCGTGGAGGCCTGGGACTGGGACAACGGCACACACTCTGGTGAGTACGGTGGGGGCCTCTGAGAGACCCTGCCCCCCATGTGTGTTTGATATCTAGCTATGTTTTTGGGTTATTGACAGGCTGCGGTCAGGGGGGAGTGCAGCTTTCTGTGTGTTTTTTTCTCCAATGAATGGACATGGACATGTTGGGACTGTTCCGGACTTACCTAGATGAACCAGTGATCGTGGAGTCCTCTGAGCCTCAGGTGGATGAATGCTGACACAGGCTTGTACTTCTCATACTCTCCAGACATAAAAGTGCAGTAGATGGTATTTTGACGGTATTTTCCAAAGCAACACTATTCCAGTGTTTTGAAATCTTGGCAATTTTTTTTTATTTTCTGCGTCGTCCTCCCCCCTCCCCCCACCCGCAATATGTCACCAAACAGCAGATTTCGTCGTGGGGCCATCTAGCCCCCCACTCGGCTAATACCACATTATACCCAAAACAGTACAATATGCCTTATTGCCATAACAGCTCCCAAGCCTACACTGGTGGCATGCCCTTGTCTGTGTGTGTTTGTACGTGTGTTCGTGGAAGCTCTACAATTAGAGTGTACGTCATCCCACAGCCCCACAGCATTCTGGGAAATTAAAGGCCAAGCAGGCTTAGGATAAGGGGCCCAAGGTGAGATTATAGGAAATGGTGCTTGCTCAGGTTAGCGAGCTGTATCTCAATGGCCATTTGATGGTGTTTCTGAGGACCATGACCACTACCACCACACACTTATGTGTGGAGCTTTGATCTGATTGGATGGTCACCGTGGAGATTTGATTTGATTGGATAGTCATCAGGAGCTCGTCCTGGGCCTCTCTTTGGCCCCAAAGTGCATGGCGGCTCCGAGCGTGGAGCCAGCGCGAGGTCACCGCATCCTGTTTTTCGCTGGCCCCCCCCCACCGCGGGCTGCTCGATTTAGGCTTTTGTTTTGCCGTGACAGCGGGACACCTGAGGAATCGGAAGGTGTTTGTTTGAGAACGTGGGCCTGAAATATCCTCCAAGGATGAGGTCCTGGGGATGTTATCATGGCGGAGTCTGGTCAAGTCACTGAGCGCATGGCCGGCGACCGGAGTCTTAACTCGCCCTTTGTTGCAGGTCAATAAATGTCGTTGATGCCTTGGTCCCAGTTCTCTGCTGAATCACTTACACAAATCCCTCAGTGGTCGTCTGGTAGCATCAGAGTGCTGTACGTTACTCAGAGCTCCTGTCAATTTCAATTTAATTTTATATATTGCCTTTCACAACATTGTCACCCCAAGGCACTTTACGTGGGTGTGTTGTGATACATTACAACATTATTAAGACAGAATACTACAAAAACAAGGAAAATTGTTTGTAGCATCTTCTAATTGCCTTTATAATTGGGAGTTCAGGAGCAGACAGCTTCTGAATGACTCTTGCATGTAGTAAGAGAGTTTCCACACCATCTGTATGGGTGCAGATGGTGTTCGTCACCAAATCCAGTGACCCACTTGTGGGATCGCGCTTCCAGAGCGAAAACGGCAGCAAGTTCCTACAGCCCCAGCGTGACTCTGAGTATAAGACGCTAATGTGCCGGCTGTTCAGCTCGCCGCCCAGTACTCTTAGACGGGCTTTACAAACTTCTCTTCCTGTTTGTAGGGCTCCCTGTCTGTAGATGAACCTCACTGGGCTGTTGACCTGCCTCTATGTGCCTCTGAGGCAGCTTAGCTAGAGGGCTACCTCACTGCCTCAAATGAGGAAACCCTAATGTCTGCCATTATCACCGCTGTAAATGACTTGCAGCGTCACTACAGGTTATAGCTGTTCCAGTGTCTGTCCCACTGGGATTTAATGTGTCTGATTTGAGCCACATTGCTAAGCGGCAAGTCCCTTAGACTCCCGCAGAGACAGACGTGGATCCTGTTCACGTAGAGGAAGGTGGGTATGAGTTCCTGAGCGTATAGGATGCATGCAGCTGTGTGGGTCGGGGTCTTTCCCCAGTAATGGAGCAAAATATTTGTTTTACTGACTGTGCTTTGCCTGGGGTAGCAGCCTCATAGCCGACCCCAGGGAAGAAGAAAAAAACCGAAAGACTCACGGCCTCGTTAAACCGCTAATTAGCAGCCGCTCGCAATGGCCCACTTCCCGATTCTGCCGGCGACGCTGCCCTGTCACATGACCAGTGGCTGGTCAGAGCCCCCCTCCCTGGCCGGCGGGGATTCAGGAAGGAGGCTGCCGGGCCTTGTTTACTGGTCAGGAAGGCCCCGGGACGGGTTCCTGTTTAGACCCAGAATGGGGGATTGGGGGGGCCGCATTGTTCTTTATCAGGCAGCGGCAGTCTATTTCTGTGGGCGCTTGGGGAGAGCGTGCACTGAGGAAATCGCAGACCCCCTCGTCCGCATCGCGATCCTGTGCCCACTTTAAACTGAAAGGAGCCCCCTTTCTGGCTTTCCGAGCCAGGGGGCCCCGGTCCACAGGGGAAGCTGGGAGATGGAGCTCGCGGTATCTCTGTTTCTACCCGTCGCTGGTCAGGCGGGGGGGAGGGATGGCAGGAGTGTGTGAGGGTGACGAAGGGCTTCCCCTCTCCTATCATCTTCATCTGCTGGATATCATCTAGGGTCTGCTTGAGATGAAGTTTCCTACACACCCTTTTCTCTGTGTGCTAACAAGGTGCAAAGAGGCTGGTGGTGAGCAGCCCCCCCCCGGGAGACCGGCCGTCCTCCAGCATCGTTACTGTAACGAGTTTTCAGGCTGCCTCTGGCGGACGCGGCCTGCGGGGGCGGGGGGAGCGAGGGCGGAAGCAGCTGACACTTCCCTTCCGTTCCAGACGGGGGCCTCCTGATTGAGCAGAGTATCCACACGGGCATGGTGAACCCCGGCGACGAGTGGCAGTACATCAGGCACACCGGCGCCACGGCAACCATGGAGTATCGATTGCGCGTCCGCTGCGACCTCCACTACTATGGAAACAAGTGCAACAAGCAGTGCCGGCCGAGGGACGACTACTTCGGGCACTACGTGTGCGACCAGTTTGGCAACCCAGGCTGCCTGGAGGGTTGGATGGGCCCAGAGTGCCAGATAGGTGAGAGGGTGTGGCCTGGAGGTTGTGGGTGTGGCCTGAGGTGGGTGGGGCTAGATGTTGTGGTCTGGGGTGTAGAGGGCATGGCCTGGAGGTTGTGGGGTGTGGCCTGAGGTGGGTGGGGCTAGATGTTGTGGTCTGGGGGTATAGAGGGTGTGGCCTGGGAATGGTTGGGGCCGAAGGGCAGACAGGGCAATCTATGATGTGGCCTGGTGATCTATGGGGATAAGGGGTGTGGCTTTGGGAGGGGTGGAGCTATTGGGTATGGCCTGTAGACCCATAACTGAGGGTGTTACAAAGACTGTATTAGGAAGGACAACTAAACAAGCTTTTTTTCCTCTTTCCTCATCTTTTCTCAGCCATCTGCAAGCAAGGCTGCAACCATGGCACCTGCAAAGTCCCTGGAGAGTGCAGGTAAGGGCTCCTGACTGTCTGGCCGTTTGTGTGTTCATGTGGTGCTCAGCCTACATCAACTCTACTAGACCTTTTCTTTGGGCTGTATTTTATCAGCTAATTGGTTGCTTTGCCTGGCTGTTGGATCCCGAGGGCGGATGCTGTCCCTATTTTCTCTTAGTTCGTCTCTGTCCTTGTGGAGTAACCCTGTCTTTCCTAGGTCAATGTTTGTTCTGGGTCAAGCTCCACCCATTTTGCTCACATCTATATCAGCTGGGCATGTTTTTTGTGTAGTGAGTCCCTGCTTAGGAGTGTGGGTGAGCCACTCTCCCCTGTGACGGGAAGGGCTGTGATTATGTGCCCTTTTACATCTGTCATTACGGTAAGGTGACCGGCATGACTGTAGAAGCTCTGCCAGCAGCGCTAACGGGAAGAGCTGGGAGCTTGCCATGCGGTCAGGGCCATTAGCAGTTAGCGTAGCCTGAGAGAAGGGAAGGATATAGACATGCCACTTAAGAGCTGCGCCGGCATGCCGTCAGGCCCGTTGGGTAATAGTCAGCACATTTAGTGTTGCCTTAAATTGCTCCAATAATATACCCAGGTGTGTGGTTGTATGCCTCTCCAGATAGTTAAATGTGTTAAGCAAACAAGTCATTGAACCCAAATGAGGCAGAAAAGGGATTTTGTTCAGTAAAAACTGTACTGTAGGGAGCAGATTTGCTAAATGCTGCCTTTTAGCGGTAGCCTTCACCGGTCTAAGCTGTGAAAAGCAATGGAAACGATGTGACAAGCTTAAGGGATGTATTTGATTTCTCAAAGTCTATGAACTAGCAACCTTGGTGTTACCATGTCCAAGAGAGGGAACGAAATCTCCCTTCTGGGGTTGTGTAGTTCAGCTTTGAAGTAGGTGGGGGTGCTGCTGGGGCGGGGGGGTCTCGGAGACCCCGGCGGCAGTGTGGCGGTAGACGGGGTGGGCAGAGAGGGGTGGGCTGTCCAGAAGGACAGGGACTGCAGTACTGAGTGATTCACAAGGGCTCTGCTCCTCGAGGTTTGTAGCTGTGATTGATTGGCTGCATTTTTCAATTAAAGCGTATTTCGGCGATGATGCCTTGTTGATGGACGATTCTTTATCAGACTGTGTCACACAGTTTCACAAAGACCTGGTAAGTGTTGGCGTGTTTATAGATCCCCGACTTGTATGCAAAACCCTGAGGAAGAGACCTGCCTCAACACCGGATTCGACGCTTGCTAAGGCATGAGCGTCTTTTGAAAGTGCCAAACCTGCCACATAACTGCCTGTTACATGCAAGCCCCTCTCATCCATCTTACGTTTGTGAGATCCCGGAACTTCTGCATCCAGGCCCAACATTGGGTTCTTTCGCGGACATGGACAGGCTTCTGGTCTCGTTCTGGAACAGTGCTCTGATGAATATGATCAACTCCATATCTTGATGTCTGCACCTGGGTCATGTGACCTATGCTTGAGATGTGAGGTTTGAAACCAGCAGTCCCCATGGTGATGATCAGGCTCTGTTTAACTTCCTGCCCAAAATGAATATGCTGCATTAATATGCTGAATCCACCTCTGAGGATCGTGGGCCTCTCGCGTGAGTCCATGGGCTCAAAATCGCTGCCAGTAACAGGAAGGACTTTCTTGAGATTGGTTGGACTGGTGATGTGTTTCTGGGGCATGGATCTGACTGTACAGATTTCCTCGCACACATCTATCCTTGAAATTGCAGTGGCGATACCAGCGAGCCCATTGGATAACTCTTCACTTCCTAGCTGTCATTTGCCACGCTATGAGCCTGGTTGCACCCTGCTCAGATAGCAGAGTGGTAATGTGAGCGTGCTGATTGGCCAGCCCTTCCCTGGTAACTGCCCTCTTGCTGTAAGGTTCACCCTCTCACACCCCCTCCTTTCTGACTACTTTGGCTTGTTGATGATTGATGATGTGGTTTCCAGGTGTAACTACGGCTGGCAGGGGCCATTCTGTGACGAGTGTCTCCCGCACCCGGGCTGTGTCCATGGGACCTGCGTCAAGCCTTGGCAGTGCAGCTGTGAGAAGAACTGGGGAGGACTTCTGTGCAACAAAGGTTAGCCCCCCCAGCCTGGCCCTGAGGCTGGCAGCTGCTAGGTGGAGTACTAAAGTGTGTTAATATGTGTGTCCAGATCTGAACTACTGTGGCAGCCACCAGCCCTGTGTCAATGGCGGGACGTGCATGAACACAGAGCCTGATGAGTACAGATGTGCCTGTCCTGATGGCTACTCAGGCAAGAACTGCCACATCGGTCAGTAGACTCATTGGTTCCGTGCTCTTCAATCACCTGTCCCACCCATCACAGCCACGCCCCTGTGTCACAACCCCGCATCTCTCCATCCCTCCTACCGGTGAAGCAGCTCCTCTCCTCCAATCAGGATCTCCCACCTGCCCCACCCATCACAGCCACGCCCACTTCACACACCCCCGCACCTCTGCGTCCGTCCTAAGCGGCTCCATCTCCCTTCGTACCCTAACCCTAACCCTAACCCTAACCCTCTCTCCTCCAGCCGAACACGCCTGTGTGTCCAACCCCTGTGCCAATGGGGCCACTTGTCATGAAGTGTCGACCGGCTTCGAATGTCAGTGCCCCCCCGGCTGGTCTGGGCCCACCTGTGCCAAAGGTGAGCCCCTGGTCGCGGCCGCCGTGGTCTGGGTGTCCTCTCACCTTGGCGAGCGCCGACCTGCCCAGAGTACAGTAACGTAGTGAGGTGTCTGTGTTCTACGATCCGGCCTTGAACCTGGCCAGGTGGTGCTTAGTCGGGCAGTAGTGGCTGTGGATGCCTGTGCCAACCAGTAACGGCCTCCTGTCCCCCCCCCCCCCCAGACATGGACGAGTGCTCCTCCAGTCCCTGCTCCAACGGCGGGACGTGCATCGATCGGGACAACGGCTTTGAGTGCCTCTGCCCCCCGCAGTGGGCGGGGCTCACCTGCCAGATCGGTGAGTGCAGTGGACGGTGAGCACTGGCTCTCTACACCCTGCCCTGACGTCTGGGGGGTGGCAGGGTATGTGTGGGCGGTGGGCTCCCCTTTCCCACAGGGCTCTGATGCTCCTCTGTAATGTGAGCCGGGTGACTGCAGTTAAGTTCTAAATAATTCAGGCCTGACAACTGCAAGCCACCGCTCTAAATTTAGCCAGCCGGCTGGCTATGTAGGGCTGGAGGGGGCAGTTGTTTTTGTCCCCCCCCCTCCCCCGGGAAGTACAGTGTCTTGAGGCACATGAACATGAAGCCTCTTGGCCCCACCAGCTGAGCTCTTTAATGATGCAGTTGTCTGAATGAATCCTTACAATTTAACTGAGACCAAACATGCTGCTGACTTGCCATGGTTCTCAGAGGCTCTGCTCTGGCTCGAGTCCCTCGGCCGCTCTGGCCGGGGTGTCTGTCACCTGCCCGCCTCCGTAACACCATTACAGCTGCAGCTCGGTGATCAGCTCAGCCAACGCTGATGCAATGTCCGCGTCTGCTCAATGACATTTGCAAATCCGCTGTTCCTCCCCCATTCAGAGGGATGGTCTGTCTTCTGGGTCGGGTGTGACTCAGTGGGTCAGGATGCTGTCACTGGTTCGAATCCCAAGGTCGGCACGTGATTTTACCATCGAACCTTAGAGCAAGGCCCTCGACCCCTAATTACTTGAGCAATTTTCTGACCCTGCTTTGTCTGGAAATTGTACATCACTTTTATAGATAAAATAAAAATAGAAATGTTCATGTTAAAAAAATTCCCTAATTAGGATTTATACACACACACTTCCCGGGTGCGGAGAAGCCTGCATATGGACTCGGGAATTTGGGAGCCTGGAGTCTTGGTTGTACTTGGGAAAGATCAGTCGCTTCGGTGGAGCTGGGAGATCACATGACTTGGGCCCTTTCTCAGTTATTGGTGGCGGGACTTTTTCTCAGGTGTCTCTCTCTGTCCCTCTCTCTCCCCTTCTCCCTCTCTTTCTGTCCTCTCTCTCTCTTTCTCTCTCTCCTCTCTCTCTCTCTCTCTCTCTCTCTCTCTCTGTCCCTCTCTCTCCCCTTCTCTCTCTCTTTCTGTCCTCTCTCTCCCCTTCTCTCCCCTTCTCTCTCTCTCTCTCTCTCTGTCCCTCTCTCTCCCCTTCTCTCTCTCTCTCTCTCTCTCTCTCTCTCTCTCTCCCCTTCTCTCTCTGTCTCTCTCTCTCTGTCTCTCTCTCTCTCTCTCTCTCTCTCTGTCCCCTCGTGACTTGCTTGCCCTCCGCACTTCACAGATGCTAATGAGTGTTTGCGGAGGCCGTGCCGCCACGCCCACTCGTGTAAAAACCTGATTGGCAGTTATCACTGCAACTGCCTGCGTGGATGGGCCGGACGCAACTGTGACATCAGTCAGTACCCCGCGCGACCTCACTATCCCGCGCTGCCATCTCGCTCGCGGCTGCCAGCTGGCCCCGCCCACACCGCTCGTCCTCTGTGCCGAGAGCACAGGCTTGCGTGCCCTGCCGACTCACCCCACCCCACCCCCTCGCATGCCACTGAACCCGCCGCTTTTGCCCATGGTGGCCACACTAACTGGGCATCTGTCCCATAACCTCGGCTTGCATCTGGACTAGCAGTTTTTTTAACCCCCCTGTCCCCCCCACCTCACAGAGATGAACGCCTGCCGTGGACAGTGTCTGAACGGAGCTACATGTAAGGTAGGCTGTGATCCTGCTAGAAATAGTTCATCTGTTATTTTGGTTACCCATAATGAACCTGGGCCCGAGGGAGCAGACCCTGACTGACTGATGTTGGCTCTGCCTTCGCAGAAGGAGGCCGGTGCCTACCGCTGTCTGTGCCCGCCCGGTTTCATGGGCCAGCGCTGTGAGGTCCAGCAGGCCGCGTGTGCCAGCAGCCCATGTCAGCATGGGGGCCAGTGTCATCCCCTGCAGGACAGCTTCATGTGCTCGTGCCCACTGGGGTATTCAGGCACCTTCTGTGAGGTGAGCTGGGATTCGGTGTTTGTTTAAACACTCAGTCTGATGCACATTTTAAGTTGTTCAGGCACTTAGTGACGGACCACTGTTCTGGCCTTGATCTGCTGCTTAAACTCATTATAGAATCCGGCCCAGACATGTGTGGAGGTTTGTGGGAAGCCCAGTGTAGTGATGGACTGGCCTCCTGTCCAGGGTGACTCTAGGCTTTCCTTAGCACGACTCCCTTTTTGCATGAGTCTGCGTTTACGGTGTCCTGCTCGGCTGCTTTAATACCAGACCTGCACCATGCCGCCTTCGCAGGTGAAGCACAACACGGACCCCTGCAAGCCCAGTCCCTGTCAGAATAAGGCCCCCTGCCATGCCCTCGATGGGGGTTACCACTGTGCCTGTCCCAGCGAATACGAAGGGAAGAACTGCACCCACCTGAAGGACCCCTGCAAGGCCACTGCCTGCGAAGGTTTGCTGCATCACCGGGTGTTGTAGGTGTCCCTCGCAGTGCCTGCCTCCACAACGGTACATTTGTACATTGATATATTTTTTTTTTCCCTACCCCCAGTGATTGACAGTTGCACCATCGCCGTGGCGACAAACTCCACCGAGGAGGGCATGCTTCGCATTCTGTCCAATGTGTGCGGGCCCAACGGACACTGCGTGGGGCAGCCTGGCGGCGGATTTTCCTGCGCCTGCGAGCCTGGCTTCAGTGGCATCTACTGCCATGAGAGTATGTCGCCCACCCCCCAGGCCAAGCGTAAGGTTTCCACTCCCCTGCTCAGACTCATTGTCTGCCCCCACCCCCATCCGCAGACATCAATGACTGCGCGTCCAGCCCCTGCCAGAACGGCGGCACCTGCGTCGATGGCGTCGGCACCTTCCAGTGCTTCTGCGCCGACGGCTGGAAGGGCGCGCTTTGTACCTTTGGTGAGTCGCCCCTCCCTCATCCATGCACCCCCCCCCCCATCCATTACCTCCCAGCTCTAACCCCCCCTCCCCCTCCAGACGTGAACGAGTGCAGCTGCAATCCCTGTAAGAACGGTGGTCACTGTGTCGACATGGTGAACGACTTCTACTGCGAGTGTGCCGGCGGCTGGAAGGGCAAGACCTGCCACTCGCGTGAGTTGCCCCTCCCCCGCTGTCGCTCTGACTCCTCCCCGCCCCCCCGTCTTCCATGCGTGACTCTCCTCGTCCCTCCAACCCGTGGCCTGTGTGTTTTCGCCTCACCTGAGTACATCCCCCCCCTCGCAGGTGAAAGCCAGTGTGATGCCACCACCTGCAGCAACGGTGGCACCTGCTACGACCATGGAGATGCTTTCCGCTGCGCCTGCCCCCCCAGCTGGGGGGGGCTCACCTGCAACACAGGTCAGTTCCCGGGCATGCTGGGAGCGTTCCAGTGGGGAGGGACACGGCCGGACATATCTAACTCCACCCTCTGTCCCGTTTCAGCTAAAAACAGCACGTGTGCCTCGAACCCGTGCAAGAACGGCGCCACCTGTGTGGGAGGTGGCGAGGCCTTCACCTGTATCTGCAAGGATGGCTGGGAGGGCAGCACCTGTGCACTGAGTAAGGCCGCCTTCCGGACCCTTCTGCAGGATTCCAGCCCTCAGCCGCAGCGGCATATAGCAAGACGAGGGGGGTTCGAGCTATGAATTTTCACCAGCAGATATGGGGGGGTGTTATTTCATGTGCAGAAGATGCTTCCCTGGTAGATGCAGAGGAGATGCTCTCCACTCTGCTGGAGGTGTCCAGGTTTCAGGCTCCTGGGGGGACGTCACAGTCCCCCCGTTAAGCAGGACGCCTGAATCTGCACTTTATTAACGTCTGAAAGCCCTGCGTGTGTCTGACTGGTCAGGAAACGTATCGCTGAAACGCGTCAGCCAGAGACCCCCAAAAACAGCGAAGCAGAAATCCCGGCTACGCTGACGACGTCAGCGGCGCCCACGCGAGCGGAGTCACACACTCCGGCTGGATCCGAGGTTACGGGTCGGAGCTGCCGTCAGCGTATTCCGGCGTCCCGGCCCGCCACTCGGATGTGCCGCTACCCGCTCGCGTTTCCTGTGCACAGGGCAGGCTGTAATTACATCTTGTTTTCCACTTTCCCCCACAGACACGAACGACTGTAACCCTCACCCCTGGTAAGTAAAGCTCTTGGTCAGTGGCCTTTTGGTGGGATGGCTATACCCACTCCATGCTGCCTGGAGACACTGGAGATGTTCCTGAATCAAATTTAAATCTTCCGGTTTGGGAAGTAAACTTTAATCACTTGGCGGGGGGTGTCTGGCAGCACTCTGTCAGGCTTAAATGGGGTCTCTTTATGAGTGTGGGGGGGTATTTTTGAAAGCCTGGATGTGTTGGGGCACATATGAGCATGTGAAAGATCAGTCATCATTCATGTCGGGGTGTACTAGCAGGATCGACTCTGGGGGGGGCACTGTAAATACACACTTTTGTCTCATCCCAGTTACAACGGTGGCATCTGTGTGGACGGAGTGAACTGGTTCCGCTGCGAATGTGCCCCCGGATTTGCCGGCCCTGACTGTCGCATCAGTGAGTCCCGAACCTTTGACCTTTGACCCCTGCACCCCAGCAGTGGCTGGCCTTGGACCTGCAGACCACATGGATGAGTTACTATTGTTTAAGTGATAAGCGTAGTCAGATCCACCAGTCACATCCTTTAGTTTTAGTCCTCTGTGAGCGTGCACAGTAATTTGAGGCTTGCAGGTGGATCCCACCACAGACGGTGGTATGGCTGCCAAACTTGCCCGTGAGAAAGGAGCACGGCTTTCACCGCCACTGTAACCAGGATCTGAGCCTCTCTCTCTCTTTCTCTCTCTCTCTCCCTCCTCTGGCCCAGACATTGACGAATGCCAGTCCTCGCCTTGCGGTCACGGTGCCACCTGTGTGGATGAGATTAACGGCTTCCGCTGTGTGTGTCCCCCTGGCCAGATGGGGCCTCGTTGTCAGGAGTGTGAGTAACAGCAACTTCCTCACGGTCGGTCAGGATAGCCCTATTCTGTCACTTTAGGTTTCAGCAGGAGGGATGTGGTCTCAGGCTGAGGGTCCTCACGGTCAGGATAGCCCCATTCTGTCACCTTAGCTTTCGGCAGGAGGGATGTGGTCTCAGGCTGAGGGTCCACACGGTCAGGATAGCCCCATTCTGTCACCTTAGCTTTCGGCAGGAGGGATGTGGTCTCAGGCTGAGGGTCCTCACGGTCAGGATAGCCCCATTCTGTCACCTTAGGTTTCGGCAGGTGGGATGTGGTCTCAGGCTGAGGGTCCTCACAGATTGCCCAATACCATAATTTGATCTTTTTCCCTGGACAGGGGTAGGATGGGGCAGGCGGTTCTTTTCTTGCGCTGCCACAGATCACCCGACCTCTGGTTTCCCTGTGCAGTCGCAGGTTTCGGGAATGCGTGCCACTATGCGGGACTGCAGATCCCCCATGGCAGCCAGTGGGACCAAGACTGCAATACCTGCCAGTGCACTGATGGCAACTTGGAGTGTACCAAGGTACGGCCACGCCCTCAGTGCTGCTGCAGCTACGTGTTAGTCACAAGTCAGCCATGATGTGTGACGTGCATCGGCGTGACCACATCCTGCATTCCTCTGCTCCAACGGCGGCTACCTCTGTGCAGGTGCTCTGTGGGCGCCGGCTGTGTCTCCTCCGTGAGAATCCGGGTCAGGAGCGGTCCCCCTGCCCTGGGGGCCGACCCTGTCAGGAGCATCACTTCCTCACCTGCTTCTCTCCGCCCTGCCACCGCTGGGGCGTGTGTGCCCAGCCTGACGCCCCCATCCCACTGCGCAGCAAGTGTGAGCCCAACAGCGGCTACCTGGACAACAGCTGTGCCAGGATCACCCTCATCTTCAACAAGAACAAGGTGCCCCAGGTGAGCTCTCGTCCCGGGATGCGTATGCGAGAGGCGCTCGCTGCTCCATGGTGTGATCGAGCAGCCAGAGTAGCATATGGTGATGCGCAGGATTGGGTCTGTCCTCTGCAGGGCACCACAGTGGAGAATGTCTGCTCAGAGCTGAGGTACCTGTCGGCCACCCGCGCTCTAGCCAAAGACCACAACCTGCTGCTGCTGTGTGACCTCTCGCCCGGCAATCCTGACGCAGTGGAGGTGGCCGTTGTGAGTATCCACCCCTCCCCGCCTGTTTCCACGCGAATCCTGAAGAGGGTGTCTTAACACGCATCTTTATTTGGGCATTGCGTAACTTGGAGGAAGAACCATATTTAATTGGCAGGCGCACTTATTTGCTCAGGTATGGAATCTGAACTGAATTTTAATTAAATTTTCACACATGTAGCTCAGCAGCTGTGAGTCCAGATTAAGGCCTGCAGTGTCCTGTCCTGCCTGCTGTGCTTTTGCCGTTCACATTTGACCCAGAGTGAACACACTTGGGTTTAAAGCATTTCCTCCCCATAGTGCTTGTCTGCTTTAACCTTGTAACCCACTGGTACTGCTTGTGTGTCAAAGACAGGAGTTTCTAATATTTAGGCTGAAAATGAGCAGATCTCTTGATCAGTATATAATACATTTTATTTTATGAATAATGAGGAGGATGATGTTATTTAATGGTTCTTTCTGTTAATTTGCTTTAGCACTTGCATAGGAGTGGCAGGTGGGTGTTTGTGTGTAATTAATTATCTGGTTTCATTATTTCTGTATATGAACCACTGGTTACACAAATGAAGTTGTAGTTTGTCCACTGCGTAAACCCATAATATCTTTTAAGCTAACAATCCAGTTTTGGTTGTTCGGTAATATGTTCTTAACCTCAGGAAAAATTAAAAAATGGGACATGATGGCAAATAGTTTTTATACGTTTTCAGCTGAGAAGGAGTTTTAGTGTGTTGCTGGTAGAATGAGGGATTGTTGCATTTAGCTTCTCTGCAGTATCTCAATACCCTGTCTGAGGCGGCACAGCTTGTAGGTGTAAATATCCCGGGATTGAGAGCGGGGAAGCTTGCTGATTGGTAGATAGCAGGGGGACTGAGGACTACCTACATGTGATGCCAGTTCGTCACCCCTTGTCCTACCTGATCATTGGAAGCAGCTAGTCCTTTAGCTGTGGGGTGTAGTCTTAAAGTAACCCCCCCATCGTGATCCTCTTCTAATACGCTGCCACCACTTTGTTCGTACCCATCGTGACCATCTCGTGACACCACGCCCCTTCTCCAGTCCTTCCAGCAGGATGACGTGGACCATCGTTTGATCCAGGAGGCGGCCGGCGCCATCGTCGGCTCGCTGTCCAAGCGGCACAACAGCAGCCTCATGCTGGCCGTCATCGAGGTCAAAGTTGAGACGCAGGTCTTGCCCAAATTAGCAGGTGAGTGGGGAGCCAGTTGGATCTGTGGGAGGGGCTACGTCTGCCAATCGTGACTCCATGCACGATGCTGCCTTCTCCCATGGCAGGATTGTGTTCTGGAGCCTCCTTTGTTAAATAAGCGATCCGATAATTTGATATGCCTGTAGTAGACCGCTGACTGACACACACTGGGAGAAGACGTGTATGATCATCGTTTATGTCCGTGTCGGCAGTAGTATTGTTTATCTTTGTAAATGAGTCAAGCAGTCCTGTCTGCAGCCTGTCGGCCATAGAGAATTCCATTTCTGAATACTCTTTCTTGTCTGTCTATATGAGTGCGGATCTGCTTCCATGTAGACTGTGGCCAGAATTCATACGAGTCACTCCAGCCAATGGGCTATGCAGCACGGCCCGTAGTGTGTTCTGATTGACTGTCCCCCTGAGCAGACTACCTGGTGCCAGTCGTGTGCGCATTCTTCTGCGTGCTGTCATTCTCCTGCCTGGTGGTCTGCGTCTGGTGGACACGCAAGCGGAGGAAAGAGCGGGAGAGGCGGCAGGCAGAGGCGCTGGACGAGAACATCAACAACCAGTGGGAGACACTACGGCCCATAGTGCGCCAGCAGCCCAAGGACAACAAGGAAGCGGAGCAGGAGTGCAGGAAGCTCATGCCCTCCCCTGACAGGACTTGCGACGAGGAGGAGGAGGAGGAGGAGGAGGAAGAGGGCAATGGACCAATCATCGTAGAGTTGGACAAGTATCCCGGGCAGCATGCGCACCCCAGGACTGCACCCCTGGTGTGCACCACACGCAGCTCTGCCCATAAGCAGGCCTACGTGGCACTCAGCCCCAAAGACAACCGCTGGAAGAACGTCAACCGCACCAGCATCAGCGAGAATCTCAAAGAGCAGAGCGTATGAAGGCCCGGGGAGAACCACCACGCCATCGCCGGCCCGGGGAGAACCACCACGCCATCGCCGGCCCGGGGAGAACCACCACGCCGTCGCCGGGCCCCTGACTCACGTCCGTGTTTCGCTTTTTGTAAACGATTTATGGCTCAGAGATGGAGCCCAGATTTTTTTTTTTTTTTGTGTTATTCGCTTTGCTTTTATGTAAGGATGAGACTATTTTTTTCTTAATTTGAAGTTAAAGGAAACCTAAGTTCGCCCAAGTACAGTTATGACTGAAGCGGGGCCGAGATTAATGGATTACACAAGTAAAAGAAGAGAACGATGGACATTTTTTTTTAGGGGAAGTGCGGATTATGGCTGAGTGGCAAATGAGATTTTTATGATTCTCCAGAACGGCGGCAGGGGCTGGGGGGGGGGGGGGCGGGGAGACTAACCCTAACATGGTTCTTCAAGGACTGTAACAGACTTCTGGAAAGGTGGGGGGCACCTTCCCCCTGAAGTGGCCTTGTTTTGTTTGTTTTTTGTCTCCAACTGGCCAGGATTTCAGTGTTTGTGTTGCTAAGTGCCTCCTGAGGAACCTGATTTTTGTCCCTGTAATCAAGGAAAAGGGACAGGCAACAGTTTTTGTTTTGTGTTTTTATTTTTTTTTTTTCTTTTCAGACCACCGAAGAGGTTTTTGACAAAAGATATACCTTCTCTTTGTATATATGTATATAATAAAGGAATCGCTGTGTATATTTGAATTTAGTAACTTAAGTCACTTTTTTATTATTTTTATTATTATTTTTACAATGCCATTCCTTTTATTTGTCAGTTGACAAAAATTTTTATATAGTTGAACAAAATATGCAGCGTCCAGCTTTATCTTGAGAGCATTAATATAATCGTTGATCTTTTTTGTTTATTTTTATTTTTATAAAGAAACATTTACACTTGCATCCTGACCTGTATTTATTCTCAGTCTCCTTCCCTATCCCAGCATGCTCTTTGTTTTGTTCAGATGTGGGTGGAGCATCATGCCCCCCCCTCCACTACGTTTTTTTTGTCCAATGACGTGATTTGATGTGAGCATCTGCTTATTCTACTCGAAATTTTGGCCAAATGAAGGGAACAGTTTTTGGCAGTTAATTTTGTTCCACGTTTTGTCCATCGGAGGAGTTAACTGGTCCCGTTATGGAGTGGCAGTTAATTTCTTATTCTGTTTGACATGGCTCCCCTGGACAGAATTTTGTTATGTTTTGGGACAGCACAAAAATAAAGGAATTAAAAGCATTACTTGACAGAGCTGTTGTAGAAGCTGGAGAGTAAAGAGATTTAAGGGGGGTGAGATATGAATGGGAGAACATGTACATATTTTGTAAAGTTGTTTTGCAAAGTCATAAGGTTCGTTTAGTGTAAATTTTATTTGTTCTTAGAAATAAATCAAACTATTTATTAAAAAGTTTATATTGTCCTTCAAACCAGTTTGTGACAGATCATAGTGAGCTTCCACAAGTGCTGTATGCACCTCCAGTTTTTGCGTGTCAAACAGGAAGCTCGTTTTATTGGCTGACTGCTGCAGATGCCCTGTATGTGTGTGTGGAATAAGCCCTTGCTCTAAATACAGCAGATACTGTAAAAGGGAAAAACACTGCAAGTGGATCAATATGCCAACTTCATTGGGATTGGTCTAATTCAAACCAGCCAATCACCTGCCATCTCTTCCTCTGGGCTGACTGCAGACTGGCCAATAGGGTGAGGCGGCGTATTATGGCTTCATCCACCTGAAAGTTTAATGAGGGAGTTTTATAGCCAGTCGGGGGCTGCCAAGTGGCAGTGTTCCCCCGGTGGCCCGGTCCGGCCGCGGCGCACTGGGTTGTCTTGCAGCACTGCCCCCGTGACTGTTCCACCCATGAACCTGTAGCTTGTAACAAGGATCGGGCTCTGCCCCACATGTGGTCGGGTTGGTTTCCATGGCAACACAGTGTTAAGGCTGGTTTTGTTATGTAGTCCTACGTAGCATGTGCGAAGCATTGCTTGACGACAGTAAAGATGTGTGTGAACATGCTGCATTTGCACTTAAGTCTCTTCTGCATCAAAAGATGCTCCTTCCAAATGGTACGAACAGCATGGATACTGAAGTGTATCTGTGTGTTTTCCTGTATGGCTGTTTCAGTATCATGACCAGACCTGTGAACTGTGAGCTATGCTTCTCCAGAACTCTGCCTCCCTGCTCCTCAATGTACTGTTGAAGTCC
This sequence comes from Cryptomyrus ogoouensis, assembly GCA_025773925.1. Classification (NCBI taxonomy): domain Eukaryota; kingdom Metazoa; phylum Chordata; class Actinopteri; order Osteoglossiformes; family Mormyridae; genus Cryptomyrus; species Cryptomyrus ogoouensis. The sequence continues at coordinate 1,401,919 of JAOYFF010000040.1, read as the reverse complement.
TCAAGATGTCAAACATTTATCTAGCAGGCAGTTTCGTCCAAAACGATGGAAAAAGGTAGGTCATGCCAGTGGTTTTTCCTGTTTGATTCAAGGTCCATTTGATACCATGGTGGACCCAAGATAAAACAGGGTAGAGCTGCAGAACCGTGGTTCTCTGTGTATAACTTGGGACACTGCTGAGCCGCAGCTCTGGCAGACAGGCTAACTCCTCCCCAGCTAACACGAATGTTGAGACAAGAGTGCCGGTATTTCAGAACCATGAGTGGCTGAAAGCCGACACCGGATTCCTGGAACGACCTTGGCAGCAGGGAGCCACACTTGGTGCATCACTCTGGCTCTGTAGTGGGCTGCCATCCAATCACATACTGCTGTGCAGGGCTGCCGTCCAATCACATACTGCTGTGCAGGGCTGCCGTCCAATCACGAACCGCCTGAGCACCTGTTGGCATGCCAATGGATGAGTATCAGTGCTGTCTCCGGGTGCCTGTTCAGTCACTGGTTCTCTTCCTTCCTGTTCTAACAGTGCTACACATAATGCCCGAACTTTCATATGATTTAAAGCATTATTTATCAGTCATGATTCATATCCAAAGTGGAAAGGTATAATTTTTAAATGTATTTCTGTACAGCTGGATTGTTTTTGAGCAATGCAGTGAAGTTAAGAATGGTTATTTTTAAATACAGCATTTAATTTGTTCCAAGCTTAAGCACTGTACACAACTAATTATACTAGCTAATCTAGTACCTTTCTCAGAAAATTGAATCTGTGGCTTTTTCATCATCAATGAAACTTTGTTCACTATTGGATTACTCCCTGCTTATGGATTTACATGTAATATTTCTGCATGAACACCATTTTAAGGGAGTTAAAGGATGCTGTTTCTGCTGAAGGAACCTCTGTGCTGCAGTCTGTTAGAGCTGCTCTCAATCTGAATGCTTGTTCTCCGCTGTTCACTCCTGGTCTGATCAATCCCAGAGCTAGAGGAGGCGGGAATGTGTCCCTCACACGGCACAGGCGAGGTCACATGAGCACAGGGCAGCAAAATACGAATACAGTTTCTCTCACGCTCACACAGACCATATCCATTATTTTTTTCCTGATAACAAAATATAGTCACACTGCTAATGTGGCACATCTGTCGGTCCGCATATGGGGATCCCAACAGGGAAACGACATCATGATCGGCCCTTCCACCCAGGCATTCTCTAAAAAAGAGGATTTACCCCAAATATGTCTATCCCTGGTCTCACCATCATCCTGCAACACTCTGGAAATTAGATTAGAACAGTTTGATGGTTTATTGGACCACCCAGACATCTAGAGACTGGCAGATAGCTGTAAATACAGTGAAATAAAACGGTGAAGAAACTGCTGCAACAAGGTACACTAATACTACTAAATGAGATGAATGTTCTACAATCGCAAATTCATCTTTATCACACCATGAAACATGAGCTGTATATGTTTTTGTAAGGCAGGCATATCTGTTTTTCACTATATTGCTTGCTGGTGCAGAGACTTGTTAAGAAACGCTGAGGTAGTGCAATTCTGTTGGAGGAATAGTATAAATTAGCATAAGGCATATAATTAGGATTCAGCTTCTCAACCTTTTTTTTATCCAAGGCCCCCAGTGTCCAGGAAAACGTGTCTGGGATCCCCTGCACAGGTTATCATATTGTCTGTCTTGTATGCATTCTGCAATGATGACAACAATTGCTAATGTTTATTAATATAAACATATTTTCCAACAACATTATGTTTCTGTTTATGACATTGTTCTCTGAACAGAAGGTGAATATGAACAAAAAACAACCTAAAACCTATTTGGCCCTAATATCAGAAGCTTGACAACCATTAAACGTGTGCTTAATAACTGTAAAGACCCCATTTTTAAGGTAGTCTTCAACAAAATAAAACAAATATTGCAAATTAGGGCATTTTTAAACATTGTTTTAAAACGAAGTTAAGCCTGATTCCTCGCCACCCCCCATCAGCTTGCCCACGAGACGCCTCTAACCTTTGATTTTCGCTGTGAATTCTGGGATTGGATGCGACGTCACGACCGAAGCAGAAGCCGGATGGAATACGATTGATTTTGACTAAAATCTTTCGTAAAGCATAATTTAAAAGTATACTAAGTGCATATCGATATAAAAGGTATTACATCACCGTATATCTCGTTTTGAATATATATCGATAGGAATTTCGTACTTTTTTCTGCGTTTTCAAGTAAATTCCGCGCCCCCATGGTCCTCGCTGAGGCCCCCTGTTGCGTAACCCCCCCGGTTGAGAACCACTGCTCTATACCATCAATTTAAGGTCCTCCTGTCTAACATGTCAACTATGCTGTTAACTGTAGATACAGTGGGACCAGGGTATCCGCGGTGTCAGTTATCCGTGGTTTACCGCGGTCCGAAAAATTGGAAAGTTCCAGAAATAAACGGTTTCGTAGCGCGTGTAACAGGCTGTAGCACGCGCCCAGTGCGGCCGGTGAGTACCCACAACACGCTTCGATATTCTTTAAAAAAATGTAATTTTCTCATTACACGTTATGTACAGGTAGACGATACAGTAATTTCATTGTGAAATGGGCAGCAGTATGTTTTTCATTGTTCCTTTTTCCTTTGAGGGGTATAAACACGATTCTCATTGCTTCGTCATTCTTGTTACGCGATTTTTTTCCATTGCACTATAGTCTTCAGATTTAGGCTAAAACATCGAAGTCCCTTTCATTCGTGAATAAGAGAGATAGTACAGTACCGTTTAATATTGTACTGTGTACTTTGTTATTACTGAATTTAATGTTGGTAATGTCTTACTGTGCTTAATTGATTAATTAATGTTTACTATATGTAGATACACGAAAATCAGAATATGGTCCACAGACACTGGGGGCGGGGGCTGCTGTATTAATCCGGGGCAACTTGAAGAAATATACAAATGATACAAATCACTATGGTCTATAACTGTAAGCAGCCAGGACTCTGAAAAGGTGAGCGAAGTGTAACAATCGGTCGGTTACAAAAGGAGGTGGGGCATAGATGTAGAGATGTGGAGTGATGTAGAGGGGAACTCTGAGACATCAGCATACATCAGGAAGATGGAAGCAGCCAGGCAGCCATGTTCTGGATGCCTCTATTGGGACACCAAGGGAGGCAAACCTGCTGTATACATCATTAGGTTAATGAAGCTGTACTACTGTAACAATCTATAGAAGCTACCATCAGCATTCACTGCTAAAGAGATAGGACATACAGCATGCCGTACATTAAAGCTTTTCTCTGTGCCCTTACAGACTTGGGCATGGAGATCCACTCTTCCACATTTTAGAAAGGGCTCAGCATTAAGCACCACCAAAGTTGAAAGCATGATATCAAAAAGAAATGGAAGGAGTTTACAGTCAGATAGAGAAGATTTTTAACTTCTGTCTGAGGGGTAAGTCAAATTGAGAATTAATCTCAATAACACCGCGGTTGCTGTGTATAATTTCTCTTTGGAATGTATATTTAATTAGTTACACGTGCTTTTAAAATTTTTCATGTAAACCACAGATAAGTGGCATCTGTTGTTTGAAGATTCAGGCAGGGCAGCTATAACTGCAAAGTTAGACTGCCAATGATTTCCTGAGCAAGAGCGGAGAGGATGGACCGCAGATGGTGGAGCAGGCAGGCAGGCCGGTGAACTCTTCTGTTGATTTGATTAAATGTCCAGGCCTTAGCTTTGGCATTCTCACTATTACATGAGTGACTCTGGATTCCTATTGTTTTCCAATCATTGCTGTCATTCACTCTACAATTAGATAAGCTACTTGTAGCCAAAATATAAATCCGCCATTTTTGAGCCTTGAATGGGGTCAGTGTTTGTGCCTGTTTGGACACACGTTTGTGTGTGTGTGTGTGGGTTGTGTGTATGTGCGTGACTACTTGTGCCTGTCTCGCCTCCATCCGTGCATTGCCTCGCGTGTGTGTTATTGTGTGCTGGTATTCACGCCATGCAGGCAGTGCTTTTGTCTTGTGCCAACCTGGCAATGCTCTGTTGATTGACAAAGGGGGTAAAGCGGTAAACCGACACTGATATTACTGAGATAATAGACTGTTGATGTTGCTTAGGCAAGTAGACCATGGATGAGAGTCGAATGAGGGGTACTGTGACTAAGGGACTGAAAGTAAGACGTCTATGAGTAACAGGTCAGTCAGGGAATGGAAACAAACACCAGTCAGACTTCCAACCTGCGCGGCATGTGGACAGTGACCATGTTCATAGGGACTGTTATCTCCTCATAGGGGAAGAGGCGGAGAGGACCAGATCTGGGACATTGGGGACGTTAGCTTGTGAGGGCACTGTTCTCTGACAAGTGACATCATTGCATGGCATAGTATCCTTGTTTTTGGTTGAAATACAAAGAAGTTTACAAAGATTGAGACAGATATTTAACCTACATTATTATAGTTAATATTAAGGCTGCATGATATAGTTTCAGAATCGATGGTTTATTAGAAGACCAGACATCTAGAGATGTGCGCATGCACAATAATCACATTGCATTTTTGGCACTGCTTTGTGTCTTGTTGACACATCTCACGGCAACAGTGCCAACTTATTTGACACACACTGTTGGTAGATAATAACTTCTATTTGGCTATAGTTTATTTATGGTAAATTTCATCTCCTTTTTTTAATACTAAAAATATCACAATATTTCTTGCAGAAATGTCACATAAGTGTGATATCATAATGTGATTTTGTGCAGCTCTGTTTAATACTCAGTTGTATGAATGTCATTGAATGTGGGCCTGTCCAGCAGGGTTCCCCAGTTTTGGTCCTGCAGGACCAGAATCTAACACAGTTCACCGATTTCCCTGCTCAGACACACCTACTAAGCCTGAAAGTTCGCTGATTAAGGTGTGTTTGCAAACTCTGTTGGATTCTGGCCCTCCGGGACCAGAATTGGACAACCCTGCTGTACAGCCTTGCAAGTTCCTATTAAGCAGACCATCCGAATGCATTTCTTGGTGTCTAGCACGTAAACCGACGCCTCAGGCTTCGAACCCCACTGCTCGTGGTGCGAGGCATCAGTACTGCCCACAGAGCCACATGCCCACTCTTCACTGCTTTCATGTTCCAAAGATAAGCTAAGTGCAGGATGGCTGAGTTTAGCCGTTAAATTGGCCGAAGTACCACAATCTCTACTTGTTCCTGTGACATTTTAATCACCAGAGGTCACACTTTATGTATCTTAGCCTTATAATTCAATGACTGTGAAGCGCAGAGAGAAGCATATCATATATCCTTAACACTATTAATGTGAGACCCTGGGAGGAAGAGCAGTGTGTGGGGAAGGGTTTGGGCCACTTTGACATTTCCACATTGATTGATCATTGGCTCCATACCTGCACCTTGATCAATAGAACCCAGCTGGCACAGAATGGACAGATTGATTGAGGGTTTTTAATAGGGTCAGATGTGTGGATTTCGAAGCCTGAGGGAGCTCGAGGTGTTGGCTTTAATTGGAGGGCTGGGTTAAAATTGCAGGGCTTTGTGCTGCAGGTTAAGCCCTTTTAAAGGGGCCTTGACCCCTTTTGTGTTAGGGTCCCTCCCCCACATTTTGTTTTGTACAGGAATATGCTTTGTCATGATCTGCATTAAGCGGACTGAGGGCCCGAGTCGGTGCTCAGGACATGAAACTTCATGCGCTTGCCAGTGCTGATTAGCAGAATCACAGTAGATTTTATTAATGTTTTTTTTTTGACTGTAGAAAATGAAAGGTTGATCTACGGGCCACATTTAATAATATATTTTAAACATATCACAGGCTGGAACTTCGTCAAAATCCCTGAAAATGGCTGATCGTTCAATGCTGTCATCTCCCTTATTTAAGTAGTTGTCAGTAGCTCTGGTGCTGCCAGTTTTGAAGGTTTATAAAATATAAATATTGGCCGGCAGTATCAGTATGTTAACAGATCTGTCGGGGATCTCTACATATTGTTGGTTCCATTTTCAAAAAGACAATGTGCAATGCAAAATAATAATGAAGAAATATGTTGTTCAAGAATTGCAAGAGAAAATCTTGATTCATGGTAAGGTTGAAATCGAGGTTCATTTTTTGCCAAGAATTGTGTAGCCATAGTCCTCGTTTAACGTTTCTGTTGCAGGCATAAAGAGATCTAGGGTGCACACAGTGCTTATGGGCGCACACAGTGCTTACGGGCGCACAGCAGCAGGCGCCGATATGTGATGCTCTAGGTCCTGAGAAGTCGGACGAGGGGCAGCAGTCCATCAAAGACCTTCTCTGCTCTTGCCAAGGTTTGCGAACCTGTGTAGAAAGACCTCCCAGGTAGGGGGTCACCGACGTAGCGTCAACAGAAGCCGCCGCAGTGAAGATCCAGTAAAAACTGCTCATTTTATATTGTAACTTCTGCTAAACAAACAAATGAGTCATTAGATGAATAATGATGGATCCGTGCCCGTTATCGCTGATGTTCTGTGAATGTGTCCATGTCCGCTTTGCAGCAGCTGCATCTCAGTATGTTTCCCTTCTTTAATCTTCTTCTTTGAATGTTAAAGCATGAACCCACACAAAGTGATTAAAACATTCCAAGAAGCACAGATCTTTGAGTCGATTGGCAAGCTCCGTGTGGCTGCAGACAGGGCGGAGTGGTAGACGGGGCTGCCCACTGCGATCATGCCAAGTGCTGCCGCTCATTAGTGACTGGAACTCGCAGCCACACTCGGTGCGTCCATGTGCTGGAGGTGAATCACAGGCCCCTGCTCCAATCATGATGTGGCGACACCTGCCAACATGTACTCAGTGTCTCCTGTTGGAAGTAAACTGGCCTGTGGTAAGTTGTTACCTGAACAGGAAGTCCCTCCCCCTAGTGGGTTAGTTCCTGGTTAACCCAGTGAAACAACTGGGATCCTTCCAGACTGCTCCCTTCTATTTTTCCACTAGCTGCAATGCCTTTACTCCGTATCTTGTCAGGGCATTTAATGTGGTGATTATTTCTTGAAGTATTTTTTCCTACCTGCAAAACTGCTTGTGAGACTGTCCAGATGTTTCCTTGTGTCACTGTGCAATGGCTTTTGTGGTTCATAAAACCAGATCATCACCCCTGTGTCTCTGTACATCATTGAGTAAGGGAGGAATCTGGGCACTGTTGCTTGTCTGGGTATTTTCCTTTACAGTATGTTTCTGGGCGTGATTGATGTGTATCAGGCTATGTTTTGAAGCAAACAAATACAATTGCAGGTGGTGGAGAACCCAAAGGTTTAACTTCTTTGCTTGCTGCCTGCAGTTAAAAATTAATAGTCTTTAAGCCAGAATAGAAGTTTAACACAATTTAGTGAGCGCTAATTGCCTTTGCACCCTCATAGAGAGTCACAGCAAACGAGGTGGTGTTAATCGCCTTCGAGCCCCAAAGAGGATTTCTGAGGTGCATTCACTATGCTTCTGAGCGCATATGTGTTCAGTATGAGCTGAAATTCTGCACAGCTGCTGATTGAAATAACCAAATCCCTCGGGGGAAAATTCTGGTATATTTTACTCACTGGTGGCCAGTCTCGTGAGAGGAAAATTAAACAATGAACCCTTAAAGAGTCACTGGCCCTGACTGAAAAAAACAGAGCTTAGTCGGTTCATTAGCCACGAATTTCAGGAGGATAAAAAATTTAGCGTCTGTCTCTGCGAGCCATAGAATAAGATCATTGCCCTAGAAATCCACTTGCATAATCAGGCCGTAGGAAGTGAAATTAAGCCTAGCATCATAAATTGCGTCAGTAAAATTAAGCTGTAATGTTGCTAAACCTCCATTAAGTGTTTTGGGACAACGGCACCAGGATGGGACGTAATGAATGTGAAAGTTAAATAGGTGCAAGGTGAAAAATAGTAAAGCTATGTTACAATTTACCTTTGAAACGTTTGAAGGTCTGTTTGGGGAGAGTTAATTGGCATCACCTGTTCGAATTCCTGTTTATTTTTGGGGG
>JAOYFF010000040.1:1363514-1377527 GCA_025773925.1 Cryptomyrus ogoouensis | reverse complement strand
AAAACTGCCCGAAATGGGTTGACAGAGACATTTCAGGGATTTTCAGTCATTCTGCGCTGCAGATGGGTTAATTGCGTTAATCATGATGATGGATTAATCCGCTTTAACCCGTTAATTTTGACAGCCCTAATATATATATGTATATATATATATATAGTTGACTAAGAAAACCGCAAAATCATTGTTTTTCAGATACAAAAAAATGATTTTCCCACACATTTTATTGTCTAGCGCACCAAAAACCTGAAAATCACCGAAATTACAGATATGAGGTTTTCTTCTTTCTCACTCTGCTTGGTGCATATTTTATTTCCTGAAGTTTAGGAAATTGATTTTTTTCCGTGGTCCCAGGATGACACGGGAAACAGACTGTGACAGAATGACTTTGCAATGTGACAGACTGTGGTATCGTGTTTGAGTGCTGAATGAAGCTACACAGTCAAGCTGTCACAGTCCCCATGAGTCAGTGACTTGCACCAGCTGGGAAGGCATGGATTAGGGCATCCCTCCAGATCGGGGCATCCCTACACCTGCAGGCTGCTCAGCCCCGGGCTGATTGCCCCAGTCCACGGGCCCTGTGCTGGGGGTAGCGCTGGCTATTGCACCCGCCACACCGAATGGTCCCAACAAGCCCACGCAGAAAGTGGATCTGTGTGTAAAATGAGCCACATAGCTCACACAGTGTGAGGATTTTCTCTGCAAAAGAACACGTCAGGTGCTTCATATTATGGGATGGAGCTCCACACTGTGTTGCCTGGACGGGAAATATGATCCTGACCTGAATGGAGGCTTAATGTGGTCAAAGACATTATAAAAGGCATGTATAACTGGATTAGTCTCACTGAATTTAATGATAATAAATGATTGTTATGCAGGAGAGGATGCCTTGTCAGGCTGCTTGAGCTTCGTGCCCTGTGTTCCGGGCCCAAAGGCAGTGGGAGAAGGGCCTTCCCCTAACCGGTGACCGCAGGCCCAGCTGTCCAGCTCCCACCGACGGGGACTGGCTGGGGTACCAGAAGCTTCATGCCCCTCAGGCCGTGCTGTTCTTTTGCTGTCGTGCAGGAGAGGTGCAGCCTTCGCAAACAATTTGCCCTAAATCAACATTTCGTAATGCCCACAATGCGGAGGCAGCAGAGCTGAGAGTTTCACTCTCTCACCCTTCCATGTGGCTTTGCGATGGCTTCAGGCCAGAAGCACAAACTCGCACACATTCCCTAGAATGATTATCTTGACACTTTGTCAAAATTAAAAAAAAAGAATACATCTAAAACCTTGCATGACTATGGAATTCTTATCTCGCTGTTGAAGAACGACAAGCCCTCGAAGCTAATTTCCTCTACATGTGCAATGGTGGGAACAATCATATTTCCATTCTAGGAACTTGAGAGTTCCTGCTGATAAGAGAAAATTTCATGAAACCTTGAAGCAAGCATGCTGGGAGAAAACAAGATGGCGCCATTTCAGAGAATAATGCCGCTGTGTTGATCATTTCAGGACGGCCGACATCAAAGGTCAGGATATCCTGTAGTCTGAACGTAGACGATGTGAATGTCCCACAGATTTTTGTACGTCTATGGCATTATCAATCCTTTACATTGAGTGTCACTTGAATAGATCTACAGTAAAGACGCATTCCCAAATACACACACACACACACACACACACACACACACATAAACAGTACCATTTTGCAGTAAGTCTCCCTTTTGCCACTTATAAATAGTATTTAGTCATAAATAAACTTATAACTTGTTTATGATTGTCTGTTAATTATCTACAAAGGGTTACAACCTAATAATAACACGATTATAAACCATTCATAAACCCTTTATAAGGGTAGTCTAATTCTAAAGTGATATCTATGTACAGTATATATAAATATAGCAGTTAATGTAGCTAATGTAGACCCAGTGGAGCGATACAGCAACTGCGTCAGAAGTGCTGTTGCGAATCTGAAAAGAATGACTCCACATGTTTTGTGTGACGTTCAAATGTGCAATCAGGTGTGTAAAAAGTCAAATATATTTAAATAAATACTCACTTAGGGTAAGCCATTTCAATATTTTAGTAAACATAGAAATTTTATACATGAAGAGCACTTGTTGTATATTGAATGGCGCTCTATGGACAGTCAGAAATGGATGTTTTTGGCAAATGCGTTTTTTTTCCAAGATTCCTAAACAGTAAGTGTGGGGGTGATATTATAATGTTCTGGAGATGTTTCACTGCATGAAGTTCTGGACAGCTAACCGCTGTAATTGTGCTCTTTATTCTGCTGGAAAATGTCAGGTTGTCCCTCTGTGAGCTGGAATGCAGCGGGGCGATGCAGCAGGACAGTGAGGTGAAACACTAGCAGATCATCATCACAATGGCTAAGGAACATTGAAGTTTGGATTGGGCTAGTCTGGATTCCAATTCTACTGAATCTTTTGGTGATGGACTCCAACATGGTACTCAGTCGGTTTGACAAGCCATGGAGGTGCAGAGGACAGTGAAATGGAGGGAGGCGTGCCGTAAAATTATCCAGCGGTGGTGTTAGAGGCTGAATAGGGGGTGTTTGACTAGCAGTTCTGCTTAAAGATGACGTTTGGAGCCATTCCATGCTGCACCATTTTCTTCAGTAAATAAATAAGTGTCTTTGTGTGTTATTTAGCCGCTACAGTGGCTCAGCTTGTCTTTTATGTAATATTCAGTTTTGGCTGAGTATGTGAAAATTATATAAATGCAGAGAAAATCTGATGGGGGTGCTTTTTACAGTACGACAATCCTCCTAGCAGCGGGTCTGTGGCATAGACCTTGGATTGACTCGTATCAGCAGACGTGTACAATGTTATCATAACTTAGATATTAAATATCCAAGCAAGCACAACTAGCTGAATGACCTTCTCTTGTATGCCCTACTTGTTATGTAATTATCCTTCAGGCTGCTTCAAATGCTTCGAACATTAACAGACCTCCCGCGTTTCCACTAGGTTTGTTGTGTTACACCCTGATTATGTCCCGATGAGCTATCCGCCTGTGTTTTCATAAGATTCATCACTGCTCACGTCTTGGTTTTCACAATGTATGTCATTAAGAAGCGGTTGCTTGTTTGTGTATTTGGTCCTGGTAATTATGGACCAGTGGTTTGTGATGACGTTTTTACGACTCCTCGCAAGTGAAAATAACAATGACGCCTTACGTAACCGGAGTGTGACTCACTTGGCGTTCCAGGCCACTTCTGAAAGTCAAGAAAAAATGTGATCTACTGAGGACATCTGATGGCCTTCATTGCCTCATGAAATCTCTGTATGCTGGATCACCTGACCAGGGCCAGTAGATCACATGTTTCTTGGGGTGAACGCAGAGGGACCCACATATCCCAGAAGTATCTCAGCCCCAGCCTAAGCTGTCTCCATTGATTCGCTTGTTTTGCTGCACTCTCCCTGGTAATTGCTAAAATGTAGCTCAGAATGATTAGATGACAAAGATTTGTTGACCACAAAGTGTTTATATATTTACGCGTTACGTTAATTTGTCTGTGGATCATTATGTCTGCAGTGACATACAAGCCTGGGGGCAGTGAGCAAGCTGATGCAGCACGCAGTCCCCCGGAGCATTTTGGGGTTAAAGGCCTCGCTTGAGTGCCCAACAGTGATGGGATTACTCTGCTGGCCGTGTTATTCAGACACTTTGAACTCCATGTCTCCGCAAATAGCATACACAAATAGAGGTCTTGATTAACTATGGTCATTATTCAGCCCAAAACTGAGCCTAGGGGCCGTGGGCCTCTGCTCCGCAATGCGGCGTGCTAGAAGGTGCACTCCTCAGTAAATGACAGGCATGACTGTGCCGTACTCAGGGCAGCAGAACCTGCCTAGACACTGCACAGAATGTTCCAGCAATGCTTGCAACATGAAAGCAGCGTCGTCAGAGCAATACCCCAGGGAAGGTTTTTCGGAGGGGTGATTAGCACGCTAGCATGAGCTACCTAATCGAGCGACATCCAGAGCACTGGCCACGGTTAACTGCCTGCTTTGCTGCAATTCAGTGGTTAAAATTTACAGGTGAGTTGTGGATGGAGCGTGGAGACAATGTCACTGTCTTTCACTGGTGGGGAACTCCTTACAGATTGACCGTCAGGTATAGAAATAGTTGCAAAATAAAGATCACTGGTCCTGAGACTGCTTAAAGACAGGAACATTTTTTTTACGTTTGCTGTTGTTTTTGCGTCGTTGTTGGACATAACAGAGAAGGCAGATCTTTACTATACGACAGGTGGGAAATTAAAGGCCAAAGCTGCTGAAGAAGCTTTGAAAGATCTGGCACTGAAGTCTGGTGAATTTAATCCATAGCAATAATCATTGAACTCGCTAGGTACTGGAAACTGGCAATTGGACAGGCCAGTGCAGAATGAAAGGAACGCCGAAGGCCTGGTTTCCCATGAAGACGTGTCCCCCATTGTTTCATAATGAGGAGCAATTGTCTAGCTCAGAGATCCCCAGCTATTTTCCCCAGTGGCCCAAGTTCTATCAATAATATAATAATACAAAGCCCAAGTCCATTGTGTCTGAAAAAATGGCCGGCGTAGCGGTTGGAATTCATATGTGGTCCGGATACAACTGTATTTCAGTCTGGATCCAGAGGGGAATCCGCCAGTTGGTGACCACTGGTCTAGCTGCACCTCCATCACCATGTCCTGAAATAGAGGCCTTTATTTTCCAGCATCTACGTCCTGCTGGCCACAGCTGTTGTGTTGATGGAGACAGAGAGTGGGCAGAGGTGGCCGAGCCCTGTGTCCTTGGTTTTCCAATAAAGCCGGAGTGGACAGAGCATAAGCCGGATCAAAGTTGTAAATATTGTAAGCAGGTTCAGGAAATTTCTAGGGAACTTTAGGGAACAATGAGCCATATCCGTAATCTTCCAATGAAATTTGATGACATTTACTCATATCTGGAAACCACCAGTAATTTTTAAGTACATGCCAACACTGTACTAAACGCTTCACCACACCAAAGAACTACCATTCACATCACAAAAAAAGATCTTGAAACGTCTTGTCACTTTAGAAACCTGAAAGATCAGGAAACTGAATATCTCATGCAACCTTGCTTACATCATGTTCATGTTACATCATTTCATTAAGGTGAGTGTTATTTTATCATGGATGTCTTCATTATGCGTTAGATGAAAGATGGATGGATAGAGGATAAGGTTGTTGACTGACCACATAAAACTGAAAGCATTTGGAATTAAATCACATTTTCCAAAGCCTTAATTTTTCAATTATGTTAAAGCAATATGTTTAATAGTAATTTTAAAGGTGGTTTCTATTGCTTAGTGGTTGTTAATATTAGGGTGCCCACATAATCCTTGTCGGGGGGACACTATGAGCTACAAACTACCTTAAAACTGAAAGGGTCCTGGGCTTCAATAAATAGTTCAGCTCTTCTTGTGCTTTTACTGGTTTGTTTCCTTGATTGAAAGACTCATCCAGCTGTTTGACATTAACATCAGTGACTCATGCATCATTATAGGAGACTGACCAATCAGCACACAGTGAGAACTCAGCGCTAAAGTGAAATCCAGGTCCTTTTAATTGAAATGAATTTTAATTTAAATTTGCAAACCCTGTCCTTGCTCATAGTGTCCCCTCTGACATGGAGCAGCTGGTCATCCAGTCATTTTCCAACCATTTATCCAGTAAAGGGGTGGGGCGATGTGGAATTTTCCCCAGATTACATAGTCCAACATAAGGTACAGATGATGGGAAGACGCAGCAGTCAAAGGTGTCTGTGGACCGCAGGCAGGAGCCTGCAGAGCACAGTAGAGCACATAATCTCCGCACAAAGTGGGAAGGACATTGAAACCCCTGAGGTATGAAATCTCAGTCAAGTCTAAATTAATAAGAGCTCAGCTGGATGGAAAACCAGCATATATAGTGTGTTGCGAGAAGTGGGTTTGAGAAATGATTCATTGAGTCGTTTTACGTGTGATGTGCTAATTGCAGATTGGTGGGGAGACGCTATACTAATGCTTCTCTTGGCCATGCATGAAAATTATGTGTGAAATGTGATGATCAAATCCGTAGTTAGCACCAAAAGAACCCCCAGAGCATTTTCCGTCTTCCTCTTGTCTTTTCCTCTGCCTCTCTTCTTCCTAGATTTAATTTTGCCTTTATATACAGCTAAGCCTCAGATTTTTTCCATGCAGGGCCCTGGCGGTTGGCTCTGAGGCTAGGGGTCAGGGACCGTAATCCGAAGGTTGCTGGTTTGAATCCCATGAAAGCCAAGAGTGATCCTACTCTGTTCAGGCCTTGAATGAGGCCCTTAACCTGTAATTGCTTTCTTCTGGGTATGATATTAATCTTCATCCAGCCCTGCAAGCAGGTCCTCCCACTCACACAGAAAATTTGGGGGTTAGTGGCAGGGTTGGGTCTCCAGCCACCAGGAAAGACTCTCACTGGTCCATTCAGACTGGTGTGGTGCTGAGGTACCACCTACTGCACAGCTACACTCAGGTTCTCATCCCTGAGGTGCTTCATCACATGGTAGCTGCTCCTCCTCCTCAGCAGCAGGGCTCATTTGACCACTTCTGCCTGTTTTATTTTTTTTGAGAGTAAATGTACAGCAGTGGTTAATTAGCTGGATGAAATTGTTATTGTACTTTATTATATTTTGAGTGCTGGTGATTTGAAATATGACACCATATCAGGTTTGGTCCAGGTCCGTTGTGGCTTTTGCAGGTTTGGCATGCTGTGTCTGCCTCATCTGTCCACTAGGGGCAGTAGGAGTTCCTCACCGCTGTAGTGACTATAAGTACAGCAGAGATGTGTTGACCACGTTCAGTGAGATTACATGAGCTGCCACAACCGGTGGGCCTGCAAATCCTCCCATGCTCCCACAAACCCACCTTCTATGACTGAAGTTCTAGAATGTGCTGCTCAGCCAAGGTTTTATGGTGAAAGTGCCCATTCTGTGGGTGTTCTATGTTGGGGCTTTTTACTGGTGTGGTTCTATCCCATGAGTCTGTTTTTTTATTTTCATCATATTTCTGTAAATTGAGAAGTAGATTATTTTAAAAATATACTGTATATTTAATATTCCTTTTGCCTGGCATTCTCGTGCTTCTTGTAGCATTTTGTAATATTCATCCATGCCGAACAGATACCTGGGAATACTTGATACTTGATGTTTGCTATAAAGAAAAGGTTTTCTCATACTAGACAGGAAATGAGTGTCCACATTCACGCACTAATTAACTAATTATGGTCAGGAACTGCTACAGCTACTGACCCCAAGCTTGCAATAAAAGGGATTCTTGCAGACTTGTTTACGTAGCTCTTTGGGTGAATTTCCGCTGGAATCTCCCCTTGACAAGGGCACATTTTTTAACCCAGCCAATGGTATTGTCACCCAGAGCGGCTGTATATGTTTTCGGATGTGGCCTTATAGTCTGTCTCCATCTATACATAAGGTCTCCATTAGGTTGCTGGTGACAGACTGTTTTCCTGTTAACCGGTATCATTTTTTAAAAATAATTATTATTTTAATAATAGTGTTTTAGGCCGAGAGCATTCCGAGAGCTGGCCGAGAGCAAGCCCTCTTTTCGCAGCGCTTGGTTAGTTCTGGTGGAAAACCTTCCCTAGGGCTTCATTCACAGGATTCACTTCCACTACAGAGCACACTCATCCACAAAAGACCAAAAAAGGTCTGAATGTATGTCTCTGGGCTACAGGATGAAACATGGCCCCACACCGATTATCGCTGGTTTACGGGACGAAACATGGCCCCACACCGATTATCTGCAAAGCCCATATACAGTGCAGGGCTGGGGTTCGAATCGCCAACCCTCTGGGGTGGGGGGCCGCCACCCTGCTACTCTGTGAGCCACTCTGGCCCCTGGGGGCTGGATGTCGCTCAGATGGTCCACAGGCAGTGTTCTACAGATGCTTGAGAATTATGACTATCACTGCTGTATGGACCCACCCCCAAACCAGTCGATATTCACCAGCAGAGCACAGGGGCCAGGTGTGTCACAGGCGGCTCGCTGGTGGAATCATGCTAACGTGGCTTGGAAGGTCCCTGACCAGTTTCATTTCTGATCGGCCCGTGTAGGTCAGCTCAGCTCAGACAGCTGTATCTGTAGGCAGGCTACTAACACCATCGGTTTGCATTTCACCTGAGAATTCGGTAATGGCAGTCTGAGCAGACCATTCCATGATCAATAGGGGGAAATAGACAGATAAGGTTTCACGAGCAGTGTCTCCCGATGGAGAGATGTAGGCCGTGATTTAATTTGACAGCGAAGGTGGAGAACACCGGCTCCCATCTTGCCTCCAACCCTCCCACCGAGGGAAGGAGGCCGTGCTCAGTATCTCTGCGAAAGGCGACTGTCCTGCTCGTGCGAGTGGGGTCTCCGCTTCAGTCAGGGTGGCAGCTCTGCCTGCACTGCCAGCCTGTGGGGCAGTGCTCCCAGCCCGGTCCTCGGGGTGCCGTAGCCGGCTTCCAGCTCATAGTAGTTAATTATTTATTTTAATAATTACTTTTATTCTTTTTTGTCCAGCATAAATGTGGGCTGTCTGCGGGTCCCCGAGACCCGGATTGAGCATCTGGGAGCTGTACTGGCTTGGGGGCGGCGAGAAAGGCCCCACTGCCCCAGGCCGGTCAGCTCGGTCATACGCAGTGCAAAGGTGTGTTTGGGATTCCTGGAAACAAGTCCACCTTTCCGCAGCTAATCTTAAGCTATTACGCAGTGTTAAGTATTTATCTTTGCAACATGTAGTGTTTGGGCTTGTCAGAAATGTGGAGCTGAGGGCAATGTGGACTGTGTGTGTTTATCTGCTTACAATTACGTGTCAGTGTGGTGTCTGTGGCGTGCATGTGTGTGCGAATGTGTTTTTGTGAATTAGCAGGCCTGTCTGTATGCTCGTGTGGAGATGGGGGTCATCCCACTCTTCCTAAAGGCACAGGCATGCACAGGGCTTCATCCCAATGTTAACTAAGGGTTTTCATGCGTCTGAACTGTTTTAGTGCTGCCCCCTGCTGGCTGCTCTAAGAAGTGCCACCATCAGCAGATATAAGTGTTCAAAATGGTATTTTCTGAGAACAGTCTGTAGTGAACCATCAGCATAAACGTGTTCGATGTGGTATTTTTTTTAGTATGCAGTGAAACGGAACTGAATGGCAGTCAGCTGAGTAGCACACAATGTGACACCTGCAGAAGTGACTAAACATGCAGTGTGAAGAGACCACGATGACGCGTGACGATGAGGGCAGGTGATGTGTGGAGAGCAGAAGATGGAGCTGCAGGAGCAGTGAGAGCCCGGCCGCCCCCCGCTGCGTCGCTTACACGCCGCCGCCACAGGCGGAGGCAGCTTCACAGTGGAGGGGCAGCGGAGTCAAAGCACGACAAAGGCTCTGTGCAAATAGCCAGTAAAGTAGCCTGCTAACGCTACATCACCCTTGCGCAGGCTTTACACAGTTAAACAAAGAAGCTCCTCTTGTTCACGTGTGATTCATCATTGGCTGTCACTTTGCAGACAATCCGCCACTGTGACCTCCCCCTTATAGGGTCAGACTGCCCCCCCCATCATCCTCCAGATATCACGCCTGGCTCTTTCTCTCCTATGTCTCGCATCATAAGTAAAGCAGACACAAGCAGGCCCCTTTCGCTGCCCAGTGATTGGTTCACACTGATAGGCCGCTCCCACTGCATACCCGGTGGTATGCTAGAACCAATATACTGTAGGTTTGCGAAAATTTTTTGGTAAAAACATATTGCTAATATATATATATATATATATCTCACCATAAATTTTGTTACTTATTACACTAAACAAAGACAAGTGATGTAATGCTTACTGTTAACCATAATAATCTGATTCTGAGATTATTTTGTATTTTTAAAAATATTTCACTCAGACCCTGAATGCCAGCAGATCTAGTCTTTCTTTCTTTAGCCTTGTTCTGTGGGGGTTGTGCCCCCACACATAATAATCTGTCTGGCTCCTCACACACCTGATGGGGGCGTAGCTCTGCTCCCAGGGTAGGGTGGGGGCCAGGAAAATCAGACCATTTCCTTACCTCGTTATTTAATATAATACTGGCTTCTCTTATCTATCATTTTATCTTTTTTTGGGTAGCTGTGTCTCCATTTCAGAACCAGTTAGTTCAAAAAACAGCCGATGTGTTGCTGAAACTCAGCATGTATCAGAGTTCCTGAGCTAGAAAAGCGTCTCTGCGTATTTTTTCCCTGAATTTCTCACTGTTGGGGTACTGAGGCCCGTGGTCCAGCAGAGCTCTCACTCAGACACGCATGGCAGATGGTCCATATTTTCAGAAGATGAAGGCTTACATGTTGTTAAATGCGCTGTGCAATGGAAAATGTGTCGCCCCTGTTCCAGATCTTGTGATTGTCCCAAGACAAATTCCCATCTTTAGGGAATAAAAACTATTTTATTGTGTCCTATTAACCGGCGAAATATATAATTATTTTGTGTTTTTTTTTTTCTTTTCTTCAAATGTGTCTTATTGAATATGTTACTGTTGTACTGGTCTGTGCCTTTCAGTGCTGATTTTCTAAACTGGCCCAAAGCCTGAGTAGATTTTTGGCTGTTAATCTTGGCTTTTATGGGATGCTACATGCAACAAATGGCAGCTAAGAAGCAGAATGATGAGGGACAGAGGGAGAACATAACAGGCAACACCCAGAGCTGCTCTTGCACGCTGTCAGCTCATCAGTCATTGGTCAGCTGCTTCTCCTGTACTGAGTGAGACTGTCTGCCTGTTACCCCTCTGTCATGCACCCAAAAGCAAAGGCAGACATAAAGTGCTTTATCTATCCCTCTTGGGGAAATTCCCTTCTCGCCTACCCCATCTTGCCCTCCATAACACACATGCAGGTGTGAGCGAGCTTGGCAGCAAAGGGCAGCCACCATCCATGGTGCCCATGGAGCTGAGGGTTATGGGTCCCGCTCAAGTGCCCACAGACGCGGCCAGGCTCGAACCGGTGAGCTTCCGATCACAGGCGCAGAGCCACAGACGCGGGCCACAGACGTCAGTGTAGGACAGGGCTGTTACCTTGCCCTCGCTGATGGTGCTCCCGTTACGTCAGGCCACCGGTATCTGATCTGACAGTAACCTTGTCCCATCACATAGGAGAATCACTGTTGCTGTGAGGTGTGAGTTGTCGTTACGGCCCCTTCACCACTGAGGAATCCATCCTTCTCAGACCATTCTCCTGACAGCATATTCACACTTCTCCTTAAACAGGCAGCTTCACTCAAAGCAACAAAAACCAGCCAAGGGTGTCAGCAAATGTAACTCATGCTGGATCCCCAATGGGAAGGTCTGATACCTTGTTTGGGGCAACCTGCTGTTATAGGCCGTGCAGTTCTGTTCTATTTGTTATCATTTGTGGGAGTGAATACAAACACCATCCATCCATCACCGCAACCACTTAATCCCAACTGCGGTCGCGGGGGGGGACCGGAGCCGATTCCAGGAACAACAGGCACAGGCAGGAACCAGGAACCAACCCTGAGCAGTCGCCATCACACCACAGGGCGCACACACTCACAGGACCAATTTAGACTCGCCAGTCAACCTGCCCTGCATGCTTTTGGACCTTGGGAGGAAACCAGAGCCCCCGGCGGAAACCAACACGAACACGGGGAGAGCATGTGAACTCCACACAGAAAGGACTTGGGACCGAACACGGGGAGAGCATGTGAACTCCACACAGAAAGGACTTGGGACCGAACACGGGGAGAGCATGTGAACTCCACACAAAAAGGACCCAGGACTAAACACAGGACCTTCTTGCTGTGAGGCAGCATCACCAACCACCGTGCCACCAAATACAAACACCTTTTAAGATTAGTCCATCTAGTCCATTTTGGACCGTGGCAGTAAAGCAGAAGACCCAGAGGAAACCCCTCAATGACATGGGGAGAACATAGAAACTCCACACACGTGGAGCCATGGCAGAGTAACATTTTCCTCAAACTCTCCAACATGTGATAAGGAGGAGAATGCAGGCAATAATGTCACCCAAAGTTGACAGTGGTTTGTGGAACTCAGTGCGTAGACAAGCCATCTGCTACCTGCTGCAAATAAACACAATGGCCTTAATTACAAAAGTAATAGATAGTGACTGAATGGAAAGTTACCCAAAATATAGCGGGAGGAATTATTAGCACCCGCGTTGACTTATCCCACTTAGAGGATGGATCACATCCTCACCCTGAAATAAACCTCTAATTATGAAACTCTGAAAAAGGAAATTCTCCCTTGGTCTGGATTCAGCTTGCTGGTGTTGGTATGGAGGCTGATGGGCGGGGCTTGTAACCCTGGATCTGCCTTATGGGGCTGGGCCACAAAAATAACCAGGTACCATGCAGCTTTTGGAAGTGTTTGCAGAAGAATGCACTTGAGAGAATGATGTGCAATTAAAAATAAGAATCTTTTTTTTTTCCTTTAATCCTTACTTGGGGTGAATTTGGCCACTGATATATCTGGCTGATAACTGGAAAACAGAAGCACAGGAACAACATGACTTATTGTGAAAGCAGTCTCTTTGCTTTTAGGAATAATGAGTCTATTCAGCTTAGGGTTCTTGGGAAGAGTTCCAGCTCTCTGAATTACATTTACCTTGTACAATTTAAGACAGTTTTTATGCATCTGATCATACAAGTTATTGTAAATATAATTTTTAATTTTGTATGCACTGTTAAAACATTTAATTCAAACATTCAGTTGCAATGATTAGAGGTAGGCTTCCTAATTACCTAATTTTGCTGCCATTAACTGTAATTTTTAAATAAGTTAATAGAGTTTGATTTTTCCTGGAAGTATCCCTGGTAGCGTTTCCCAGCCCGTGTTTCTGGGTACGTCTCTACTAAACTGTTGGCATTGTTTGGGTTTCTGAGCAAGGCAGATTCTTTCAGCCCAGTCCACTTATATTTAAATCACAACATCACACAGTGTAGCTACAAGCATTATTTAAAATCACCGAAGGCAGCATCTGCTTTGCAGAGATTTTTGCTAATGTAGACGTGGGCTGGAAACCCAGTGACAGCTAATTTGGTTCTGACATCGGAAACATTCCCAGCTTTCATTCCCTGGGACAGCCAGTAATGGGTGGGGGGTTCCTGAGGTCCACGGTCTGTCCAAGAGGGCAAAGATATTATAAGACCAAGGTAGTCTTGGTCTGAAAAAGGCACATAGAGAACCACAGAGGAGCAGCAGCAATGGATGCAGGACGTGTCTTTAGAAGGGTCCCGAGTATACTCTGGAATTACAAGCATTTTCTAAGGTCACAGTGCGGACAGCTGTGTTTGCTTAGTAGACAAGCCTTGGTAGTGAGATGGAAGTTATTTGAATAATTTGTTCATTATAATTATGTCTTTCTTCAACAGCTAATATTTTGGTGGTGTGAATACCACAGTTTTTCTACGATGATGCTTTATCAGGTCATCCAGAGTACAATATCTATGATATTTAATTTATTTGGATTTCATTTCATTTTGGTTTCAGCCACCCTGAGAGAATACGCACACAAATTCACCTTCAACCTGTGCAGTCTCCATTAACAAACACCTCCTACCTGTGCAGTCTCCATTAAAAAACACCTCCTACCTGTGCAGTGTCTATTGAAAAACACCTTCTACCTGTGCAGTCTCCATTAACAAACACCTCCTACCTGTGCAGTCTCCATAAACAAACACCTCCTACCTCTGCAGTGTCTATTGAAAAGCACCTCCTACCTGTGCAGTCTCCATAAACAAACACATCCTACCTGTGCAGTCCCCATTGACAAACACCTCCTATCTGTTCTCCAAATAGGAACTCACGCCTACCTTCCACAGTCTTTATAAACTCTCCCCCTAAATGGTAGTGGAAGCTCAGCCTAGCTGTACCTGGGCTTTCACTGGAAGCTCAGCCTAGCTGTATCTGGGCTTTCACTGGAAGCTCAGCCTAGCTGTACCTGGGCTTTCACTGGAAGCTCAGCCTAGCTGTACGAGGGCTTTCA
>JAOYFF010000040.1:1352713-1363414 GCA_025773925.1 Cryptomyrus ogoouensis | reverse complement strand
AGCCTAGCTGTACCTGGGCTTTCACTGGAAGCTCAGCCTAGCTGTACGAGGGCTTTCACTGGAAGCTCAGCCTAGCTCCTTAATGTTCATTTTTTGAAATATGCTATTTTCTGACCTTGTGTGTTGCTTTGGACAAAAGTAAATGTAAATTCTCCTCGATGTATCCATGGTTGCTAATTTAATAGAGTAAATTTCAAAAATAGCAAACAGCTGCCAGCTGTTTATGTGTCTCTGTAAGTACAGTCATATACAGTTAACACTTCTGCCTCACTAATTTCCCCAAAGCGGTTTTGATATATTGCTTAAGGGATTAAATGGGGATTGTTTGATAATTTTGCAAAAGCCGCAGATAGCACACAGAAATATCTTTTTGTGCTCTTTCAGTGCCCTAAACTGCACTCACATCCCAAACACTTTGCTTTGCTCTGCTCTGCTCACAGGGACCAAGGGGACCAAACATTTCATGCGGTTTCGCCAGATTGGCGGGCCCTGCATCCCGAACCATATGTATTTCCATATGTGTCGTTCTGTCTGTAGTCTGTGGTTTCCGTATGTGTCGGTCTGTCTGTAGCCTGTGGTTTCCGTATGTGTCGGTCTGTCTGTAGCCTGTGGTTTCCGTATGTGTCGGTCTGTCTGTAGCCTGTGGTTTCCGTATGTGTCCGTCTGTCTGTAGCCTGTGGTTTCCGTATGTGTCCGTCTGTCTGTAGCCTGTGGTTTCAGTATGTGTCCGTCTGTCTGTAGCCTGTGGTTTCCACAGTGTTATAACAGTGTTCCTCAGTCAGCTGCTGGTAGCTAGGAGGGATACTCAGAGTAAGGATATCCAGGGAGGCTGAAGTTAAGCTGGAATTTAGCTGAAGGTATCTGCACGTACAAAGGGGTGGACTGGAGAATGAGGGCTGTGCACATGACGTAACACTGATCAGGCCATTAAGGTTCACCCCTAGTGAACGTAGCTTAGAAATATGATCCCACTGTCCCAGAAGAGGTGTGCAGAGAGGCTAAAGGCTATATTCACAGCTGTCAGACAATGTCTGCCTCCACAGGAACTATTCAGCCTGAGGACCCTGTGTGAGGAAGCTCATGCCTGGTGCAACGTGTGGTGGCTATTTGGTCTATTCTACAGGTTAAGATGCTGAGCAGTCTCAAAACATCAAGTTATTAAAGCTGCGGTTATAAGTATCTTATCTCAGGTTCCCCCATATTTCTGTAGAACACGGATACTAGCTGGATACTGGCTTACCGACAAAATCCTACCCTAAGGGGTTAACTTAGACATCTGAAAAGGCTGAAAAAAACCTTAAAGAATCAGGCTTATGGAGTTTATAAATGCACGCAATTTGCTCTCCTCTCGAATGTGGGTTAGGGTTTTTTATAATTCGAACCATTTGGCACTATGCAGAAGGTCAGCACTGAAAATGGTCTGGGCATGTGAGACACAAAGGCTTATAGGGGGTGGAGGTGTTGGCATCGCGGCCCGTAACTGAGGCTGGCAAACCAAACATCAGCTTTGTGCTGTCTTGTAGCAGCTTGTCGCTTTGCACATCATGATTGGTATGCTGATGTTTAAAGGGCAGTGATGCAGACTAGTCTTCTGGCCATAGCCCTCTGCCATTTCTCCAAGACAGCAATGCTCCAGAAATGTTGCACTATTCGCCAGGTTAATAATCATAATCGAGTGGCTTGCATGCATGAGTATTCCCTGCAGAAAATAATGATGTTAATTAAAAGCTCTGTGGATATCCTCTTCGGGGTGGGGCTCAGCTTCACTCACCACCCACCACACTGGGCAGCAGCTGCATCAGCTGCATCAGCTGCACCAGCTGCATCAGCTTTCCCCTCTGAGACACTGGAAGCCAGCACCTCACTTACATCACTTATGCTTCTCTTTTCTCTTCGATATATCTGGCTTTGAAAGTTCTTCCTGAAGGGTACAACAGCTTGTACCTGCAAGCCTTTGATCACGCATCCCATTCTTAATGCTTTTAAATCCATCCATTTCTGCACTGAAAAGCAGACCATGCCATACCAAGCAAACTAAGGTGAGGATAGTACGAGTAAATGCTTGGCTTCTAAATAAATGGCCGTTCTGCATTTCAGTGTAAAATGTAAGCCTGGCAGATTTCCCGTTTTACTTAAATTACTCCAGTGAAGCTTACATCCCTTGAAGAATTGTGTGATGAGTCACCCACTCGCTCATAAAAGAGATACTGTAAAATAATATTTTTTCGTCTCCATAACAACCTTTACCACACAGCAAAATGAGAATAATTTAAAAAGAGCAGCGCGGCATACGCCACTTTTAATTAGTCTGTGCTGGACTGTATAAGCATTATAAACAGTAGCAACACCATTCCTATTATAGGGCGTCCACCAGAACAGGCAGTGAGGCTTTGATGTCACTGCAAGGCTTTTGAGGTCACTCTAGAGTGTGGAGGTGATCCAGTGGGTCAACAGAAAGGACCAAGTACAGATCCATTTGAAAGATCACCAGGACGAGTGTAAATACTTGAGGTTTTACTTGGAAAGGTGTAAGTGCTTCGAGGTGAGGGCTGCCAGGGCATAGAGAAGCTGTAGACAGAACGGGGACTTTTTCTCCAGTTGGAAGCCGGAGGTGCTGACCTCAGCTGCCAGCACTCTCCTTAATGCACTTGTCTCCTAGCTGCCATTTATAGATAGTCATAAAGCTATCACTAATGGCCTGCTGGCTCCTGTCCCACGATAGCGGACATAGAGGGCGGCTCACACCGAACACGTCACTTCTGACTGTTCTCCAAAGTCATAAAGAACGCAATACTGTGAATCCGGTAGACAAGAGACGATTCTGAACACTCAGTATGAGTACCTGCGGCTCAGTATGAGTACCTGCGGCTCAGTATGAGTACCTGCGGCTCATTATTCACTTCTCTCTCATTTTCTATCAGTTTCTGAGCCGGAGAGCCCACAAGAAGGGCACTGTGCAGGAGACAGCAGCCCATTGCAATACTCAGTGTGCAATCCTTAATATTTCCAGTATTCAGTACTCAAAATTCAGTTCTCAGTATTTAGTACTTACAAATGATGTGCATCTTTGTTCAGGCCAGTGCTGAGACACGTGCCCAGAAGGTCAGCAAATGCAATGTAGTTTTCAGCTGACCGGTCAAATCTTAAAGGCTTGCTAGATACTCATGATTTTCATCTTACAAAGTACTTACAAAATACTTGCATCTTACAAAACAAGAAAAGCCATTTCTTTAAATTCAGGTCAAATATAATGAACAATCCTGTTGATATCAGAGGCTATCATGCACTAATAAGTTATTTCTTGCCTAAGACTGTGTGTGTTATGGAAGGAGTGGTGATTTTAAAGTTTCAGCTTTTAAATGTCATGATGAGTGGACTTCGCGGGAGAAAGTCATGGATCTGCTGAAGCAAGCCTTTGAGAATGATTTCTTTCATACAAAGACACAGATCTGCAGCAGTGACAATGTCACATTGATCTCATTATACTCCCTGTGTATTAATGGATCTCCAGCTCATCACCCTGTGGTAATGTGGGAGATTCTGGTGGTACAGCCTGTGTGGAGCGCTCCGATTCATGGTCTCATTTCGCTTCTCTGTGTCCTGGATCAGCCCACCCTTAATTCGAGCTCCGGGGCATCTGGTAGCGTATTCTGCCAATTAGGGGAATAGAAAGAGAGCGAGAGAGAACAGGGCAACCAGGGAGGGGGGTGTGAAGCTAACAGCGCCATTGGCTAGTTAATGCTGCCCCTTACAGGTCGTCAAGGGTATATCACCACACTGTCAAGCCGAGTGATTGACGTCTGTGGTACTGGGGCCCATTATGCTGGTTGTACTAGTACATTAGGCATTAGTGAGATCTGTGATTTTCCTGGCCGTGATTTCACACAAATAAGCGTTTCTTAATTCTTTGTAAAGGTAAAGGGGATCAATAAAGTGAACTCTAATTCTAGCATTTGTACTAATAAAATAAGAATTTTTTTTTTTGTACTTTCTAAAATGTACATTATGTTAACTTTTAATTATACCAAGATTAATTATACTTGATGCAACTATATAACAGATTAGTTTCTGAAGTAGCGTGCACATTACTTAAGATGCCCTCATTGGAATTTTTCTTGCTTTTGGAAAAAAATGTGAATTTAAGGATTTGCCTTTTTTATTGAGAATGCAGAGACTTGCAGAGTTTCCTGCCACAGTCATGCACATTGTTTCTTTTTAGCAGTCAAAGCTCTACTTGGCTGGGATCTTTCCCGGGAAAGCGTACTATCCAAAGGCGACAAGGCCTTAGTATTTACTCGGCCGTCAGTATTGTGTAACATGCCTTAGTTTATTAAGGGCATATGTGAACATGCATCTTACTCGTGTGTTAGCCAGCACAGACAAACTGGCATAGACAAAATCCTGTGTAAGTCTGATGCAAAGGAAGTCATTTCTGTCAGAGCCTGGCCTGGTGTGAAAATGTGGATACTTAGAACAACAATCTTGGCCAAAAATATTATGAGGTGATACATCATGTTCAACAAGATAATTAAAAAGTGTAATAGAATATTTTAATCCATAAACTAATTTCACAGAAAATAACACTGAAAAACACCACTCATGTTAGCAGCATCCAACAAATACCTGTAGGGGGCAGTGCTGCTCCTTCACATGACTGTGTCCTCCAACTGGTGCCTTAAATTAAATTAAAATCTTTAGGAAGGTCTGGAAAGTACCAAAATAACCAGGCAGGCCTGAAATAAATCCCAAAGGCCAACCAGAGAAAGATATGTGTGCTTCAGTTGCAGCACTGATTCATCCAGGTGCGTCACAACGACGGGAGATGCGTGATTAAGAACTTTGGCCAGAACACTCTCCAGGAAGTAGGAAAGCAGATCTGGATTTTAAGATGGATCTGGATGATGAAAAAGTAAGACCCATTACAACTCGTTTATAATTCATGGATGTCCAAACCCTCTAAATCCAGCATAACTTTTAATTTGCTTGTCTTCTTTGAGCCCCTACAGGAAGCCTTCTTCTGTTGTTCACCCCTATGCTGTATTTGATCATTGTGCTGAATCATTAGCACAGAAACCAGTTTGACAACAGCACTGTTGTGGCCTCATGCTGTTAAAAATGAGAGGAAACACGTCTTTCTCACGGTTGGTCTCCGTTCTTTAATTCCTGCGCAGCTTTTCTTTGGATTGTCATTTCAAACCTGTAAAAACTGTATTTTTAATAGCACTCAGTGTTAAAGCGATCAAAAATGCATAATGTTAACCACAAATTGTTATTTGTTGTATGTTTTTAAAGCTAATCACATTGTTGCCTGCTGCTGCTGTATGATGTCACTTTAGCAAATTCATGTGCAGCTACTCTTAGCATCATTGGAATCAGCCAATCTGCTGTGCCAAAACTGTTGTTGCTAGGCAGGGGATTTTACTGTAACCAATGAAGCATGAGTATATTTTGTGTTGTTGCTGAAGAGTACTTGATTGGGGTGTAATTAATTGACAAAGTCAGAAAATGGTGAAAATTCAAAAATTTCACTGATGGGCTTTGGTTTTGACCTTGACCACAGTTTACACCTCGTTAGCCCACTCGTTATTTTTCGATAATATTAGAATGCCGGGGGGGGGGGGGGGTTTCCTCCCTACTCGGGTGTTTTTGGTTCCTTCCCTCCGTTGTCAGCTGACACTCTTTCTTTCTTTTCTTTCTTTGTTTTCCCTTTTCCCTGAGTTTTAATTATCCTTTATACATGATGGAGGGATGCATTTACTCGTGTAAAGCACCTTGGGGCAACTCTGTTGTGAAAGTTGCTGTATAAAAAGCTTAATAATTGATAAATAAATTGAATTAAATTCAGGGCTGCTTGGGGTACATGCTAAAACAACAGTGATTGTGGGTCTTTGCTGAGTTTTACTACAACACATGAATGCAGATTAAAATGGATGCTTCTGGGAGAGACTGTGTCGGCTTCTCTGTGTCATAGACGAGTCATGGTGGGCTGACGCAGGACTTCTTAGACAAGTGAAAAAATGGCTAACAGAACCCCCTAAGACAGAACCCCATGTCCACAAAACCTTCCTCTCCATCAGTCCCTTATGAGTTTATGCAGGAACACTGGATAGTCTTACCTTTTCCATCACTATTCAAATCGACTTTACAGCTGTGGCTCTCTGGCCAAATGGAATGGACCAGTTAAGGGGAGAGTAGCTTGCTCTCCTTTGTAAACACCCCTCTGTTTGGCCACAAACGCTTAGTGTCCAACACTTACATAGTGCTCATGAAGCTGTGGCTCTTCTGAACACACAATCACACACCAGGACGAATTCATTTTTGTCTGTCCATGCGTTCAACAAAGATCACACTTCCAAGAATCACTACGGACTGAAAATGGGAATCTCATTGTGTTAAATTTCTTGTGTTTGTGCATAGTGTGTTAAGCCTGTTTTTCTTTGTTCACCAGTAAATGCATAAAAAAATCACTCACAGGCAATTGGTCATAATTTGTAGCATTGAATAAATTCTGTTTAAATCGATGAGAGAGTCCCAAACAAGTGAGACGGTAAGAAGTCCAGACTGCATTAATGTGAGAGCGGCTTCCAGACAAATGTAAGTCCTGGCCACTGCAGCGTACCACAGTAAATCTGCACCACTATCTAGCAGCTGCGAATAGAATACATACCCTCATAAGGCCTAGAAATCAACGAGTGATATATTTTTTTTTTCCTGGATTAATTCCTGCCTCCTGTCATGTCCTGATGCAGAGCTTGGGCTCAGACCACGGCCATATACTCAAGGCTGCTTGGCCGAATGTGGGCCTCCTCAGCGGCCTGTCGTCGCTCCAGCCTGCCCAAAAGAGCCGGCACCTCAGCCCTGCTCTCCTCCTGCCAGGCCTCCTCTGCCATTCAGAACTCCTCTGCCGTTCATTACAGGATGGAAGCAGGAGACAGCATGGAGTCCGTGTTACCGCTTCTATCCTGATTGGTAACAGCTATACCTTCTCCTGTCGTGTGACATCATCATACCCTGCGACCTGGCAGGCTGACGCCATTCCAGCGCTCCCTTCCCTAACTGCGCGATGGCCATTAACAAACCCCTTCTAACTCTCAGCTGCTTATTAAAGGACGCAGCCCACCTTTGCGAATGTCCACCTTGTGTAAAAGTCACATTTAGTTTGAGGAAGTATTCATCTAGGATGGCGTCAATTTTTGAGAAAGCAGGATCAGACGGTCCCTGGGGCAACTGGGGATTAAATGCACAAGGGTCCAACAGTGAAATCTGTTAGGGATTTGAACCAGTGACCTTCTGATGACATGCACAGAATCCTAAGCTGCCGAGTCACATAGCGCCCCCTGTGGACAGTATTGTTTTCTGGACTGAAATGGGTTTCCCGATATACCGTGTTTCACCCAGCACGCAGCCTTCGCCCCTGATCATCAATGCTCTCTCTCTCTCTCTGGTGAGGCTGGCTTCATGTGCTGACACTCAGATGGTGCAGCTGGAGAGTCTCGCTGTTTAAACTGCTCTGTGCCATAACGCTGTTGGTGAGGCTTCCCATGAAACCACGGGAGTCCTGGCGGCCGGGTTCCCGCGCACCTCACGGGGGCGGCGGAATGTTCCGGCTGTCCTTTCTTCCCTCGCCAGCAGTGACATCACCAGCCAACATCCATCTGCACATTTCTGCTTTAAGTTATGGCTGTTTGTGGCAGGAGGCCGTTTCTCAAAGCCATCAAGTCCTCACCGTGGTATCCTAGGTCATTATTACCATTTTGATTTCTATGCAATGAATTATAATTTTATAGAAAAATTTATGCGGAATTTTATTTTCACCATTGATCATGTTTCCCAACTGACGTTCAGAGGAACATTACTTTTAAAATTCTTTCATTTTTTTATTGCATGTAGTAAAATATTTTAATTGCATTTAGTATTTTATAAATATGTGTCTTTTACAGTGACGCTTTTCTGGTGACTGGATCTTGTGAATTTCCGTGAAACGCTCCTGCACACAGACGCTGCACAGACCGGGTCGCCGGGCCGGTGTTGGCTAACGCCGCGATGCCGTAACTGTGTGAGAGGTTTTCTTGTCAGAGCGCCTGCGCCGCTGAGCCCAGTCCAGTCGCCCGCTCTCACAGACGAGCCGCACGAGTTTCCCAGCAGGGACATCCTGGGAGCGTGTGAGAGGTCTTTGCGCAGCAGGCTGTGTGACTCAACAGCAACATCAGTGGCAGCTGCGGACGACTGCGCAGGCATGCAAGCTCACATTGCAGATACATCACTGCTTCAGAGCATCGCCTCCTATTTATCTGTCTGTCTGTCGGTCTGTCTGTCTATCTATCTCCTTGTTATTATTAGTGAACAACTCATTTGAAATTAAATGGGGAAAAAAATGTAAGTGGTGCATGAAATGCTTATGCCGGAAATGCAGGGAGCATCAGCATGACCTCTCTGCTCCTCATAACCGAACACTTTCCATGTCACAAGCAGCCACGGAATCGGAAACAGCTTGCTGAAGAAAAGGGAAGTGGGGCTTATTATTAGCAGGTGAAAACAAGAGGTCTGTGAGAAGAGGGAATGAAAACTGAGATGTCGATGAAGGAGCTGGGTAGACGCAGGTCACAACCTATGTCAATTATGTTAAGGCGACTTTATAGAAGTGAGAAGAGGAAGCTGGTTCTTTTTTAATTTTCTTTTTGTCCTGCCCGGGCAAACACTCAAAGGAAGTGGCCTGCCATCAGCTGCTTGGACATTCGCTGAGGCACCCGGATCCAGGCAGGGCACTGTTTCATGTATAGATTTGCGACAATAGGACTAATTCTCATTCTGAATACACCTCTGAGGATCGTTTCTCTCCCCGCTAATTGTGTCTATTTATAATTCCTGTTTCTATTATTCGATTTGTAATTCCTTAATGAGAGCTGCGGCACTGTTAGTTACCTCAACGGCTCTTTCAGCTGCTACAGTAGCGACACATTATGTGTTCTCAATAGTACCGTATCTGTGTTCTCCAAATGCAGTGCTGTAGCCTTCTGTCTGGGCAAAGCTCACATGTGCTATAACATCGACGGGGGATCTATGGGAAGGCACATAGTGATCATACAGAATTTTGAATAATAACACATAAGAGAGCTTACAGTAGGCAGACGGTTTCACATGAGGACGAGAGCGCTCTGAGACACACATGAGCAGTCCGATACGGTCTCATCCAGATTTCCATGTGATCAGAGCTGGGGGCGGCGCTGATGGACCAGGTGGGAACAGACGGTTCTGGAGCTGCCCATGGCCCTCGGCCTGATCTGGGATCTGTTTGTGGACCAGCCGGTCCTTTGTAATGTCAGAGCTGTGGGAATGCCTTACTGTGGCATACATGTAATGGCGATGAGACCAACAGCACAGGGATTTCAAGGACATCATGTAAACTCTCATGCAAAGACTAAGTGGTGGAGACGCTACGATCATCTAACTTCTGCGTCCTTATTCACCTCACATTTCACGGCTCTGTTGTTCCCCGCTAAATTACTTGCATGTGACTGTGCCGTTATGGATGTGCCTGCCGCACCCCACAGCCGCACACCCTCCATGCCGGTCCAGCTCTACGTCTTCATCGCAGCTCCAGTGCAGCACGTTGCTGAGTTTGGTTACATATCTGCATGCATTGCACCTCGGTGTTAATGGTCATACGAGTTGCTCTAGATTAACATGCCTTTAAAGTGAATAAATGTAAAGGTTTCAAACCAGACAGAGGTTTAATTATCCTTTTATCCCAGAGGCACAATTTGAAAGTTACTAGGAATGTTATCCGCTCTCAGTGGACTGTCTGACACTGTGGTTTCCATTTTAAGATTTAACCCATATTGCATAAATTACTTACCCTACATAAAACAACAAAGCTTTGCAGCCTCATTGTCTTGGTAAAATGTATTTCCTATCTATATTTTTCTTGTCTTGTTTCCTCAGAAGCTTGTATCTGAAACCTGGTATCTTCTGCTCATGTAGATTTCCTTTACATGGAGAGGCCCCTGAAACTGCGGAGATCTCCAAGGCTCTGACGGCCTGGCTCTACTGTAAGCGATTTCTCTTGAGAAACCCTGTTCGGCGCTTGTAAACTGTATCTCTGGATGGCTGTGCTCTAGTCTTCTGGCTTAAGTATAACAAGACATTTCCAGTCCGACCTCCCTGCTGCGTAGTGAATGTAGTTTAGGCCTCCAATTACAGCACAATCTGGACCTCAACACGAAGAGTAAAGGGTGTCCATGTGGCTGTATGAGGGTGACTGATAAACCCAGCAGGTACCAGTGTGTCTCCTTTATGAGAAGGTTAACCTGTAATGCGTGTCTGTATGGGCTCTTAAGCCACAGCATCTCACTTTACACACGCAGAACTAGGATTTCTTAGGAGAGAAGAAAAAGGCTGCCATCTGCTGGTGACTGGGTGGAAGGGCATCAAAAAAGCACATTATAGAGAGTGAAGCATTACTGCAATAAACGATGCAGCACATCACTCTTAGCAGGTTAATAGATCGAAAATTCAAAATTGCTTTATTAAGTTACTTAATCTGAATATGTTAAGATCCTAATGTATAAAATTCACTGGTACGAGAAAAGGCTTCCAGTAAGTGTGCGTGTGTGTGTATATATATATATATATATATATATATATATATATATATATATATATTTTCTATACCCTTGTCTCAAACTATATATATATAGAGAC
>JAOYFF010000040.1:1322149-1337977 GCA_025773925.1 Cryptomyrus ogoouensis | reverse complement strand
GACCACTGCACCAGCGTGCTGCCCCTTAGCAGATCCCTGTTCCCGTTCATTTTGATTGCAGTAGAAGATTGGATTATATTTGTCTGAATTTGAATTTTTAACCCTTGTGTACATGGGACTTTCAGGAAACACTGTTACCTCGAGTCTTTAGCATGATAAGTAAGTCAAGCCACAAGTAACTGTAACTATGCAAACTTTTTATTGCATTCCTCTTCCCTGAACAATAAGAACAGTTTTTTTTTTTTAAACAAATTTGAAGTTGTTACATCATTTTACAATAATTTTATTTTCTTCTCAAGCACGGGTCCTCTGGCCAGCTGGGAGTTCCTCTCTTCACATTCAGCATGATAAAACTTTGTTTCATTTAAGGAATAAATTGCCTGAAAATGAACATCATTAAAATAAAAAAATATTTCCATTTTAAATTATTTTTCGTCCAAAATAATGTTGTGTAATGTTTCATAAAGGCTCAGGCAAAATGTGCCTTCCTGTTTATTTACGAGAGATGGGAGCAAATCATTCACTGGCGAGTCTTAGTCAAGTGTCGAGCCCAAGTCTTTCCATCAGTTTTGCTGTCATGACTCGAGTCCAAGTCGAGTTGTGAGTCGTGTAACTTGAGTTCCTACCTATGTCAGTTTTTAAGTTTTAGTGATTTAAAACTTGCTGCAACAAAAATCCACCACCGTACATTATAGGAAATGTTCTTTATAGGCAGAGAGAGGTTGAAAAGTCTCCACTCAGTTTTCCTCATACAGTTTTTACATCTGTGTATGTGCAGGGAGTGAAGCATCCTTCCAACAAAATATTTCAGGAGACCAATTAAAAATGCAGAGAGCAGAGAATTTAATATACACTGAAATGATAAAATTAATTTTATGGTATCCAGAGGGGGGACTATAACCTCGAGTCTTCTCAAGCCGTCGGGTCCAAGTCTTTTCCTCATTTTTGCCGAGCCGAGTCACAAGTCATCAAATTTGTGACTTGAGTCTGAGTCGA
This sequence comes from Cryptomyrus ogoouensis, assembly GCA_025773925.1. NCBI lineage: Eukaryota > Metazoa > Chordata > Actinopteri > Osteoglossiformes > Mormyridae > Cryptomyrus > Cryptomyrus ogoouensis. The sequence continues at coordinate 1,336,981 of JAOYFF010000040.1, read as the reverse complement.
GTCGCAAGTCAGTGACTTGTTAATAACAGAGGTGGGTACTCATGTATAGCAAAGCTCTCAAAATACACCATATCCTCTGTAAAGGTCGAATGATCACACTCCATTGTCATTCTGCACCCACAAAACAAGTTACATTGGCCAAACATCATAAATCTGCCACAAGATAATGTTTCATTCGCACCTCGCCAATTAGGGGCAAAGAACGGGAGTGTGGTATCAGCAGGCTTCTAATGTTTTACATTTATTTCAATGATATTAAAGTCATTTATCTGCGGGAGATTAAATCATTTGTTCAAGGGCTGTTTACAAATGTAGCATCTGAAAAGTACAGATACAAATAGATGCTTTGCTGAGTGGTTAACAACCCTTTAGTGTTTTGGCAAATAAATGACCATAAAGCAATAAGCTATTTTGCCATAAATTTGGTAGTAAATTGTTGTGGATGAAAAGTACGTGACATACCCTGGGAACAGCGTTCACGTTGAATTATATGACCCCAGGTGAGCTGTAAACATCACTAGTGACCCGAGGTATGTACACAAGGGATAACTCTCTCTCAGCCTAGGAATCTTTTAAACCATCAGAGATAGCTGGGACTTACCTGAGGCAGGACACACCACTCAGGCATCGTGCAAACTAACACCAGCCCTCGGACACCTTTAACAAGGTGGGCAGGGAGACGTTACATGTCTTGCTCAGAATTTCCGACTGAGTTCGGAAGATAAGGGAACGACGTCTAAATTAGAAACCCCATGTCCTGCTTTCGGGAAGACGAGAAACCCATGTGGGGTAGTGCTTATTATCTAGGCCTCGGTGTCTAAATGTCTCTCTTGCTGATTGCAGTTTTCTCAGCAAAGTGATGGATCACAGTGCGTGCTATATTTAGAGATCAGACAATAAATTTTGTTTTTTCCTTTAAAGCCAAACCATTTTGCCTTCCACGTGCTGTGACCCCAAAGATAGGGCCAGTTCTGTTTTCTCACACTGCCAGCATCAACATGCGATAAATTTCTGTGTCCTCCCTAAATTCCACTCCCTGGAAAACGTCTAAATGCCAAAGCGCTCTGGATCCTGCTTCTCTTCAGGCTGTTTAGTGCAGCCTCAGGTGCTGGAAAAGCTAATTCTTGGTAGATGTGTTCATGTAAAAAGTGGCAGGAATGTTAACTAATGTGTCTTTCTGGGCTCATTCAGAATCACGTCTGCAATATTCCCAGTTAGGGTGGCCCTCGGGGGGCCCTGAGGGTGCGGCTGAGTTATAGAATGTCATTCCCAGTCAGGGTGGCCCCCAGGGGCCCCTGAGGGTAACGTGTTGAAGCGTATGCTCCGTAAAAGTACCTGATGGCTTTTTTCAGGTCATATGACATATTTGGCTTGATAAATGTTATATCAACAGTGCATTTTCCTTTTCTGTTGTATTAATGTTTCGAGGTTGGGTTTTGTACACATTTTCTTGCTATTCCAGAGAAAGCAATAATAATAATAATAATAATGTATTATTGTTATTTGTAATGGCACCATGGGGGGGGCACAGCCACACCAGTACAGGCACTGCCCCCCCAGCAAGTCGCATATGCATCTGCTCCAGCTGCATTACATGATTGCATTACGTAATCCTCTCTGATATTTTACATTAGGTACTATTCATTTAAATCCATAATGTATATTTTTCACAACAGTTCATGTGAAAGGAAATATCAAATTAATAAAATTAGCTGTAATATCATAATCCAGAGTATATCAGTTTACGATGCCTGAATGCTCATATTGACGTATTTCCCAGCTGCTCTATTCACTGCAGCAGCATAACCGAATTCACTGACGTTCACTTTGGGTTTTGGTGCCACCCCAGAATTTTCGGTGACTCCATCTGGGCCGGCTGAGATTGTGGGCCACATCTGGTTTTCATTACGTCAGCAAATTCATGTTTTTTTTTCTGTAGTTTAACACAAAGTGGGGACCTCTTGACACCAGGTTTTCCTCTGAGGTTTTTAATTCAAAGTCTTTCACGCTGGCAAGGAAAATCCAGTCATTTTGTGGGCTAATTGAAAGCCGTTATTCTGAGGTAGAGGTAATTTTCCACTTTGCAGGCAATTTGTGTGTTTTTCTCAGCGGTGAGCGGCCTCGTCATCCCGAGGTCAGGGGGCAGTAATTACCCTCTGAATATGTAGTCTTCCTTTCATTTCCTTATTCAGTGTTGAGAGCAGCACAGCCTGTCTGTTCGCTTGCAGCTGTAATACGCTTCCAGGTAGATAGTTAGTCGGCGTCTGTTTCGGTGTCACACTCACTCCTCTGTATCCAGCATGAAGTGCAGAAAGATAATGACCTTCTGTGGATAGCAGGTGCCAGCAGCAGGCGATCGCACTGTTTCGCTTCAGTAGAATATGGGAATAAATGGTAGGTTCATATGAGATTATAGCAGCAGCTATAAGGTGAGGAGTGAGGGTGAGATATTGTGACCTTGAGTGATGATATCGTGATGCTCTGCAGGGACGAGGGCAGCTGTATCGAGGGCATCGTGGAGATCTTCGACATGCTGCTGGCCGCCACTGCCCGCTTCCGGGAGCTGAAGTTGCAGAGGGAGGAGTACGTCTGCCTGAAAGCCCTCATTCTCCTCAACTCCAGTAAGACTCCTGCTCTGGGGACCTGCACTGATCCTCCTGCTCACTGGTGCACCTGAAGCCCGACATCTGATGTCAGAATATAGCGATATTCCATCAGCCTTGATCGCCACCATGCCCAGCTGGGCCTGGACTGCCCTGGAGGCACTGGCATGAATGTCCTGAGAAGCTGGGAAGTGTGTATAGCACAGGGGTTTGAAAAATCCACTGCCTCTGGCCGATAGATGTTTCATTCTCAGCCATCTGTCAGCTCTGTGGCTGGGAGCAGACCGATGAAGAGCCAGCTGGGACACAAAACATGATCCGTGTCGGTGCTCAGTGTCGGTGCTCAGTGCGCAGACAGTGCTCAGTGTTCACGAAATGTATATGCAGTGCCTAATTTATACGGAGGGAACCACTGGTCTGATATTTATATTCAAATGCATGTCATTGAAGATGTCTGAGATAGAGCTCAAAATGAAACTGAGTTGCCTTCACATGGTACAGTACAGTGAGTTTATGTAAGGAAATCGCACCGTACAGGTGCCGTATCTGTTTCATATCTGCTTATTGTAGCTGTCATTACATATACATTACTCAGGGTGTACGTATTACAGGTTTGATATGGACAGTGGGCGTTACTCAATAGGTCGTAAGTTGACGGATGCCTTTATAAGCAAAAGTACTCGTGTTGTAATTTCATTATCAGTATTTTATTAAAGCAAGTGATTTACATGTTTAAATACAGGCATGTAGCAGCTGATATGGTAATTATGGCCGTAGTAGAAGGAAAGTGCAGCCATCTTCCCTTCGTCTTCATTTCCAAGTCACTGAGTTCGAGAGCATTAGACAGTGGCCGTAACTCAGAGGAACTGCTTGTTCTAATTGCTGTAACCTTCAGGGAAATTTGGGCAATAGAGAGCGATGAGCTGTGAATGTTTGCCAGGAACGCAGCACCACAGATGATGAATAGCAGAATGGAAGACTCACATCCTTATATTTATTTTTTTTGCTTTTCTTTAAAAATAATGGATTACAGGCCGTAAGACTTTCACAGTTGGGCGATTCTGATGCATGTGTGTCTTTGTAAGAACATTCTGATTCCTGAGTAAAGCTGAGAATGTCTTAGGGTACGTCTCCTGTTAGTTTTGAGTGTGTAGTTTGCATTTCCTTCGCATCTCAGGGGTGCGTATTATATTTGTGAGTGAATGACCCCAAATGAATCTGGGTCACCCACCCCCGCCTCCTACATGCTAAAGTCCTGCTCAGTATAGTCCTGACTGTTGAAGAGATTTTTTTTTTAAACGGATATGGGTGTGGGCTTGTATAAGCATGGATTTCGTGTTTCATTTGTGGTATATTTGTGGGGAGTTCTTGTCATAACACAGTGAATGCACATAAAAGAAGCATTTACGCTGTTATGAGAAGAGATTGCGGCGCATGTGGCTTTATATGGCGAATGCATACTTGCGTAGCAGTTATGTCAGTCCTGTTGTATCACTATGACGGGTATATATGTTTACGCCCGTATAAATCTACCTGCACGTTTCTCGGTCTATGTCTTCATGTACCGGTCAGTCCTTGCATAAACATGAGTGTGTGTGCTTGCCTATAAACAGTGTGTGTCGGTAGACATTCGTGTGCATGTTTGTGTATTTATGTGTGTGTGTCACCTGCAGACATGTGCCTCGCTTCACCAGGTAGCGGGGATGAGCGGCACGGCAGGTCCAAGTTGCAGAAACTTCTAGATGCCGTGACGGAAGCTCTTATCTGGACCATCGGCAGGATGGGCCTGAGCTTCCAGCAGCAGTCTGCCCGGCTGGCGCATCTCATCATGCTGCTGTCACACATCCGCCATCTTAGGTACAGCGTCCCATAGTGCCCCCTTGTGGACCCTGTTCGCTATAGCATGTCTAGCTGCTTGTGTGGCTGAGAAATCTTCAGCTTTAATGACTCATTTGCATGTAATTATCGAGCTTCTTTATAACTTTATAGTTGTCTGATTTTAGCAGGTGAAGTATAATCATAATCGGTATCAAATTAAAGACAAAGCTTGGAGCTGACAGTAGACAGACTGGACATCCCTTTACTCGGAGTTCTTCATAGTCGCTTGACTTGTTCAGGACTTGGGGAGGTCTTGAGGAACAGGAGCACCTAGACTCACAAACTTCTTGGCTTTTATCTGCAGTAACAAAGGCATGGATCATCTGTACTGCATGAAGATGAAGAAGATGGTTCCTCTGTACGACCTTCTCCTGGAGATGCTGGACGCCCACATCATGCACAGCACCCGCATCCCCCACCCGAACCCGGCACCGCCCCAGCCCCAGGCAGGTTGCCCACTGTAGCCCTGTGAAGGTTTGAATTCCATATCTGGCTGAATGATTCCGTTACTGAACCTTGGGCAAGGACCCTAAACCAAACTGCACAAGGGAGGCTGTCTCACACTGGGCTCTGATGCTCACCAGTATGTCTCACACTGGGCTCTGATGCTCACCAGTATGTCTCACACTGGGCTCTGATGCTCACCAGTATGTCTCACACTGGGCTCTGATGCTCACCAGTATGTCGCTCCACACACCTGACCACAAACAACTACTGTCCTAATTCGTATTTTTAGCTGAATATTGCATTCCCCATGGTTAAACTATGCAAACAATAAGTCAGATTTCATTACGTTTTAGTGACCAAGTCACAACAACAGAAAAACCCCAAAACATCTATATCAGGAGAATAGAAAATTATTTTTTGTTCCCTTAAAAAATACTCAGGGAAAACAGCGTCCATAGATCAAAATGGCATATGAAGTTTTACAAAATGTCTTGATTATAATGCTAGCATCTAGGGATGAGAGGTGATGAAGTGAGAGCAGGCGAAAGCGGATAACTTAGGAGAGCATCGTCTAAATCAGTGTTTCCCAATCCGGGCCTCGGGGATCCCCAGACAGTCCATCTTTTTGCTCTCTCCCAGCTCCCTGCCAGACAGCCCACAGCAGGGAGCTGGGATTGAGCAAAAACGTGGACCGCTGGGGATCCCAGCAGGCCGGGTTGAGAAACACTGCTCTAAACACTGTTGCAGCATTGATAAATAGATAGGCTGTGCAGAATTTATGCAGAGTTATCCCCGTGTAAAATGGAAGATCAGGTGAGAGGCCGAGGACTTGCATAATCACGAGGAGAGCAGAGGGAGGCATGGGACTGCTGATGGAGCAAATCGCAGTGCTGAGGCCGCAGTGCTAAGGCCGCAGTGCTGAGGCCGCAGTGCTGACCTTTGGGCTCACAAACCACAGTCTTCACAGAGCCCTGTTAGTTACCGGAGAGACTAAAGAGGAGCATGTTTACCACAGACTCAGAATAAAGTATATGGATGTTATTGGCAATAGTCCATAAAGAGGGACCCTCTGCGAGATCCTGCTGCTGTTTGTAGATCAGGCTGGTCCCAAAAAACACACAACCTGATTTCCGAGGCCAGTGCAGTTTGGCGAATCCGTGGGTAATATGCAGACACATTTGTATACGAGAAATCTGACCTTAAAATAATGTATCACACGGTAGTAAATGCACAGACTGGCCCTACTGCATCTTTCACAGGTAGTAAATACATGGACTGGCCCTACTGCATCTTTCACAGGTAGTAAATGCACAGACTGGCCCTACTGCATCTTTCATAGGTAATTCTTTTCTGAACTTGCCTTTACTCTGAAGGAGAACAAAAGATACTTAACTACATTTACACCTTGAGAGACCAATGTTGCTGTAGCACCAAGGTCACCACAAGCATGTATTGTGCTGTCTGCAGAGTTAGAGGGTATGTTTTAAGAAACTCAAGTTTCTCAAACTGATGACAGGAGAGTTTATTGTCACTGTAACAGTCCTCTGAAGAGCTGCTAAAAAATGTGATTTTAAATGGAAGTAGAGAGAGAGAAGGCTGCTGTCGGCCATTCCTAAGAGGTGCGTGCTGGTTCCCCACAGGGAGGCCAAGACTCTTGACCCTGGAGGAGAGCCTGGAGGACCCACACAAGGTCCACGCAGCGCCTTCTACTTCACTGCCTTTTAAATTGACTGATTTTAAATATTCATTTTCAAGTTTTCCATATGAATTTCCATTTGTTAATTATCCGTCCATCTCCCAGCCTCTTCCTGGAGATGTGGAGCCCGTCTTTGCCAGGACAGGATGAAGGCAGAGGGGCTGGGATGGGATGCCAATCCATCGCTGGGCCACATGATTGTACGCTAGGAGCAATTTTTAAATATCAATTTTTCTAACAGCATGCCTTTGGTCTGGGGGGGGAACTGGAGTACCCAGAGGAAGCCCAGGGGATATGGGGAGACCAAGCGAGCTGCATACACACAGCGGAGGGGGGGGCAAGACCCCAGCACTAAAGGATCAGTGCTGCAGCTTTCCACGGGCTTAAAATGTCATCATTCTCAGACAACTACAGCTGAAGTAATTCAGATTAAATGGAAGAGCAGGCTGAAATAGAGCCGGAGAAGGTCTGCGTAAGCCCTACAGGACCAACGTCTGCTGGTCTACGTAAGACCTACAGGACCAACGTCTGCCGGTCTGCGTAAGCCCTACAGGACCGGCGTCTGCTGGCCTGCGTAAGACCTACAGGACCGGAGTCTGCCGGTCTGCGTAAGACCTACAGCACCAGCGTCTGCTGGCCTGCTTAAGACCTACAGGACTGGAGTCTGCCGGTCTGCGTAAGACGTACAGGACCGGAGTCTGCCGGTCTGCGTAAGACCTACAGGACCGCCGTCTGCTGGAACTTGCATTCGCTGTTGTGTTTCACTTTTTATGGCTCATTCATTCTCTGTCATGACTTGAGTGGTAAGTTTGCTTAGAACCAGAGCCGCTCAGCCCTTCAGGCGGCACAGATGGCCTCTTAGGGCACCACCTTCTGGCAAGCCACTGGAGACCGCAAACATAATGGATAGCAAAGCTTGCCTACGACGTCCAGCGTGTCCTGGCCCTCTCGAGGAAGTAGAGCCTCCAGTCACTGTTCTGCAGCTCTGTCCCGCTGAGGTTTTCTCCATCTGCACTCCTTAAAAGCTTAAACGTTTTATTACTTGTAAGGTGATCCGAGGCTTCGCTCCAGCCGCATTTACCACCGATTTACAGAAATCCGTCTTTTGCTTTTTACCGTTATTCCATTTTTAAATTTTTTAAATTTACATTTTTTTATCAACACAAAATGACCACGTTAAAATATAGTTGCTGCTTTCAGTTGCAGAGATTTAGCATGTTTTAATAAGGGTGCAGCTGTAATCATTGTTTTGCTTTTCCTGAAGGAAACTGAAGCTATTGGCTGAAATACAAAACGCTGTATCCCAACTGAAAAAGAATCAGGTCTCATGCGTACATATTGGCAGGGGGATGCAATAAAAAGTGCTGACTGATGACTTTGTTCTTTTGAGTGCGACACATCACTTAGAGCGTTCTTGGGTTTCCTAAAGAAGGGCAGTAAACAGGCCTGATTAATACCCTGCTGTTACACACTCAACCAGAAACTCTTGTCTGATCTCTGCTGGGATGCACAGACTCTTCTGTAGTGGGAATAGGCCACTTAGCTTATGTTGCGTAACAGCCACATTCTGAAAGTAATGGCTTCATTCTGGCAAAAGATTCGGCGGGCAATGAATGATGCACAATTTCTCGGTCTGTCACAGAGAGTTTGAAGATCAGCAGAACTGATTTAATACCAGCGCCGGGAAATGCGACCCTGAATGTGGTGCCGTCACTCCAGTGTATATAGGAAAATGCGACATTTCAGAACAAACACATTAGTCCTTATGCAGTATGTGCACACGCTTGGAATGGAAGCCCACAGCCTTTAGCAAGAGCACGACAGTGCACACGCATCATTTTGTTTTAATTATAAGCAATGTAGACATAGGTTTATGGAGTGGATGGGAGAATTTGTGCTTTGTGTTTATGCTATATGTACATTGAGAATTGATCAGTGTTTTGAGTTGTAACTGCACGCAACTGTAAGGATTCAGTGTATGAAATGTTGAAGCTGGCAGCCAAAATCGCTGTGTATTTGTCATTCTGCATTCACCACAGAGTCAATCATGTATGAACTGTTCATAGTGTACGATCATGTGCTATATTGCTATATTTTCTAAATAAATGTCTTGGAAAAAGGAGAAAGAGCCAAAATTAGATTTCTGTCAATGTGTGTGCAGCTTTGAACCTCACTGTACTGGAGACAGGCAATATTTTAATAACCCCCACATAGTCTCTGGATCCAGCGGCCCCTGGGCCCTTTTACTCTCTGGGACCAGCGGCCCCTGGGCCCTTTTACTCTCTGGGACCAGCGGCCCCTGGGCCCTTTACCGACTTTTCCATTGTGAACAATGTTAGATAATGACACCTGAGCTGTAACTGGTTATATACACCAATCACCCATAGCATTAAAACCACTGAAAGGTGAAGTGAATAACAGTGATTATCTCATTACAAAGGCACCTGTCACGGGTCCCATTATATATTAGGCAAGTGAACAGTAAGTTCTTGAAACTGATGTGTTGGAAGCAGGAAGAATGGGCAGTGTAAGGATCTGAGTGACTGAGTGTTGAGGGCCAAATTGTGATGGCTAGACGAATGGGTCAGATCACCTTCAGAACGGCAGGCCTTGTGGGGGGTTCCTGGTATGCGATGGTCGATACCGACCAAAAGTGGTCCAAGGAAGGCCAACTGGTGAACTGGTGTAGGGGGTCATGGGCACCGAAAGCTGACTGATGCGTGTGGGGAGCGAAGGCTAGACTGTCTGGTCTGATCCCACAGGAGAGCTACTGTAGCACAAGTTGCAGAAAAAGTTAACGCTGGCTATGATGGGAAGGTGTCAGGACACACAGTGCATCACAGCTTGCTGCGTATGGGGCTGCGCAACTGCAGACTGGTCAGAGCACCCATGCTGACCCCTGTCCACCGCTGAGGGTGCGTACAATGGACATGTGAGCATGTCGGGTGCATGTGTTTTGTTTACTTGGGGAAGAGACGGCACCAGGATGCATTATGGGAAGAAGGCAAACCGGCAGTGTGATGCTCTGGGGGATGTTCTGCTGGGAAATCTTGGCTCTTGGCATTCATTTGGGTGTTACTTTGACACACACCACCTACCTAAATAGTGTTGCAGACCAAGTACAGTCCATCATGGTAATGGTTTTTCCCAAGTACACCCAGTCATGGTAATGGTATTTCCCAATAGCAGTGGCTGCTTTCAGCAGGATAATGCATTTTGACACACTGCAGTGTTCAGTGTTCAGGGATGGTTTGAGGAACATGAAAAAGAGTTCAAGGTTTAGGCCTCTGAATTCCCCAGTCTGATTGAGCATCTGTGGGACGTGCCGGACAAACAAGTGCGATCCATGGAAGCCCCACCTCACAACTTACAGGACTTAAAGGATCTGCTGGTAACGTCTTGGTGCCAGAAACCACAGGACACTTTCAGAGGTCTTGTGGAGTCTGTGCCTCAACGTGTCAGAGCTGTTTTGGCAGCGCAAGGGGTCCCACATAATCTTAGGCAGGTGGTTTTAATGTTAAGGCTGATCTGTGTAAGTGTATTTTCACCCCCCCAACCCAACCCAACCCAACCCCCATCAGTTTCAAACACATATCAAAGGGAAAGTGTGGGACCTGAACACTGCAGGGAGTTTCCATGGTGCCTGGGACAGGGAGGGAGGCAGCCAACCCTGTCCGATTCCTAAGGCCTGACTCCACCCAGGGGCCTAGTGATGGACGGAACCACGTTTCCCGAACCATTTATGGTGTTTTTTTGACTCCACCAGATGGTGCTCTTGGGTTGCTTTGTGCCCTTTTCTGAGCAGAGAGCTCCATCTAGTGGAGTCAAAAAATACAGCAAGTGGTTCATGGAGCATCATTTTGACCATCACTTGGCCCTCAATTCTCCATAACCTACAAACAAAAAATAATGGTGTAAACCTATTTAAAATAGTTTGTAAAATTTTATTTTGATTTGATTAAAATAATTGGAATAACATACAAGCAGTACAAGACGGTATAACAATCATCTCTCAAGTTCAGATATTTCAAGGTGCTTCCACTGCGTGTCATATTCACAGCCTGAGAGAGAGGGGCTCCTTATACCAATCAGTATAGCTAATCAGTGACTGTGATTCATCCTCGCTAGCTATAAAAGGCGTTTCCTAAGAGTGACGTTTGTGTGCATCCTAAAAAAACAACAAAAACAAACCAAGCAACTGCTCTATACCTCATGATGCTTCAGCTTCGATATATCAGCTGACCAGTAATGCAAATAAAACAAATCAGGCTTAAAGTTGATCCCCAGAAAATGAACACCAAGAAAGAAGGAAAAAAATAGGAGAAAAACTCAAAACATATCAATTTCAGCTGGAAAAAAACTTTAAATGATAGAGATTTGGGAGAGATACTTCTCTAGTGCTCTTAAAATCACCCACCACGGCATATTCTCAACCGAAAGAAACAAGTTCACATCTATAAATGCCTGTATGTACAATCTTAAAAAAAATATTCTTTGGGATTAAAAATGTTCTCAAGGAGCAGGACCTGCTGTATGACCAATTTTACTGGGGTACTGGGGGGGGCTTATGTTGGGGGCGGGACTATGATGAGGAGGGGCTTATGTTGGGGGCGGGCCGTTAGTGTAGCGGAGCATTGGGTGGAAGGAGCGGGCAAAGTTGTTGGAGAGAGTGCAGCGGTAGTCGTCCTCGGAAAGGGGCACCAGGCAGGCGAGCACCAGCAGCAGGAGGAAGAGCACGTGCAGAGGGAAGGCGGCACGCAGCACTCGCTGGAAGAAGGACCGCGGCGGGGACTGGTCACGTGCCTGACCCCTGGTGGACAAGAGAAGAAAGGCATGAAGGATTTTCCCAAATATCCATCCATCTTCTAACCACTTTTCATGGTCAGGGTCGTGGGACCAGACAGTTCAGTTCTTTCCTATTCCTATTCCCTCATTCTCTAAATACTGCTTATGCAAATTTGTATCATTAAATGTGCTGCGGAAATTATAATACTCATTTCTTACTGCCAGTAATAATAAAAGCAACCATGCAGTCAGGCTTGAACCAACAACCTTCAGGCTACAAGCACAGAAGCTCAGCCCACTGAGCCACCAACTACCTCCATAGCTTACTGCCTCATAATAAAGGCAAATGTGGGCATCTGTCTTTAAACATTTTAATTTAATTTGTCCTCTAGGTGGAGGGGGTGATGATGATGCAGTGGCTAAAACTGCTGCCTCTCACTCCTGGGACCAGCGTTCAAGTCTCCACCACTCCCAGCAGAAAATGGACAGGTATTTATTGACACTTTTATAATTGACCCCCATGGGGAAATTCCCTTTTCACCTCCCTTATCTTGCTCCACAGCAGAACAAGCTGGCCATGAAACCACCCAGACAGCAGAAGGGGCCACAGCTGTGCCAAGGCTGGGCTTGAACCAACAACCTTCCACCTACAGAGGCAGCCACTTAGCCCACTGAGCCATACCCTGCATCACACACTTTTTTGTCTTTTCATATTCAAACTTTTATTTTATTCTTGGGCCTGTAGATAGAGGAACACCACAGTGGTTAGCACTGTTGCCTCATGCCTCTGGGACCAGGATTCAGATCTCTGGAATGGCTCCATGGCTGTGGAGTCTGCATGTTCCCCCCATGTCATGGTGGAGTTTACACCGGGTGCTCTGCTCTCCCCACACAGGCCAAAATCATGCAGAGGTTAATCAGAGGTACCAAACTGCCCTTACAGGGTTAGCAGCTGACTGCTGTGAGATTCTCAGTTCAAGACGGGTCTACACACGTACTTACATACACGTAACAGTTTAATTGCCTTGTAAATAGTTTGTAGGGCTTGCAAACTACCCCAACGCTTTTGATGTAGCTAATTTATGTTTATAATGGAATAATATAGATTTGCTATAAAAGTGGGAGTGAGAGTATGAAAACAGTGTCACACCAGATACATAAGAGTTGGCAATCCTGGCTCCATTCAATCGTCTCAGAACTTCTATCAAACTTTCCAAATGCAACTGATAGTAATTAATGGACGCAAAGGTTTCCAGTGAATCAACAATCAGAGAAAGCTACGCTGATAATGTAACAAAGTAACATACTACTCAGATATTACTTGAGTCAATGCAGTCGGTCTAGTAAAAGCGGGTCTACGGTCAGAGCTCATTTCCTGTCCTTTAGGAATAATATTCTCCGGTCTAGTGTAGTGATGAACAGCATATGTCAGTGAACGGATTTAAAAGACTATAATGGGAATTGATCTGGCATGAGATTTCTTACGTGAATGTGAGAGCGTGAGATTGTGTTACGCCAGATGTGTTGGCAGTCCTGTCTGTAGGTGTGCATGTGTGACTGAATGATGTGTGAGTGTTGCTGCATTCCATTTGAAATTCCGAGTTCCAAGTCAAAAATTTCACGTGGAAACGCCCCCTCAAGTCAGAATTCTGACTTGTGGAGTCGGAGGAAACGACACAACCCTGAGCTCAGAATCCAAGACGGCCGCGCCCTTTATCAACACACAATACTGTCCAACTTATCTGTGGACGTGTTGCTGTGCAGCTTTATGTGCAGAACACCATGTAATGTGTTGTTGTCAATTGGTATTGCTAACAATGGCTAACAATTAACTGGGATAGAACTGGGTCCAGATTCAGTAAGCAGGATTTCTTCCTTAAGCAGACAACTTGTCAGATTTAAGGTAGTCTGGGCTAAATGTAAGTGAATGAAGATAAAGGCCATTTAAACTGAGATACCTTAAATCCGACAAGTTATCTGGCTAAGCAAGAAACCTTGCTTTTTGAAATGGGTCCCTGGTATTGTTAAATGGCGTTCTGACGCTGTTAACTCATACTATATGTGACATCACTCCCAGTTCTGAGTTCCGACCTCCGAGGTAAATGGAACGCAGGCTGTGTGCTGCGATGGGTTGGTGCCCCATCCTGGGTTGTTCCCTGCCTTGTATCTGTAGCCTGAGAGATGGGCTCCAAACCGCCCGTGACCCTGACCAGTACAAATTGTTACAGAAAATGGATGGATGGATGGATGGAGGAATGGATGGGTTCTAGGTGGCAAAATACACTTAACATTGTTAAGAATTGATGTTTCTACAAGCCACAGTTTACACCAGGAGTGTCAAACTCCAGTCCTGGGGGGTTGGAGCCCTGCACGGTTTTGATTTACCTGATTCAACTCTTTGTGCTAATTACCACACAGCTCTTGAACTGAATAATTTGTGGTGAAACAAGGAAAGAGCTAAGCTACACAGGGCTCAGGCCCCCCAGGGCTCCAGCCCCCCAGGCCTGAAGTTTGACACCCCTGGTTTACACCTAATACATCAGAAAATAACAGCGTGTTTGGCTGACATTATAATATTTGATTCTCCCACGCTGATTCCTGAAATGAAACAGGGCAGGGATCTCAAACAGCAGGTTGCCCAGGCAACATCACAGGGCCTCACCTGGTCGCCTCCGGGGCGGTCCCTTCAGCTGCCAGCTCGCCCCTCTGTTCCTGGAATCACAAAGTAAGCTACAGTCACTCACATGCACACAGGCACTCAAACGCTAATAATGAAATCGACACTGGAAATGTTACTGGGATCTGAGTCCGGCAGCTTCTTCTGCTGCTTCTGACCGTGTTCTGACACAGAAGTCGATGAATTTTCACTGCAAGTTTTAGTCCTTCTTAATGTCTATGTCTCTACGCTGTGTAAACATGCCCCACATCATCTCTCATCTAGGTCTTCCTCCATACGCATTAGGAGCCAATAGAGAAATGTTCAGAAGACCCCACATCAAGCAGACAGACGCATTAAAAGCTCACAGTGTTTACAGTGTGGAAAAGCCCCCAAAAAAAGGATCACAGCTACATCACCAAACCTGATCCGAGCATTACTCTCTACTCTACTAATAGTACAATATCTAATGCCAATAACATAAAACCAACTATGGAGCACAAGTACACTGCACAAAGTTACGTTTAACAGCAGTGCAGACTATAGACCTACAGACTCAAACATAAACTGATGGACATGAAATGTGGATTTTATCAGGTAGGTACTGATGACTATGTAGGTATAATGAATGTTTGAGAAGATAGCATGGTGACTCTAGATCAGGGGTGGCCAATCTTATCCGCAAAGGGTCGGTGTGTATGCAGGTTTTTGGGATAACCTTTAAGTCAGCTGTTCAAACCCAGGTGTGAGGACTCTTCAGCCAATCA
>JAOYFF010000040.1:1276839-1287403 GCA_025773925.1 Cryptomyrus ogoouensis | reverse complement strand
GACAGACACACGCATGAGAGACACACGCATGACAGACACACGCATGAGAGACACACGCATGACAGACACACGCATGACAGACACACGCATGAGAGACACACGCATGACAGACACACGCATGACAGACACACGCATGAGAGACACACGCATGACAGACACACGCATGACAGACACACGCAAGAGAGACACACACATGACGACAGCCACAGTCAAATGCATGGCGAGAGGCACAGGCGCGCAGACACACACGTGACAACAGCCACATACATGCATGAGAGATACGCACATGAGACACACGCATGAGAGACACACGCATGGCGACAACAAACCATATTGCCACAGAACCATATTACCCCGGTCTTCACTCACCACACCCCAAATACCCCAAAGGGCTTTTTAACTTTTTAAAAATGCCTTAAGGTTCAGGAGAGCAAACTGCAGGAGGTGTTACCCAGGTCCAGTACATTCATGCCCAGTAACAAATAACAGGACCTGCAGTCTGCAGCCCTGTGGAAAAGAGTGAACAGACATGTAAGATGTCACACAAGAGCGCAGTTCCCCCACCTGTACGCCTGTGCCGCCTGTGTGAAGGTCACAGCCCACTGCCTGTTGAGGGCTTGAAGTCTGTCACCAGCAGGGTCCCCCTGGGGCAGCATGTCACCCCTCCAGTTCAGGGCCTCCAGCTCAGGTCCTAGGGAGCCCAGGTCCTGCAGGACGCT
This sequence comes from Cryptomyrus ogoouensis, assembly GCA_025773925.1. Lineage (NCBI taxonomy): Eukaryota > Metazoa > Chordata > Actinopteri > Osteoglossiformes > Mormyridae > Cryptomyrus > Cryptomyrus ogoouensis. The sequence goes on along the minus strand of JAOYFF010000040.1, from coordinate 1,286,684 downwards.
CTGGAGATGCACAGGAGCAGCCATTCACCGCCACTGCAGAACCCTGAGCCTGACCCACAGTAACGGCGCTGTAAAGCAGCGCCAATAAAGCAGGCCGCCTTCGGGCCGCCGCCGAAATGCTTCTAGCGGATACTTTACGCCTGCTGAACAGCGAAATGACACTGGGTCGCGTTTAAATTCCCATGGACAGCTTTCTGGGACACTGCGCATGGTTCGTGGGTGTCGGGGGCTGCTGCCTGTTTGCAGGACGCTCCCGGGGGGGGCGCTACCGCCACACGCATGAAGCCCCCGCTCACCTGGGGGGCAGAGTCCGGGCCGCTGGCCAGGCTGCTCTGGCAGGAGCGGAGGTGCAGCTCCAGGGAGGCCAGACTGCTGGTGAACTTCTGCAGCTCATCCAGCTCCTCCTGCACGTGCACGCACACACACACAGACACACACACACACACACACACACACACAGACACACACACAGACAGACACACACACACACACACAGACAGACACACACACACACAGACACACACACACACACGCAGACACACACAGACACACACACAGACACACACACACACGCAGACACACACAGACACACACACACACGCACACACACACGCACACACACACACACACACAGACACAGACATACACACACACAGATTTGTAATTATATCTTTGTGGGGACTCTCCATTCATTTCTATGGGGTAAAGTCTAATCCCAACATGACGACCTTAACCCCTACCCAGCCCTAACCTTAACCATAAGTAACCAAACAAAACATGCTCTCCAAGGGCCTGTACTATTATCACAGCTTCTAATGGACGTCTTCCTATAGCCTGCTGTTTAATAGCCCCAGAAAGTTCTATACTTTGGAAAAAATATGCAGTCCAGCAATTCATACTCCCTACATGTATGCAAAACAAGCCACGATTGGGCCTTCAGGACACTAACAAAACCAGCCATTGATAGATATTCTGAAATAAATATACTTCAGATCATATAACTAGTTATGGATGCATCAGAAGGCGATTTTTTTTATTTTCAGCATTTTGTGGAAATGGCATCCCGAGGTTTACAAAGTTTTTACTTTTATTTCATATCATTTTCTTTATTCCTAGCCTTTTGCTCCCATTTTCAATACGTAAATCATTAAACCACTATTGAAATGTATGACGCATTCTGGATATTTTCAGGCTTGTAACAATGTCCATTGTAATGGTGAATTCTGCATGATAACACAATCGATCAGGCAATAACACATTACCAGTAAACCACAATACAATATGTACAGCAATGTTCTCCACACATGAGGAACCAGGCTGTTTTGACAAATTCATGAGTTTGATTAGGCTGTTATTAGTATTATGGGGATTTTTCCTGCATAGTTAATTACTTCTTACTAATGATCAGTCCTTACATTGTGCTATTAATCCATATCCCCAAAAGAATATTTCTTTTAAGCTACTGTAAAAATAAACACCTAAAACTGTAAAAACAATTCCGAAATGTCAGCATCATGACCAAAATTTACTTGGGTTGAATATCACCAATTACAGCTCAAAGATCACCATATGGATATGCCTGACCACCAATTACAGCTCAAAGATCAGCATATGGACATGCCTGACCGCCAATCACAGCTCAAAGATCAGCATATGGACATGCCTGAATGCTGGCATTGACCTCTTACCTGTAGGTGTCCCTCTTTCCTTGCGAGTGCCTCCCTTAGCTTGAGGAGTTCACATGACAACATCCAGCCCTCTGATTGGATAAAGATGGCTGCCGGGACATTCATGTGGCCAGTGAGATGTTTGTTAGCTTCCATCACTTCCTCCATGCTTCTCTGCAAGACCTGCAGACTCTGCTGCTGCATCTGTCCAACATTTAGGTCATGAAGAAAGGCCTCTTTAAAAACAATCCTGTTTAAAAACAGCTTTGTGTTCTAATAAATCCATATGATACCATGTCAGTGACATTTTAACACTTTTACATTCTATGACATGTCTTGCTGATATCAGTTTGGTACATTCTGACAGATGTAAATGTATAATAAATGACAGCTTAGTATAGTTACTGAAATGCACTGAATGTAGCTGTATGAGGTGCCGCGGCGTGTCAGTGTGCGCGTTAGCATGTAGCCCCTCGCAGCAGCCTTGGCCCTGATGCGTGTCAGTGTGCGCGTTAGCATGTAGCCCCTGTCAGCAGCCTTGGCCCTGATGCGTGTCAGTGTGCGCGTTAGCATGTAGCCCCTCGCAGCAGTCTTGGCCCTGATGCGTGTCAGTGTGCGCGTTAGCATGTAGCCCCTCGCAGCAGCCTTGGCCCTGATGCGTGTCAGTGTGCACGTTAGCATGTAGCCCCTCGCAGCAGCCTTGGCGCTGGGCCTTGGCCTTCGCACTGGACTCACCCTACTGGCTTCCAGTCGTTTTACGACTTGCTCAGCAGTGTGCTGACTTCCAGGCCAGGCTGCCAGCAGGAAGCTGGCCTGTTCCTGGTGGACCTGCAGACTCTGCCAGCAGCTCATGAAGGCCCTGCTGTACCTTCTCCAGAGGCCCAACAGCTCCTGGGCCCGAGGCAGAGCGCCGGCCACCTCGTGGCTGACTGCTGCCCTCCTGAAGATGAGAAGCGAACAAAAACAGGCACCAGTGCTACAGAAGAGTTCATGGAGCTCAGCTGCAGACACACAGTGTCACACAACTGTCCAAACAGAAAGGGACAGACACTTTTTAAATGTATATTTGGTTATTATGTCATGTGATGGACATGTGAGAGTGGGTGAGTCCCCTGCCCGGTGCCCTGTGCGTCTCACTGTGGCCATGTTACGGATAAGCATTTATGATGGAGGATGGATGGATGGATGGTTGTTCATGCAGGTAATGTTTAATTGTGGTTGTACTAAACTTTCACACCAGCCTACGAGGAGAGAACAGTCCTGTCTACTCAGGTACTGACCGAGCTTCCTGCTTCTCTATCTGCTCCGATAAGAGCTGAGCTGCAGCAGGACTGATAACGTCCCTCAGGTTGGAGAAGTTCTGGTTTAGAGCCTCCCATTTCTGTTCAGCGCCCCCTGCCTCGACCTGCAGGAGCTACAGGCAGAAATACACAGTCCAGCTCAGGAGCATTACAGTTTATATCCATATCAGCAGCTTCAATACGGATGTCAGCCATTCAGCAAACTTCCATAACCCAGGCAGTCCACAGAAAGGGACTCAACCTGCTCAGTCCATAAAAGTCATTAGCGGCACAAACGACACACCGACTCACAGGTCTGAAAGAGATTTAAAATTGACAACACTATACAACGAAATAAATCAATGAATTTAAAGACATCCGAAAATTGCATGCGTCTGGTCATTTTGTATATCGTTGTTTAGCACTCAAGCCCATGAAGCTGACCGGAACCTGGCCAAGAGCACAGATACCTGTAGCTCATCCACGTGGTCCTGCAGTGCATGCTGGGAGAACTGGGCGTGAGTGCCCTGTTCCAGAGTGTACTGGCTCTTGGTGGTGTGGAGTGCTACCTCTGCTAGCCCCTTCGTTACCAGGCCCCAGAGATCCAGGGCCCACTGCAGCCTTGGGCGGAGAGCAGTGACCTGTAAAGACAGGAAGTGACAGAGGTGAACTATACTGCCCCCCAGAGGTGAAACACAATAACTGCGGTAAACTAAGAAACTTTGTTGTGGGATAAAACAGAGCCTAAGAGACCCAATTTCAGTCACAACTCAATTTTGAAAAATGTGGTTACGATGTTTTGCCTTTAGTGTTAGGGTCTAGTGTTATAATGGTATAATGGACTGCATTTTATAGTAGTTATTTATTGCAGTTATACATTTTACTATGCTACTGATTTAGTATAGTATATTCATAGTTAATATGTATGACGCATTGTGCTATAATACAACACAGTGTACTAAAGCAACATGACGTACAGGACAGAGTACGGTGCACTTTATCTTTATCATGCTCAGATAATATGCAGTGAATCTCTGACACTGCATTACGGGTGCAGTGAGCAATCAGAGCTGAGCACCCGGGGCATGTGAAGCACCTGCTGACGCAGATCTGCGCAGTCCCTGCTGAGCGTGTCCAGCTGCTCGCTGCATGCGCAGTCGGGACGCAGCTCTCCGTCCGTATCGCTCAGGCAGGCTTCTCTCAGCTCCTGAAGCTGAATGTCCGTATCTTTCAGCTTCTCCTCTGTGTCCTGCGCCATGTTAACAGGCCAACATTCATGCACTTCGCAATGCGAACAGACCCGCAATACCCAAGGTGGTGTGTGTCGGACAGGGGTGTGAGTGTGGGCGCATACCCCACACTCCTGCAGCGCCTCCCTGGCCTGCCAGCGACTGGCAGGCCTCTCCGCCTGGCTCAGCTTCTCCTTCTGCCTGGACAGGCCTCCGCCCAGGACCCGCAGCCTCTCGTCTCTGGCCAGGCAGGTCTGGAGGTCCTGCTCCAGCAGCTGGACCTGAGGAGCACCAGAGCATTTTCACGCTTGCTGTCACATCGCTGAACGAACCTGAGCTCAAAAGTCCAGCTACATTTATACCGAAATTAGCTGCCCGCTGTTTCCTTTTGATGCCATACCTGCATCACGTGATTTAGACTAAAACTTCTGCTAAATAAATAGATGTGCATGTAAATGCAAAATCAGTTAAACGGAAAACTGTCTCAAACTAAGCTGAATTAACATTAGTGTTCTGGGACGGGCGTAAAGAGGACAGGCGGGCAGACTTTTCATGAAGGTCTCAGGAGACACATTTGTAGGTAAGCGGCACCCAGTTCATAATCAAACAGAGGAATGGGCTGCAGCCCCCCCCCCCTTGTTAAGTCTCACAGGAGCATTAGCATGTAGCAAGCTGATTGTCATCCATCCCTGTATTATGCAGATTCATGCAGGGATTTGGCCCTTGTTACCTGGCTCTATATTATATATATATATATATATAAAACCTTGGTTAACAGATCACTTTTAAACATGATTCTCATGTGCTCTACAGTTTTGTTCTTTTTATACCTGAAATATCTACCAGTGCAGTTCAGGTTAAGTATTTTCCCCAAAGAGAGCAATACTCTGGCTAAGCATCAGTTGTACAATCTGTTTTCACGACTTCTGAATTACCCTGCAAATCAGACAGTGCTCACCTGGCTGCACAGCGCCCCCTTCAGGTGGAGCCAGCGCAAGTTCAGGGCGCCAAGCTTCTCAGCATGGCACGCGTGTTCATATCTTGTGGCTGGAAGGTCAGTGCCACTGGGCTGTAACACTGACTGGTTGAGCGTGTCGACCGTAAGCTGGTGACACGTCATCTCAACCTGATACTCCTGTGGAAGAGAGACTAACATCAGCGGGAAGCAGACCTCGTGGATGGAAGCTGTTGTGTGACACTGAGATGCCATTGTATGACACTGTGGTCCAGTCGGCAGAGTTGGAACCTCACACCCCAGGGCTGTGGCCTCGAGTTCAGCCCCAGGTCCAGGAGACCCCATGTCTTCCTATGTTAATGTTAGCTGCCTCATGGGGGCACTCAGTTCAGGGGAATTTCTCACCCTAAACTGTCCCTTGTCTGTATATTTGCCCAATATGTTCCTCAAATCCAATGTGTTGGGCGGCCATGACTAGTCAGTGCGGGATGTGACTGAATGATCGCGACACCTATGGGAATGAGTGAGTGAGCAGGCCGTAGGCCGTCTTGGGGATGCAGTCCCTCTGGACTATGAGTACGGAATGTTAACTTACCGTTGAATATATCCCAGATGACACGCATCAGTTTTACTACATAGTTGACATTATTCACTTTACATGGGGTGGTCATTATGTTCTGACTCATCATTGTATATTTGCGTAGACCTGCTATTATCCACAGTGAAGTAAATAGGTCACAGGGATGTGGACTTGATGCCCTCATTCTGCTCAAACTTGTCATGCCCAAAGTCTGACGTCACATCCCCAGGGACCGGACAGCTGTCACAGACACCCAAAGCTATCCTCTAAGCCAGGGTCCCTGGGTCCTCGGGGGCCCCCAGACGGTCCGTGTTTTTGCTCCCTCCCAATTCCCTGGGGGACACCGAGGACTGGTTTGAGAAACACTGCTCTAAGCAAGCTAAGATCACAAGCAGTTACACTACCATTAGTGAGCTCACTGCAGATGTTTTTGCATATTGGCTCCTTCAGTTTTGTACAGCTCTGACAGATCGTGAAAGAATGTGACAGAACGTGACCGATCATGTCAGATTGTGACAGATTGTGACAGAACGTGACAGAACGTGACCGATCATGTCAGATCGTGACAGATTGTGACAGATTGTGACAGAACGTGACAGATCGTGACAGAATGTGACAGATCGGCTGAAACCTTGAGTCTCTGCAGCAGCGGCTGAAGCCCTGCAGCACTGCTAGCCTGATGGATCTCCTGTTGATCGTCTTTCAGCCTCTTCTCCATTGCATCCATCCAGACTCCCAGCTCTGTCATGGCCTCCGAAGGTTGCAGCTTCTCCATCAACTGCTAAAAGTGGGGAAACGATATACTACCAGAAAACCTAACGCCTCCATACCTCACTGTTATTGTAGCACTCTCTTTATGTTCATTTTATACAGCTATTCATTGGTGTAGTACCATAATCCAACAATCCAGATCTTCCTCAGGATTTAGGAACACCCTTTCAAAGCCTTTCAAAAGTATTGAGCCAGTTTCCGAAGGTCACCTCCCCTTTCCCTCCCAGCCTGGTTCCTGGGATGCATCTCCAATCTCTTCACTTGTGTTATTTAACATCCACTGGATCGTTAGTAATCATACCATGTCACTGTATTGCCAAACACAGGCACACAGTGTTTATTTAGTTATGAAATGTTGTTTTATTTTTATTAGTTAAGCTGTAACTTCTAAAGATAAGCCTTTGGGAGTTGTCTTCTCCTTCCTTTATCCCGCTTCCTTTATCTTGCTTTTTCTCTTACTTCTTGACATGTTTCAGCTTTGGTCATTCAGCTCAGTTACTGCAACATGGGAGGTTTCCTGCTGTACAACAGCCAACAGCCTTGAAGGTCTGGCCAAGAACTTTAGATAACAGAACATCACGCATACACAGAGAGATGCTTCAGGATCTGACCGCAGCGTGAGTATCCAGAAACGAAACTTCATCAGTAATGCTGTCTACTGACGACTAAGCCACTGTACTGGGTGACTTCAGACTTTCTAGTGAAATGTAATGAAATGAAATTAAATGACATGAAATTATGCTTTATTTTCCATTTGCACCAGTATGACTTCAGGCACACTGGAATGCCTCTTATGGAATACCCCCTCTCACTGTCCTTAGAGACACGCATATGTATATTCAGCCGAGAGCAAAGCTTGGGCTCCGAGCTCAGGATCAGCCATTTAAATAGCCCCCCTGGAGCATTTCAGGGGGTTAAGGGCCTCACTCAAGGGCCCAATAAATATGCAACTATTATGCTGTGGATAGGATTCAAACCAGCATCCTTCAGATCACAGGCACAGAGGCCTAAGCCACTCAGCTACACAAGCTGGAGACGTGGGGGGTCTGGCCTAGCTGGGCCGTACCTGGTGCAGCCGCTCTTGGACAGAAGGGAGAGTCGACAGGATCTCGGCCCAGCCCTGCTCCAGCTGTGTCAGCTGTTCCCGCAGGGTGCCCGTGTCCCCGCACCTCTTCAGCTGCAGCAGCTGTTCACCCGTGCTGATCACAGAGGCCTTCAGCGAAGACCTGGCCTCCACCTCCTTGGAGAAGTCCTATATTAACAGAGCACAGCAGGGAGAAGTAGAATGCTCCGTGTGACCAGAGTCACGACATACGGTGGATGAGTCACAACATACTGCGGGTGAGTCACGACATACAGCGGGTGAGGCTAATCCTGCACGTAGAGAAGGTCAGCAAGCTGTCTGCATTGCAAGACATCAAGACAACGTGCAGACTGACGCATGGCTGAAGGGGAACATAGCTGTGGGCTTAGATGAATCCCCCATCAGACGTCTGACATGTCCTGTGTTTGACATTATTCTAGTAAAACGTGTATCCCAGGTGTAATACACCAGCCCTGGCATGTGACATCATCATTAAGGGCATAACCAAAAGGATTTGTAATAGTTTCATTCTTATAACAAAGGTTCTTAATAACACGTTTATATGGCATGTATGTATGACATGTTGTGCTGGTTACTGGAAGTTTTAGGTGATTCCCAATCTCTTCATTTGTAAGAAATGAATCCCATGTCGTTCTCCAATGGTGGAATGATCTGCTGAACCACGTCCAATCAGATCCCTACTCCACCTTCAGGAAACAGCTGAAGACCCATCTGTTCCAGGAAATCCTCTACCGGCCTGGCAACACTCTATGCTCCCTGACCAGGAAATCCTCTACCGGCCTGGCAACACTCTATGCTCCCTGACCAGGAAATCCTCTACCGGCCTGGTAACACTCTATGCTCCCTGACCAGGAAATCCTCTACCGGCCTGGTAACACTCTGTGCTCCCTGACTGTTTGCAATGTCACACTTGCTGCTGAGTAGAATATCCGCCTTATTCGGTTCTTGCTTTGTTTGGTAGATGCCGAGTAGCTCCAGCCCCAGTCCTGCTTACACTCGTACCCGGGCTTTCACTGGAAGCTCAGCCTAGCCTCACTCATGCTGAGTCGCCTACTCGACAGCATTCGTGTTTGTAATGTTGTAATATTTATTGATTTGTGCTGAATATTTAAATGTAAAGTGCTGATAAAAATGGCTGAATGTCAGCTTACTATCTCTGGCTTTAATTTAGAGATTCGATGCTAAATTCATACATATGCAAAGGTAACATCACTTATAGGCCAGTGGATTATAAGGAACCACAGATAAAAAAAAAAGTGAATACAGCAGATTCACCAGAAAGTTGGCGAGCTGCTGGCGGACGTGCTCCTGCTGACGGGGCGTGGCGTCACAGCGCCTCCTCCAGGACTCCAGCCGCTCCCGCGCCCTGCCCAGCCAATTGCCCAGCGCCACTGAGTCACTGCAGAACCTGCAGGGATGGGCGGGACAGTCAAGGGCTCTCAATAAGAGTTTCATTGTGTACTGCACATATGACAACATACTGCGCTAATCCTGAAGCTTGATTATGCTTATTTCCTTTTATATTTTCCAATTTCCCACAAACATTATTCTCCCTCATGCACTTTATTCTTTATATTGTATCATTAATTCACTGTCCATGTACAGTGTGTACATATGTTTTGGCAACATTGTATAAATTTGTACACTAATGAAAGCCAACTGCATTACAAATCTTTAGGGGGGGGTGAAACATCCCTTCCATTCAGCTCTCCACCACACATTCTGCTCAGGGTCTCGGCCACCTGAGGCCTGGGACACAGAGGGAAGCCGTGTGGCTCAGCATGTGTCTCATGGACAGACGCACCTGGCCCACAGATGCGTGAAGGCAGAGACCCGCAGCTGCTCCCGCTCTGCGCAGCGGCGTACGGCGTTCCAGCGGCTCTGCAGCTCGCGCAGCGCAGCCCCCACGGTGCTGCCGAACCCCCCAGCCTGCAGCACCTGGCCCTGCTCCACGGCAGCCCCCAGCGGTGCCCGGCTCTCCTCCAGGGCCCTGCTCACCTGCTGCAGGGGGATTACACACGATGGTATTAATAGGGTGCTGCTGGTAAACAGCAAGTATGCTCAGCCAATCAGCAGGCAGGAGCACAGGAATACAGACAGCTTATAAATGAAACAGCGGCATTGTTTATTTTTAAGGTTCTGTTCATCAGGCAATGTTCCTGTTTACACAGGTTCTACAGATGTGGGGCCAATGTGATGCACAGATGTTCCTCTACAGCTGTGGTGTCAGTGTGATGCACAGATGTTCCTCTACAGCT
>JAOYFF010000040.1:1246397-1265529 GCA_025773925.1 Cryptomyrus ogoouensis | reverse complement strand
CTCCTGTGTTACTGATGTAGTTTCTTTGGAAGTGGACACATCCTTCTGGAGAACTGACACTGTGTCCACTGCTACTGGCATAGATTCTGCAGGAGCTGATACATCTTTCTGGTGAACTGGCCCAGTCTCCTGTGTTACTGATGTAGTCTTTTTGGGAGCTGACACATCCCTTTTTCGACCTGGCACATTTTCTGTTGTTTCTGATATATCGTCTTTGGTATCTGACACATCCTTCAGGTGAACTGACACAGTTTCCTGTGTAACTGATGTAGTCTCTTTGGGAGCTGACACATCCCTCTTGGGAACTGACACAGTCACCTGTTTTACAGATGTAGTCTCCTTGGGAGCTGACACATCCCTCTTGGGAACAGACACAGTCTCCTGTTTTACAGATGTAGTCTCTTTGGGAGCTGACACATCCCTTTTGGGAACTGACACAGTCTCCTGTGTTTCTGATTTAGACTCTGCAGGAGCTGACACATCCTTTTGTGGAACTGACATAGTGTCCTGTGTCACTGATATAGTCTTTTTGGTAGCTGTCACATCCCTCTTTGGAACTGTCATTGAGTCCTCTGTTACAGATTTATTCTCTTTACTAGTTGACATATCCCTCTTGGGAACTGACAGAGCATCATGCGTTACTGATATAGTTTCTGCAGGTGCTGCCACATCCTTCTGGCGAACTGATACAGTCTTTGGGGTTATTAATATAGTCTCTTTGGGAGCTGACACATCCCTCTTGGGAACTGACACAGTCTCCTGTTTTACAGATGTAGTCTCTTTGGGAGCTGACACATCCCTCTTGGGAACTGACACAGTCTCCTGTGTTTCTGACATAGACTCTGCAGGAGCTGACACATCCTTTTGTGGAACTGACATGGTGTCCTGTGTTACTGATGTAGTCTTTTTGGGAGCTGACACATCCCTCTTTGGAACTGTCATTGTCTCCTCTGTTACAGATGTATTCTCTTTACTAGTTGACATATCCCTCTTGGGAACTGACAGAGCATCATGCATTACTGATATAGTTCCTGCAGGTGCTGCCAAATCCTTCTGGCAAACTGACACAATCTTTGGTGTTATTGATATAGTCTCTTTGGGAGCTGACACATCCCTCTTTGAGACTGACACAGTCTCCTGTGTCACTGTTATAGTCTTTTTGGGAGCTGACACATCCCTTTTGGCAATTGACACAGTCTCCTGTGTTTCTGATGTAGTCTCTTTGGGAGCTGACACATCCCTCTTGGGAAATGACAGAGTTTTATGTGTTACTGTTAAAGTCTCTGCAGGAGCCCCTTCCTTCAGGTGAACTGACACAGTCTCCCGTGTCACTGATGTGGTCTCTTTGGGAGCTGACACATCCAAATTGGGAACTGACACTGGGTCCTGTGTCACTGATGTAATCTCTTTGCGAACTGACATAGTGTCCTGTGTTACTGATATAGTCTCTTTGCTAGTTGTCACATCCCTCTTGGGAACTGATATTGTCTGCTCTGTTACAGATATATTCTCCTTACTAGTGGACATGTCCCTCTTGGCAACTGACAGAGCATCATGTGGTACTGATATAGTTTCTGCAGGTGCTGCCACATCCTTCTCGTGAACTGACAGAGTCGCCTGTGTAACTGATGTAGTCTCTTTGGGAGCTGAAACATGCTTCTGAGGGACTGACACAGTCTCCTGTGTTACGGATGTAGTTTCTTTGGGAGCTGACACATCCTTCTGGAGAACTGCCACGGTGCCCCGTGTCACTGATGTAGTGTCTTTGGGAGCTGACACATCCTTTTGTGGAACTGACAACATGTCTTGTGGTGCAGATACAGCCTCTTTGGGAGCTGACACATCCGTCTTGGGAACTGACACAGTCTCCTGTGTTATTGATATAGTCTCTGCAGGAGCAAACACATCCTTCTGCTGAACTGACATGGTGTCCTGTGTTACAAATATAATGTCTTTGGTACTTGACACATCACTCTTGGGAAATGACATAGTGTTAGGCATTACTGATACAGTCTCTGCAGGAGCTGACTCATCCTTCTGCAGAAGAGACACGGTGTCCTGTGCTACTAATATAGTCTTTTCAGGAGTTGTCACATCCATCTGGGGAACTGACGCAATCTCCTGTATTATTGACAAAGTCTCTTCAGAAATTGACACAACACAAACTGGGACTGACACGGTGTCCTGTGTTACTGATTTAGTCTCTTCAGGCAGAGATAAATTCCTCTTGTACAGCAGTGACAGAGCCTCTTGAGACACAGAGGCATTCTCCTGTGGAATGGTTGCACTCAGTTGTAAATCATAGTCAGTTTCCAGTGATACCGACACTGACAATGGGGGAACAGGAACATCTCCCCCGACTTCAGCCTGACGGTCATCCTTCAGTGTCTCTGAACTGGGAGTGCTGCTTCTGAGCATGTCCTTGTCATGTGGGTCAAAGATCTGCTTTCTTATTGGCTCTGGAAGTGTGTCCCCCTCTTGCCAACCAATTGCAGTCTGTCCCAATGGCCCAGGCACAGTGTAAGAAGGAGGACAAAGATGAAGAGAGGAGGGAGGAGGGATGTGATATTAATACACATATATACATAATATCCATCCACTCAGTTTTCTTTTCCACAGTAACTGACAAACAAACTTAATTTGCTATACATATATTAACTATCAGCAATATATGATTAAAGGAGTACACAGCGACCATGTAATATATATGCAGTTATGAAAGGCTGATGGTTAATAATAATAAAAATAATAATAATAAAAGCTACTTGAAATGCAAGCAGTTTACTTAGAACACTGCGCACTTAGCCTCACGCAGAAAGAGTTTTACCTTGGTGGCAGGTATTAGATGGGGTTCAGGGGTTTCCAGGACCCCCACATTAAGGTCGTCTCCAAAAGCAACTCCACCGCAAGCTGGCCCTACAGCCAAGCCCCCGTGCAGGGCCCCACCTCCCCCCTCAGCTCCCATGGCACCCTCTGCAGGGAAGGTGGGCTCTTCAGCTGTGTCATCGGGACTCTAACCAATGGGCAGCGGAGGAGAGAAAAACAAACCCGTTACCGTCACTCCCAGATCATTTTCAGGGCCTTCACATTAACTGCAGACCCGGGCAGCAAAGGTGTCGACTATGAGGCGATGATCACTGAACTGCGAACTGAAGGTTCCAGGGTGTAGCCCGCAGGTGTTATGGCCTTACGTATTTTATTCAGCCGGTCTGTCTTAAGAGTGCATTATGTTGGGTGTGAAAAGAACAGTAATAAACTTTAACAAAAACAACTGAACCCTCTAGGAACAATGGACAATGGAAGAACTTAGAGGGCAGTAAGGTATGGTCTCCTAAATGAACAATGCTAATGACTAATACCCATTCGATTAAACATACGAGCCCAGGCGAGCAGCAAGAAATGTCCCACAAAAGAAAAGGAAAATATCACGATGAGTGAAAGAGTAAAGAAGGCAGAAGGAGGATAAGAAAAAGAAACGAACAAGATAATAGCTTAAGTAAGGAGAAAGGGAAGAAGATCGTGTTCTGAGGGTGTGGACAAATAGAATGAGCAGGAATCCAGGCAGAAAACCAACATGAAGAGAGGATAAGAAGTGGAATTTCTGCACTGCTAGAAGATGCTGCGGCAATAATGAGAGAGCAGAGCTGCTGCCTTTACCTCAGACACACTCCCTAAGAGCGTGTCAGAGGAAGACGAGTGGGAGCTGCTCTCCTCTTCCTCCTCAGATAGAGATGTCTCCCACACCTTCTCCTGCACAGGCAAGGGACAAAGGGAGACGAGCCTCATTGCCAAGATGGTCAGCAAGGCACCCAGCACGTGTTCTCACGTATGTTCTCACGTATATTCTCACGTATGTTCTCACGTATGTTCTCACGTATGTTGGTAAAGCCTGTGGAATGCGAACCCAGCTAAGCAGCACAAATTATACTATGCTGCTAAATGATAAAGAGAAAGGCTCCCGGTCATTAAACTGACAAAGAGCATTAAAGGAGCAGCCAAAGCATCACCGAGAACTCAGACTGCCGCCTCCCTGTTCTGCTCTGGCACAGTAGATTATATCTTTATCATACCCTAGACACACCGCGGAGTTAATCTGCCTCAGAGGCTCATTTCTCAGTGGTCACCGAATGGTCTGCGTTTGCAGAGAACAGACGCCTTCCAGTCTCAGACCTTTATTGTCGCGATTTGTGCAACGGTCTCCTGCTCCAGGTCTTGTATAGGTGGCAGAAGGTCCTGAGCTCTCTGGAAGACATCCAGAGTCTCCTCTGCTTCCCTGGGCAGGCCCAGGGTAGGTTTACAGTTTTGGATTTCAGTTATTGTCCTCTTCATTGCCTGGATGTTGTCCAGAATCACCTGTAAGGAATATTGGAATAATTATACAATACACACGTATGCAAGAATGCAGGCAAAGGCATGCAAACGTAAACACCAGTTAGACAGCCATTTACCAGAGATGAAACGCCAACCTGGAGTGAGGAAAGCCAGCTCACCTGCCAGTCTCGCAGGTGCTCCTCTGGAGACACTGATTCAGAGTCCAGGGATGACAGGATGGCCCTGATTTTGGTTACATTTTTTTCCATAACCTTCACTTCTGTTTCAATGGCATCCACTTCCTATAGGCAAACATATTTCATATAACATATTTCCAAAATGACTAATACTTTTTAATTAATTAAGCAATAATTTCAGTCTAATCCAATAATAAAAAAAACACTGGTGCTAGTCAAGGCTTTAGCAGAAATTTCAGTCCAAATTGTAGCTTTCACACTGAAACCACAGTAGAAGAGCTTACTGCAGCAGTGTTCTGGAGCTGGGTCAGCGGACCCCCAATGCTTTGCTGCATGGAAGCAACATGCTCATCAGCCTGGCTCAGTCGCTGCTCTAGGGTCATCGTGTTGCACACAGTGGAGATCTCTTTTAGAAACGGCGTAAATGCCTGTAAGGTCGCCCTCATCTGCTCAGAGTCTTCCAGAAGCACCTGTTGGTTTGGACACGGAGGTGTTTAGACCATCTTTACCTTAAGATTTCCACTGCATGTACCAAGCCTCAGTGAGAGACACACTTGTGGTCCCACCCACCAAATGAAGATCAACGTCCACCTAGATGACCCACATGCAACATAACCACACATAACACTTTAATGAAGACATTTCATGCCACGTTTCAGATGTGCAACACAGGAAACTTTGGCTTTTATAGGCTTTTGCTCCATTTTGAGAGCAGGAGACAGACCTGGAGAGCATGAACATGGCTGCTGAGGGATCTGGCAGAGGTGTAGGTGCAGGGGGTTTTCAGCCAGCCTTTGGCCTCCCTCAACCAGGAGTTGGAGCTGGCCATGATCTCCTCATACTCCTGTAGGCAAGCGGGGATCTGCAGGCCAGAGGGAAGGAGAGTCGTGTAGCACCAGGTCACATGCAGTGGTGGAAAGTAACGAAGTACAATGACTTTGTTACTGTACTTAAGTACATTTTTCACATAAACATACTTTTCTTAGATTTAGCTACTCCAAGCATGGAGTAAGGTTTCAAATTCTGGTTTTGTGGTTAGAGAGATTGGTTGTTATATGGTTTGTACTGCATACCATTTGATTCATTATGGAAAGTGGCCCTGAAATGGCAGGATGTGATCCTCAGCTCTTTGTGATCAGGCAGACTTATTGGTGAATTGCGAATAGCATGTAGGTAATGTCATGACAAAAGTGTTAAAATTTGCATCCTGTGACCATTAGCTGGTAAGGGTTATTTAATAACACACACATATATGGCTTTGAGATATGACCAAAATATCCCAACAGCAATATGTATCACAATATAGCACATCTTCTGTTTTTACATTTTTAATTATTTATAATTTACTCAACAAATAAAAGTTATTTACTCGTATTAGATTTTTTTCTTCAATTTCGAAATCAGAGCACTGTGAAAGTGTGCAGTGTTTGCATAGTGTACTTCAACTTTTACTAGAGTACATTTTTGCCTGTTTATTTATACTTTTACTTGAGTAAATCGCATACTTCCTCCCCCACAGTCAGTGTGAACAGACACCGACAGACATGCACCATGACCACTCCTACAAAGATGCTTTTACAGAAGTAATGAGGCAATTACTTTATTTTTATTTACCTATAAGTCCAATGGCTTCTTTTTCACAATAAGTAACAAGCCAAAATCCTGTTGGGTGATGTGGCATCTGCCATCAAAGCCTCTGATCTCCACCAACCTTGCTGAGGAATGCTGTCCTCTGCTCTGCCTGCTTGGCCACTTTCTGGTACAGCTGGAGAGGCTCTGTCAGCTGGTCCATCAGATCGTGGGCCTGTTCTGGCTGATCCTGACTCATGTCGGCCACCTCGGACTCCAGAGCTGCCAGCTGATTGTGCCAGCGATCCAGCTCGTCCCACACGCGCTGTCAGGACACACGCACACACACACAGACACAGACACACACACACACATGCACATACACACACACACACACAGACACACACACAAACAGACACATGCACACACCTGGATCTTCAATGGCATTCTCCATTACAGCGAGAGCCAGTTAGCTTAATCACACTTACGCATGCCGTAACACGCGGCTTTTAAAACCCTGGCCAGAATAAGTGGTTAGCCAGATGGGTAGCAGTTCTCGCACCGTTTAAAAATACGGCATATTGAAAATAAACTAAATATAATGGCAAGATCCAGACCAAAATGGCATTATATTATAGAAAACACCCAAAGAGCACGGTGATATAAATAATTCACATGATGGGGTGGGGGGGGGAGGTGTTTGGGACAGAGAGCTGGTGGACATCACACCTACCTTCTGAAGGTACTCTGCCTCCACCACCGTGGAACTCTTCTGCTCCAGCAGGGACATGACCAGCCGCAAGCCGCCTGTCACCTGGGTCACACCCACACCCAGCCGCCGCACAGGACTGATCTTCTCCGCTGTCTCTGCCAGCTGCAAGACAGCTCACCGGTTACCTTAAAGCCTCCGGTGACCTTTGACCTTTGTCACAGGGTTGTGAAACGCCTCACAATGGGACGGTGTGACACGAGCCATTTTATCGTACAGACAGCAAGTAAATCCGGACTTGCACAAAAAATATCTGAAATGCATGGAGTTTACAGATGACCTAACGTTCGCTGGTGCATATACCTTCTCCTCGAGCTCCTCCAGCAGGTGAGTGACGTCCTGCAGGGGCTTCTGCACCTCCATGGGCACCAAAGGGAAGCTGCTGGGATACTTCACCCTGAGGCCCTCCATGATGCCCTGAAGCACGGCCCTCTGGGAGCTGAGCTCGAGACGCACCTCCTGGTTGGAGACACACACACACAGCTCACTGCAAATTCAGTCTGCTGACTGGCAGTCCTGTCTCACACCTCCATGCTCCTTGGTTTGAAGATGTCAGCCCTGAGAAAGAAGCATGAGGTCTGTATTCTGTAGAGGGAAAGCGCGCTTTCAGAGACCACATGAGGCAGGAAGAAGAGGACAGCTCACTGAGCGGGCTGTCAGAGACCACATGAGGCAGGAGGAAGAGGAGAGCTCACTGAGCGGGCTGCCAGAGACGATGTGAGGCAGGAGGAAGAGGAGAGCTCACTGAGCGGGCTGTCAGAGACGATGTGAGGCAGGAGGAAGAGGAGAGCTCACTGAGCGGGCTGTCAGAGACGATGTGAGGCAGGAGGAAGAGGAGAGCTCACTGAGCGGGCTGACAGAGACGATGTGAGGCAGGAGGAAGAGGACCATTCTTTACTTCATCAGAAAAAGTGAGGCACTGCTGCCCTGGGATCGTTGCTATAGCAGTACAGCATTCCCGTTTGTGTGGAGGTGTCTGTGTGTGCGCTGGGAGCAGGAGACCCACTACGTAACAGGGACTGTGCCTCTCAGTGCCCGATAGCTGGGTAGCAGTCATACGCTGTATCGCTGTTACCTAGTTAACCCATTTTATTGTGATCTAAATAGGTAGCAAAAACTGCAGTTTTTATCAACATATTGACTGAAAAATCCACATGTAGCAGAAAATGGACGTCAGCTACCTTCTTGGTGTCAGTGCGGGACGTGCCACTCAGGGTTACCCACCTGCAGACGGCTCTGGCATGCGAAATGCTCCAGGCCGGACAAACGGCAGGAGGCGACTCTCAGTCGCTCCCGCACGCCGTAGATCTGCTCCCGGACCTGCTCCCGGGCGTGCAGCTCCACGGATGCGGCCTGCCTTCCCAGCATGCTCTTCTCCGTCAGCCTACGAACACGACCAGTGACTGATTCGTGTCAGAAGATCCCAGAGCCACAGGAATATTCAAGGACTGTCCTGATGTAGGCAAGCTACACTTACAAACAAAATTCCCAGGATACATCAGAGACAGAGAAGAAAAAGTTTACTACCTAAAATATAAAACTGCAGAATCACAAATGAAGAACAGCTCCAGTGTAGCTGCATATAAACCTAAGTGTGTGTTGTGCGTACGACTAGGGGAGTGCGTGTGGATGCAAATGGTGCAATGTAGGGCACCCAGATTGGTGCCAGCTCACGGCAGCTACACAAGGAGAGAAACAGCAAAGGATGCTGGGAAATGGAGTCCCTAACAGCTTGCCCAAAAGCTCTGCATTGTCACGTCTCAGATAGTTTAAGGTCCAAGCTAAACAGACACACACCATTTGGGCAAGCTCCAATTAATCGGTAGTTTTGGCAAGATATTGGAGTGTTTTTGTCTATTTACATGAAACGCAACCAGGAAATACTCAGAACCAACCCAATAAACCAAACATGACATGTTTGTGCAGTAACAGGGAGAAAAGCAACCTTTTCAGTGTCAACACTATGACTAATCCTTCAGGTTGGTGATACCCTTACTTTCTGTAGCATTCCCTGATGGCCTGCAGGTCCTCAGAGAACTGGCTGGGTGTGGCCTGTTCCTTTCTGGCAGGGTCACCCAGAGTTCGGGGAAGCCGCATCTCTATGGAGGCCAGGACGCACAGCTCGTTGTTAAGGCGCTCCAGGTACATCTCTGTGTCAGGCAGCAGGTTCTGCAGCTCCTCCTGAAGAGCGCCCTCTCTGGGGCTGGGCGGTATCTCATCCTCAACCTGCTCTAGTACCTTTTGGGCTCTTTCCATCTGTCACCACAAAACCAATAACAGCAGATAAGGCCGCCACAAAGACTCTGCCCCAGTTTAAACACAGTTTTATGTCAAGCAGGAGTGTGTGGCATATAAGCTGTGGTTCCTCAGTCCTGGTCACAATGGTCACAATATTCTTGCTATACAAATTTACAGCAGAACTCAGCTTATATGTCCTAGTTAAATGAATCAGACACAATCAGGTCAAACTATGCATTGGTTGAAAACGTCCGATCATTCTCATTTGGGATTTGAGCTTAATATACTGAAATGAAGTTTAATAAACTTCTGTTTGTTTTAGAAATTGTCAAAAATAAGCAACAAGGGATTGAATATTGTGCCAAATCAGCCGAAGGCACTTGAAAAATATAGTCTTCATGCATTTTTTCATTAAAATTATATGATGCATGAAATCAATATCTCAGGAAAGTGAGATGAGTTCAGACAGAGCTTCCAGGAATGGGACCGGAAACCCTCAGCGCCCCCTGGTGTGGGGAAGACACCAAGGTTTATTCCCTCAAGCTTGACATTCCCTCCTTTCCCTGGAATTCACAGAGATCTTTCACTCTTATAATCTTTGAATTTACACTTGTTATTTTTGGCATTTACAACAGCAACTTTCTGTATGTTTACAGTTTGACTTCTTAAGTCAGTTATGTTTAATATTAAATGCACTGTAATCTTCTGATGCTTTGCTCGCCCCGTTGTCGCCCCGTCGTCGCCCCGTTGTCGATCTGCCCGTCGCTCCACTCACACTCAGAGCCACGTCTTTCCACTCAGCCGCTCTTCGCTCCCAGTAACCTCCGAGGTCACGAGCAGAGCGGTGGAGCCCGGCCAAGCGCCTCCGGAGAGCGACCGGTTCTGCCTCGTCCTTCGAGCCACAACCCGGTTTGGGACAATGCACCCACAGGTCCGCCAGCCGGCTCACGTGAGACTCCGCCTCCTGCTCCAGGGCCTGCACATGGTAAATAAGCAACCATATTCTTCAGTCCTTAAAAATAATAAGACTGATCATTTCAGATGTTACATGTCCACTTAATCCTTCTAAGTACTTGAAGAATTATGCAAGAAAAAGGTCAAATACATATTTTGGCAGACAACTTGCAGTTATCGGTTAGATAGCTGAAGATAAAGACGAATTTCACCTTCCAACACAATAATGTCCCAAAGTTTTGCAAAGGCCCAGTCAGAGTCCAGACCTAAGTCATACTGAAAATGTGTGGGTTGACTTGAAGAGGGCTGTAAGCTGGAGATCACAGTCTAATACGATGGATCTGCAACTTCTTTTGCAAGGAATATTGGAATAAAACGGCCAAATCATGATGTGTGAGTAATGAATTACAAGCAAGATGAGCTTCGACAAAGGATGAACTAAGGGGTGTGGACACGAATGCAACCAGGCAAGTTTAATTTCTATTCTATTTTCTCATAAAGCTTCCTTTTGTTTTTCACTTGAACGTTGTTGGTTGCAATATCATATTAAAGATGGAAAAAGATCCGATATGATTTATCTTGATTTCATTGTTTTACAAAACAAAAACCTGCCATTTTAACTGGGGTGTGTAGACTTTTATATTCATTGTATAAGTGACATATAAACTATTTTTTGTACAAAGCCAGGTACAGGGTTGGGAGACACTAGTTTGAAAAAATCTCAACGTGCCATTCTTCCGCCTCACAACAGATATCAGAGGAATGTCACTGATAGAAGCTAGCAGAGCCCTAAACAAGCAAGCAAAGTCACAGGAGAGTGGCTAATTTAAATGTCATCAAGTCATAGCAAACAATAAGTGTGAAATACAAAAGCAGGTTATTCAATCGTCAGATGTGTCTTTCAGACTTAATGCTTACCTTTAGCTTTTCCTGTAGTTCTGAACATTCCTGGAGAGATGTGACTTTATGAGACACACACTCTGACAGGCTCGTCTCAAGGTGCTGAACATGGTGGCAGATATCGTCGAGTGACTTTCTGTAGAAGTCCTGCCTCTTTGCACAGCTACAAAGGGTGAAACAGCACAACATGGATCTAGCTCAAATCACTTAGGTAAACATCTTGTTTATGAGTTGCTAGGAGGATGTCCTAAAGCCGTTCTACTACCACAACTGCAAAAAATAAACACTTTTCTGTCAGAACAGAATTGAGAGCCCTTCGTGTCCACTCTGCTGATGACTGTTTGAATGGTCAAAATAATTACCTGGACACAGAAGTGGATAATTCAGGTCCAGAAAGTAAAAATCCAGACCAAGATTTTGATTCAACCAACCAGTCATAGTTACAGTCACAGAGAACTCAACTGGTTGGTTAAAACTATATCTGTGTCTTGGATTTTTACTTTCTGGACCTGAACTTTCCACCTCTGCCTCTTCAGTTTTCATTATGTATTATAAAACATAAAACAGTCACCTATTATGAGGTGCCTTTTCCAGAAAACAACTGTTCAAGCTGACCATGAATGAACTTTTATGCAGCAAATACTGGGTGAACTGGGAGCAGAGAAGAAGGAGCTACCTCTGCAGGGCTTCGTGGTGGAGCTGAGCCTGTGCCTGAAGTGTGGCCAGTGTGACCAGCAGGTGGCTCAGAACACACTTATGGATCTGCTCCACCTGAGAGACGGACAGGCACGTCCGAAGAGGTAAAAGCTCCTGCAGCCGGCTGAGGTGATGATCGAAGCCCTGAGTCAGGGAGGCCAAGGCTGCTGTAAGGTACTGCAGCTCCTCTGCACAGCCTGAGGCCTCGCTCAGAACGGGCAGGAGCTTGGATTCAGCATCCTGAAAAAAGCCAGTAGCCCCATGTGCGGCTGCCCAGTAACCCCTCAAGGCCTCCTTCGCCTGGCATAGGCTCCCCTAAGCAAGGAATACATATCTTAGCCATCCATGCGTTTCAGGGTATAACCATTAAGACAATCCACCACACAATAGATGAGTGTGTTTGGAGGAACAAAGCGTCACTTACTGTGCGCAACTGAGATTCTTTCAGGACCTTCTCGATTAAGTCTGTCAGCTCGCTATGGTTGCTCTCCAGCTCCTTCTGCCTGGTTCCTATTCTGTGTTTCAGAGTCTGCAGTACTCGCTTTCCAGAATCTGCCCTCTTCTCAATGCTCAAACACCACAGAAGCTCCCTGTCAATAGCTTGCTCATCTGGGCTCACTGGCAAGGCATGATCTAGCTTATGTTGGGTACCTCTGAGAAAGTCCAACATGGCATGAAGCTCAGCAAAATAACATTTTCCTTCAAGCAGGGCACTCTCCAGAATCTTCAAGTCATTGTGGATGGTCATTTCCCATGAGTCTAGACCCTGCATTGCGTGCCGGATCTTCTGCCTCTCTGAGTTCAGCTGGGATGGGTACAGGTCTTGAGAGATGCTGTTCAGTTGATTAGTCACCTCCTGACAGATGTTCTTAGTCAGGGGAAATCGCACTGAGAGAATGTGACCGCTTCTAAACCTTTCCACCTTGTTGATTTTTTCATCCTTCAGTTGGAGTGCCTGTTTCTCCAGGTTCTGCTTCCAGTCTTCCATCTGTTTCTTGGAGCTCAAATACTTGCCGTGTGCCTCAGCCTGAAGACTAAGACTGTTCATTTTCTTCTGTAAATCCACCATCACACGCTGCAGCTCCCTCCTCTTATCCCCCTTGAAGTGATGCAGCCGGTCCACTTGCCATCTGTGCTTTAGCAGTAAGTATCTGTAATGCTCCAAAATAGTAAGAGAATCTTTAGTTACAGGAAATTTGTGCTTAGTTAGGTCTAAGTCTATCTGTCTTAGTCCTGCCTCAATGGATGCCAATGTCTCCAGTGAGGAAACCCTTGCTTGGCGCAGGTCTTCCAGCTCCCGACAGCCTTTCCTCTCAGAGGTGATGATTCCATGAATGGCACCCTGGAGGTCTATGAGTAGGTCGTGTAACTTGCATCTATCAGCAAGGCTGAGCTGTGGTGCCATTTCTCCAGCCTTATTTAGCAGAGTCATGATGACGGCTGAATGTTTCTCTGCCTCTTTCAGTTCTGCCATTCGATGCCGGAGTCTACTGGCTATGCCAGGTTCGCTGTCTGGTTGGCTGCCCCAACTGGTCATTTCCTTTTCTACATGCTTTGCAACCCAGGCATCTACATTAGCAATTTGCTCAAATAACTTCTCTTTCATCTGCAAACTCAGCTTTACGTCCAGTAAAGCTCGACCTGAATTATCCACTGCTGACTTCGTCAAGTCTTTTAAGGTGTCCACTAAGGAAAGCAATGGGGGAAGTTCCGTCTTATCCAGGACGGGGGTCAACTCCTTCACTTCTTCCACCAGAGATTCTAGCTGGATTTGTTTACTTTGGATCTCACACTTTAGCTTCTTTAGCTCAAAAATCTGGCGGTGAACTTTCTCTGGGAAAAGATCCAACTTCCTCTTTTTCTCTGTGATTTTGATCTCCATTTGCTTTGCCCATGTGAGGTGGTCCTGCATCACCTTCATAATCTTACTTAAAGCATCAGGGATAACACTGATGGATATCTCTGACATTTGTGTTTTAACAAGATCCAGTTCCTCCTTCAAGCTCTGGAGGGCTAGTCTAATATCCCTCCTCTCCGTCTCTCCAGCTAAATTCTGGTTAAGAGTCTCAAAGAGCTGATTTAGGTTGTCATACTGACAGCCAATGGCTGCTAAAGTGGCACCAAATAACACTAGTTGTACTGAAGCACAGCTTCCACTCTGAGACTGAAAGAGCTCAGATGCTTGCAGAGCTTTCAGCTGCTTGCGAAGGTCCTGAGCCTCCTGGAGCAGAGTGGCAGACTCCTGGACACAGGCTGTGGCGTGGTACAAGGCCCTCTCAGCTACCCTCTGTAGTGTCCACCAATGTCCCTGCAGGTCCTCCAGCCGAATGAGGGTCCCTGTCCGTTCCACCTCATCGAGGAAGGGTGACACCTCAGAAAACAGCTGTAGCATGGCTCCCATTGTGGTACTCTCCTGCTCCAGGTTCTGCAGAAAGCCTCGTAGCCGTTTCTCCTGGAGTGTCATGCTTTCCGTAGTGTCACTATTCCCAGAGAAACAGAAGAATATTAAATGGGAAAAATACAGAGCAATACAGTATATAAGCAAAATAAAATCCAGAAAAAGGACAGAGAAAATAATAGAAAGGGCTTTAAACTTCTTCTCAAAAAGGGTAATTTTGGTACATCACATACCCCTCATATTTATCTATTCATTTTTACATACCCTTGTTGCCCTGCATGCTTTTTCTTCACGCTTTGTCTTGAGTCTGCACTTAATGTTTTTTGTTGTTGTATACAAACAACTTCCCTTTGCGATTGATAAAGTACATACATCTAATCAATAAACATATCCATTCATCCATCCATCCATACTGTTGCTGGGTTATAATGCAGTGGACTTCTTCCATAAATTATTCGGCCAGCTCACCCGCACGCGGCCCTCAGATCCACCTTCAGCTTGGCCAGTGCTGCTTCAGCAGTCTGACTCTTCCGTTCATATTGGCTGACAAGCTGCATCTGTGCCTCTTTCATCTGCACAGCAGCACTGGCATCCTGCAGGATGGCTTTCCACTGCCTTTCTGTCGGACGCAGTGTCTCGAGGGCGACGCCTGCACTAGGCAGAGCGTCAAGCTTCTCCAGCACCCACTGCCGACAGGCCTGCAACACAGCCCAAAGACTCATCCAGCTGGGCCTGCAGCCAAATGCAAAACACTTCTGGCAAAAGTTATAAACAAGCAGTTATGCAATATTTATACCTGCCAAAAACGCAGTGCAAGGTATGGGCTTTTACAGGACAGAGACTCCTGCATTTCTTTCCATCCCAGGCCCCAAGATACCTGTGCCAAGTATTCTGTGTTCCTCACTGCTTCGTTAAGGTGTGCCAGGAGCACGGAGGGAGCAACAGTGTGGACTGTCTGGAGGTCCCGTGGACCGGGTTGAGAAACATTACTCTAGGGGGCGCTCTCCTACCTTAGCCTCATCCACTTGTTGGACCATAGCTGCAGTGCTGATATGGACAGGCTGGTTCTGACAGCACAATATCCTGAATGCCACACGGCTCAGGTTCAGGTGGTTCTCCTGGTTCCTGGGTGACGTATCTATGACCATAGCGTCCCACAGCGGGTTTCTCTGAAATTCAACACAGCTCGTCACATCTTTCAGGAGCAGAAGTCACATGTGCTTCACTAACCCATGGACACATGTGAGGACTGTCCCATATGTGCCATGTGTCCCTTGTGCACTGGAAACTCCACCGGCTTACACCTATTTCCAGTGTCACTTCCTATTTCCCCACCATCTCATCATATCAAAAGAGAACACAATTATCTAGTTACTGATTTTTAACACTCTTGTCCCTGAAAAAACATTTTTAGGAAAAATTACATAATGACCAGTCAGCGCCCACTACTATAAGCTGTATGAATAATATGCAATGAAATGTATTTTTCAAATTGAAGAGTGGAAAGACAACAGGTTCAGACTCTCCAGCAGAGATGGTCCGACATGAATTTTCTCACCCTTTTGATGCTGCTGCTGGATTCCTGACTCTCAAGCTGCAAGCAGTCCATCAGCAGCTCCGTCATGGTGGGCTGACTGGCTGACCCTGCCCCCGACTCCGCCTCTGCCAGCCCTGTTACCAGGTCACCCCCACGTCGCTCCCATTGCTGCCCAGGAAACAGAAGCACTCTCATTCACCTGCAACATCTAGCAGCCCCACATGAGTAGTGGCGTGCAGCTCTTCAGGAGCTAGGATAGAATTCAGTAGGCGGGACCTATAACGGGGGTGTGTCTCCCCGCCTTAAACCGGTTTCAGGGTGGTGCAGCAGGAGCCAAAACCAAAGTATGAGTCATACTCACAGCCGTCATGCTCCCAGCATGTGTACTGCCCATCTCACCAATGAGCTAAGGACTAGCAATCTATTCCAAAGAAGAGTCAGTGCAATGTTAATGACAGGTATATAGGAGGGACAGTCACACTCCTTCAGTACAGGCAGGACAGTCTACGCTGCTACTGTACAGGCGGGACAGTCTACACTGCTACTGTACAGGCGGGACAGTCTACACTGCTACTGTACTGTGAGAGGGGAAAAAAATCCTTACACACGAGATCCTTAATGCACTATATAGCCCTCTTCACTGCCATTTGTTAGTACCATAAGAATCTAAAAATGCGATCAACACAGGTAGACATTTTCTAACATCATTTAAATTAAATCGTATTATGCAGTTTTTCCTTGGATCATTGATTCTGCCACCTGAAAGCCCAAATTTCCTTCAAAGAGATTTCCTCTATGATCCAGCCTGGGCTCTATGTCCCCTGGGCAGAACCTTTCCTGAGCATTTTGGTTGCCCTTATCCTTCTCATTGATGGTTAAAGTATTCAACATGTAGTCATCAGCTAAGCTGAGAAGGAACAAGAACCTTCACCACTAACAAAACGGTTCCTGTATGCAGCACTTCCTAGTTCGTTTCTGCCATTAACTTTCATATTATGGTTACATTTCAAGAGAATATGACCTTCATAGGAGTACAGAAAATATTTGATCATGTGCACAATGCATGCAGACCATAATACAGGGAGTACAAATCATCTAAACACCACGAAGAGAGATCTAGGGTTCAGAAACGTGTGGTTAAACCTCAAATGGAAGGTAGTAGGTCAGGGAATCTAACCAGCCTTCATTATGCAGGTTCAACCTGCTACCATGCTGCAGGCAAGCGACTGACGTCACATGACTCAGCAGGGGACCTTGTTCCATCTGTGGTTTTTACCCAAGAAAATAAGAGTGAAAAGAGACAAGTGGCATTCTAAGCCATTAATCTGCAGAAGCTACTGAAGCAGTTAGATGTAATCTGCACTGTCATGCGCTCCTGCCTACCTGTGCATGCTGAATGCAAATAGAGTGACAAAGGAGAAAAACCACAGAAGTCACATGAAATCAAAATTTGTCCCCCCTGCAGACTCCACTGTTTAAAATAACTCGATATTTATGGTGCTCGTGTACGGCTGCGGTTACAGGATTTCAAACATTCACCTGCTGGATGAGGCAGTGAGAGTTACACTGTAATGGAATGCAGGGATCAGGGCTTCAGAACATTGAGGTGATTCTAATCACACTTATTGGTTTATAATGGCTACACACACACAGCGCCATACTGGCCATACTGGCCAAACGCTGTCAATGTCTAAGGCAATCATATGTAAGTCAGCCCCATAATGGTCATACTTGTACAAGGTCCGTATGTGATGCACACTATATAGACTGAAAGTACTGGGACACTTGGCCATTATACCTACAAGAACTTCTATGACATCCCATCCTAAATCCATAGGCATCAATGCAGAGCTGGTCCCCCCTTTGCAGCTATAACAGCTGCCACCCTTCTGGGACGGCTTTACATAAGATGCTGGAGTGTGTCTGTGGCAATTTTTGCCCCATGATCCAAAATAGCATTTGTGAGGTCAGGCACAAGGACGCGAAGGTCTGGCTTGAAATCTCCATTCTAGTTCATCCCAAATGTTTGATGGAGTTGAGGTCAGGGCTCTATGTGGGACAATCAAGTTCTTCTACACCAAACTCACTGTCTTTATGGACCTTGCTTTCTGCACTGGGGCACAGTCCTGCAGGAATGGAAAAGGCCTTCCACAACTGTTCCCACAAAGTTGGAAGCATAGAATTGTCCAAAATCTTGAATCTTGAAATGTCTTACTGTATATGAATACCACATCTAACTTTTTCCATATTGAAGCCAACGGATTTAGAATGGGATGTCATAAAAGTTCCTGTAGGTGCAATGGGCAGGTGTCCCAATACTTTTGTTCATATAGTGTACATAGGCCACATCTTACTGGTTAGGCAAGATTTCATACAGAACAGCCTTTTTTAAAAAAAGTCCTCGTCTTTACCCCATCTTCATTTTATGTAGCCTTGAAAAAATCATTGTGAGGAAACCAAACTTTCCAGCTAAGCAACCCTATTTCAGCCTCGCACGAACCTTCCTTGTAGCTACCAGCCTACGCATAACCTATGCTTCTGTATTTTCACGTTGCAGGAAGTGACCTATGAAGCTGAGACAAGTCGAGGCAGCGTACTCCATGAGGCTCTGTCAGAGCCCCTTAGGCTGCATTACCACGACGGCGCCAAAGTTGAAGCAGCGTACTCCATGAGGATCTGTGGGAGCCCCTTAGGCCACGTCACCATGACAGCGGCAATGTCGAGGCAGCGTACTCCATGAGGCTCTGTGGGAGCCCCTTAGGCCGCGTCACCATGACAGCGCAATGTCGAGGCAGCGTACTCCATGAGGCTCTGTGGGAGCCCCTTAGACCGCGTCGCCATGACAGCGCAATGTCGAGGCAGCGTACTCCATGAGGCTCTGTGGGAGCCTCTTAGGCCGCGTCGCCATGACAGCGGAATGGCTCCTCAGGGAAACGCCTCATGGGCTGCATCCGAAACCACACACTATGCACTATGTACTTAGATAAGGAAACAGTATGTACTACATCAGCGATCATTTAATACAATTCCTTAGTGTGCGAATACGAACGTTTTATACTTTTCTGGACACACTATCTCATGTTATACAGCTGGACTTTGACCTTTAACCCTCTGGAGTCGCCGGCATCGTCGGCGATGCAGAGTATCTTTCTCGTGTATTTCAGTTCATTACTCGCTGAAATCTTATTATAGAAACATGGAAAAAACGCTAAATCCGTAATCTGTCTTCTTTTGAAAACGTCCATTGTCGGAAGTATTAAAGTTTTTTAAATTAGATTAAATAGGCAAAAAAGTAAACCATGTCAACTTACTTTGTTTTACCTGCATCGGGGGCGTGTAGTACCTCTGTCACCCGAAGATCGCTATTCACATTCTAAATAGCTGCATTAGCGCGTATTCAAATCACGTTCGCATGGTAATTTGAGGAACAGCGCAACGGTGAAACGCGATCCAGATACATCCCCATCAGCGACATAAAAGGAGGTTGGGGACGTGGCCAGGTGACAATGGCTCATTCATACACATGAAAGTTGCTACATATTCAATGAAAGGAGCCAGAAATA